>BOPP01000096.1:2462922-2499838 GCA_017312745.1 Gryllus bimaculatus | reverse complement strand
TCACTTCCCTTCGCGCTGTCTCGCCTACCTTTCATCTCGCCACCTCCGCTGAGCGTGCAAATTTAATGCCGCCGCGAAACACGACGCTTGAATTTGGCGCGTCGTCAAATTACCGTAATGGCTGAATTTCCCTCCGCGGAATGATAACTTTGTTCTCGGCAGCCGTTGATTAGGTGTGAATGGCGGAGAGGCGCGCGCAGGCGCCATCTACCTGCCGTCGAAATGGAGGTGGCACGGCCAGCGAGGCAATATTATGAGCAGGGAAGGCAGTTCTGAGTGAATAATGAGGATGGGAATGGGGTAACAAAACGTATCCAAACAATATTCGAGATTCAATAATTGAAGCATTCGGGTTTCTGAATTTGTTTTTTCATCAACTTTAATAACTAACACGTTCAAATTATATTACATTCTTATTGCTTCTCTGAATTTAATGGATAATTCTATTTATTAATGTAATATGTATTCTAGTAAGTGGTCTCGTGAATGGCTCATGGGTAGAGTACTACCTTCCATTGGGTTATATTCTTGGTGGGGCAAAACTAGAGTTTTAACTTTCCTTTAAAATCGCCTGTTTCCATAGCTGTGTGACGAAGAAAAGCTCAAGCATGTGGAGTTTGCTAGCTACGTTGAAAGAAATTTGTCATGTTCGCCACATGACTCTCGTACCCATCAAACGTTAGAATGAAACTACGCCAAGGCATGGGGGACACCAGTAATTTACCGGCAGAATCGACCAATCAATCCAAAATACAAAATATTTACAAATTCAAGTAAGTCCTTCCTTACACTATTTTTTATGAAGATGAATTACAAACATAACAATCTGTATTCTTTTTTACATAGGGGTCATGCGGAGGGGGGTATGAGAGGCTGGAGAAGGTGTCCCATATAGTGAAAATGGCTAAATTCGAATTTTCAGGGCAGAGAGTGTGGGTGTAAATCTAAGCGGTTTAAGGAATTCTCAATCTTTTGATTTTATTGACTCCTTATAAAATATTCGTTTCATTCCCTTTGCTTTTTTTACCGTTCACCCTTTGTACGACTTTACATTTTTACTTTCTCGCGCTTAAGAAAGAACTTTTTAAGAATAAAAAGTAATGTAGTGCTGCGCAAAAGAACGGTTAATTTTTGGCAGAAAACTCTTATTTGAGGCCCCTAGTTACGAAAAAAGGGTTAAATCCAGTTGCTTAATTTAGAAACATATCCTCTAACATGGGGTGTAGCCAGAATCCATGTCTTGTACATCCTTTTCTGCGTACATTATAGCACGAAGAATTGCAAAGAAAGACGTACGAATAACAACTCCACATGACACTTTTTCGTCAATATCTCGATTTCAAATTAAAGAACACGCCATATCAGCCGATCTGAATGATGAAGCTAGGAAGAATGGCAAATACGTCGAAAATAACTTGCGTGCCACTTCCACGTCTTGGCAGCGACGAGGGGAAGGGACGGAAAGCGATCTGATGCGAGTCGAAGGGAACAGGCCGACCCCGAAGGAAAGTAGCAGGAAAATTGATTAGGCGCAAAGCGCGGGCGATCATCTGAAGAGACTCAGGGTCATCAGCCAACCTCACCGCAGTTCCTCTAGCTGGGAAATCCTGGGATTCGAGTCCCGACGGTGACCGGGTTTTTGAGCTTAGTTAGATAGCTAGGACGAGTGCAGATGTTCTCAGGAGAAGAATTCTAGCGGCCGACGCTCTGATCGGTAGTTTTCCTTGGTTTCTACGATCAACACAAGACGAATGACAGAGAAGTACCCAAACAAACGGACATGCGTTATCTATTCTTCCTCTTCCCCGATTCTCACCCCTTACTTACACACACGTATATATGCACCCTACACTACCTCACATGTCGGGAGACCAGTCGGGAACTTAGAGCTTGTCTTCGTTGGGGCGGCGTTCCTTTGGTGGGAGATACTTAGATGGGGAAAAACCCCGCAAGCAGGCGTGTATAAAGGCGTCGGATCCACCGCCATCCCCCGTAATAAAACATGCACTACACTTACGAGAATAATGATCACAGAAGTTGACACGAAATAATCAATTACTCCAACGATGCGATTGAGTGTAACGAGAGCTCTGAAAGCAGGGGACTAGAGAAATTGTGTCGATGATATTAACATGGAAGTTATTGAAAAACTTCAGTTGGTGAGGAACAGTGTTAATGGCACCGGGAACAAATATTAAAAAGAGAGTTAAGAGAGAACACCTACGAATTATGAAGGTCAGAACGAGAAAAGTAAATCTGCACGACTGCAGGGAAGGATAATACTGATTTGACGTTTTAAATCTACTGGTCAAAATGAAGACAGCTTATTTTCATTATAATTCGGACACTTACACATTAACTTTATCACAATACATACTAAATCTTCTTTTATTTCATTTTTAGACGACGTGGCATTTAGGGTATTAATCGGAAAATTGGATTCGGAAGTCATGTAGGTTTGGGGATTTTCATTCCATTAATTCAATTACCGAAAAAGGTTGAACAGATACAGCAGCTCGCACTATGACAAGTTCATAACGCCTAACAGTTGACTGGTTCCGAATTTTGCTCCTCATTTCACATACCACGAACTAAGGACAAACACTGCACAATGATGCATGATCTTTGCTCTTTTCTCAATAATTTTCAATTAAAAATTTTCCCGTAATAGTGAAAAAAAAACTTTCTATCACAAAAAGTAATTACTGTATTTACTGTACTTTTCAAATGATAATACGCGATTAATTCATGTGTTTTTTCAATAAATTAAATGCAATAAAATAAACAATACATAGATGAAAATGTATATTAGCAGAATGCGATCACTTAATCACTGTTCAGAAATAAAGTAGCAGCAAATATATTACATACAGTTTAAATTTCATTGTGGAGGGGATTTTCCACACGATGGCAATGCTCGCCTCATTTACTTATTGGATGAGTTCTCATTTGCAAAATATTGTAGAGATTTTAATGATATCTGGCGTACACGTAGCATGCATTTCGCTCTACTGATATGGTAATTGGTAGCGGTCAAATTACGTGTAATATATTACACGTACCTATCTTTTAAAGAGCAGAGGGCAATTTTGTACCTAATTGTATAAGTACAATTTTATGAACTAAATACTTGCTTGTAAACAGCATTTAGTTCGAATTTCTAAAGTGTTCAAATTTCTAAAGCGTGTTTTACAATTGCATGAAACTATTTATTGGATATAATTTATTTAATTCTGAAGGGAGAATAACAAGTTCAGTATTTTTTTATAAAATAGGTGTGAAAAAATTATATTAACACGAAATGCATACTAACTTTATTTGAAAGAGCAAAGTCCAGATGTCCGTTTCCCCCTGCATTAACTTCCGCTTTTCTCCGGAATAAGAAGTAACCACGTGTGACAGGTTTCACTGTACAGGTGAGTGTCGGCGGTATATTACGTGCCAGTAAAGAGGAGGAGGAGGTTTGTGGCAGCGATGCGTTGTGTTACATAGGGGTAGGAAGGTCACCGTTTAGTCTTACGCAAAGCCTAGTATTGTTTTTAAATTTTTTCAACATTTAGTGAAATTATTTATTTTATTAGCCTTATACCAAAATATTAAAATACAGACAAATTAAATTAAATAATACAAAAAAATGTTATATTACATTACGAACTGTTGTGAAATGGAATTATTTTTTTATTGATGGAACGACATTTATTGAATGCGTTAGTTTACTAAGATAACATTCAAATCTAAACTATGGTATTTTCTAAAATCCAATTAAAAGGACGCAATAAATTTGGGGTTCATGAGTCATCCACGAAAGCATAAGCACGGTTTGTCAGAAAGTTTGTCGCCCATGAGTCTGTCTTTCATTAAAAAACGTTTCCCAATCTTATTGTTAGGTGCTGTCCGCATCACCAACTATTGTGCGAATAATATTTCTGTGTACTTGTCAGCTGAGATTGGGGCAGAGAAATGTTGCCATTTGCTCGAGCGGCAGACATGTGTTCCTTCTCACATTAGATCACAAAAACAACAATAGTAGCAAGAAACAAATCGCATGAGTGCACACAACAGTAAGCGACACAAAGTCGATGCATAATCAAAGAAGTAATAGCTCTATTCGATATTCCGTTGCTTGGCGCTTTTATATTTAATTTCTCGCTTAATAAGTGCCGGCAACTGCAGTGACATCATCAGATTTTGGAGCTTCTGAATCGCTATTGAAACCCTTTTTCCTCTGCGAACCGCTAGCTGTCAAGTAGGCCCAAATATTATTCGGACAATATTTCTGACTTAAAACTGTATTACATATTAACCCCAATAAAGTTAGTAAAATTCGTTATTATTGCTTTATAATTAATTTTTATTTCTTGTAAATGGGGCAAGAGGGGAAGTTTGTCGCAAGCGTTACCTCGCTATTTAAGGGAAGGGATTCAAGCACACATTAAAGGTGCGTTCCGGTGGTAGAGTGGGTATTCTAAACACTAAATTTGCATAATTTTTGGGCGGCCCCCACGTATTGTACACGTAATGTACACGTAATTCACGAAATTTGTGTGTTTTTTTTTTAAATATTCCCAATTAACATGGCGTACGGCTAAGCGTATTGGCTGCGCGTGCCGTGCCAACCGTCACTCCACTAATAACTAGCGCGACGTTAAAACGCGTAATTCGGAATGACGTTGATCGGTGGACGATTGCGGTGCGGGAGCGTCGAGATAACAATTTATCGGCGTCGCCCGGAGGTTGCTGTAATTCGATCTGAATGGCACGCGCGCGCGTGCGCCCCGCCGCCATTTTCTGACGGTGGCTGATTATGATACGTAATTCTGCTCATTAGCGTCGCACCGCAATCTGTAGCGGAGCGCGACGATTTTTTTGCCCCGTTTGATCTCCCAAATGGAGTTGGTTGAGTGCTAAAAGTTAAAAAGGATCTGGCGGAACGTCACGACTGATGTGATGTCCCGTTCGTGTTCACGATTCAGAAAACGCGACGTCAGTTGTTGCGAGAGATCGACGTTGCGTGTCCAGATCGAGAACGGCGTTCGTGGTTGCGCAGTGTGACAATAAGCGAAAATGGCAGTTGTTACAAAAAAGCGCAGCAGAGCACGACGAGCGTGAAACTTGTGTGGGGTAATTTTGAATTTCAATTGGTGTAGAAAATCAAATGCTTTTAGAACTATTTCACTAGTGCATTTAACATTTATTCTTTGGAACCGACAGGAACGTTAAGATCAAAGGAAAGAAAAGAATGGAAGTAATTAACTGACATTGTTGTCTGTCTGAGAAATATTATAACTACACGCGATAAAAGCTAACTTTTGTTTTAAAAGTACAATTCCATCAATTTCTCGCCAACCGGATTCCGTTTTGTAAAGCTATTTTCTTTAGAATTTCTTAAAAGTCTCAAAATACATTTGGTATTCAATTACTTGGTAATTAAAATTTCCGTTTCAGGCTAACTCTTTTCTTTTGTATTATGTCTTTTACAAGACGTTGTTAGATACAATCCATTGAAACTACTAACAATAGTCGATGCCGCAATGATAAGAATTAGACAATATGTTAGTGTAAAGAACGGGAACACTTAATAATATCTCATATTCGTTTCATTTTTGTCATTTCGAAAAAATACTGCTTTTATAAAATCTAGTCTTAGTTCTAGTATACACTAGTTTTTTTTACATACTTTCTGTATTTCTATGTCTTTTAATCATTTTGTATCATTTATTTCAGTCCTGTAAAAACATTCACACTGTAATGCGCTGAACAATCTAAACATTTCTCTCTACCCCAGAGATCTCGGAAAGTTAATAACGCTTCTAGGAAGTAAGTTTTCATAGGTCGTCAACAAAACCAACAATTACCGTGAAAAACTTCATTGATGGACAGACACGGCTCAGCTCAAATCTCATGCAGAAATTTCGCAATGTGTGGGTCTCGCTCTCAACGATTTACATATTTTCTTACACCTCAAGAAATTCCTCTTCGCACAGCATTATGTGCATCACAGAAACACAGTTGCAGTTGGCAGTCCATCAGCGTTGTGCTGGTGACCTCTTTCTACGTAAAAATGTGGACTTAATTATATGAAAAAAGGTTTAATTCTGGTGGTGATTATGAGGAGAAATACTGTATCATTTGCTGCATCTGATACAATAACGTTTCCCCAAGAAATTGTGTTGTTTATTTTTTGTTAACGAGCCAGTAAAACTTTTTTCCTACGACCATTCTACTAATGTGATTTCCGATTTGGAATCCACGATCCAAATTCCTAGAACTCCTAGAGACGCCTAGCTGGAATTTCGCCATGGTGGACGTTGAGCATATGGAGACACACGGAACTGGTTGGCACAAACAGCTCGGCAACAGTTCTCTGGGAGGTGTTTGACCACCACTCTATAATTTTGATCTCGATCTCAGCGATTTTTCTTTTCCTTACATGTCAAGAATTTTCTGACCGGTCCACATTACACGTATTGCAGAGACGCAGAGTTGCAGTTGGCTGTCAAACACTACTACCTATCTCACGTGTCCGATTTCTACGACACAGGGATTCCAACGTTGGTCCCAGGATACGACTAATATCTCAATTCTAGAGATGATTATATGGAAAAGAAGTGCAAGATGGGCTGTTTTAGCTAGAATAATTTTCGTTTTCCATGAAATTGTGGTTTCCGGTGACGGCGATGGTGTAACGGTTAGCATATCGGACGTCGCGAGTTCAAACCCGATCAAAGTCGTGGATTGTTAAGAGGGAAAAAATCGTTTGTACGCCTCCCTTCGGGGGGAAGTAAAGCCGGTTGTCCCATGTTCGTAAATTTACTGCATGTAAAAGATTCTCAAGCATAAATAAAGCCTCTGAGCTAAATTCAAATCCCTTGTTTCATCACCTAAGTAATACCTTCTTTCTCCACTAGTTGGTGAAAGGAGCGTAACAAAATTTGCGTGGACATACGGAAGACCACGGGTCATGGCCTGAGGCTCGCCAAGTAAAGTAAGACATACATTCAAATTAAATTTTCCTGAGGGGTTCCCAGGCAAACGTACTTTCTGAATGCCCCTTGACCATTCGCGGACCCTTTGCAAAAGAGACCACAGTGACCACACTACGGCATGCGAATGTCGAGCAACGGTGGCACGGGCGCCTGCCTGGCATTTCGCCGCGCCGGAAGTGGAGCTCAAGCGGCGGGCGCCGTGGGTCGCGAGCTGCGGGGTGCGGCGCGTGCTATTGCGTGACCAGCGGCCGTCTCCCGCCACCACGACACACGCGTCATACACCCTCTCGCGCAGAAAGCACTCCGTGCGGAATTTTACGCTGAAATGGTTGAATTTGGCCCCCAGAGGCGAAGGATTTAACGGCTTCGTTGGTGTGATGGTTTGCATATCGAACTGTTGTATTCATGTTAACACACGATCGAAGAAGTGGATTTCTAAAGCGAAAAATGTTTTCGAGCACCATCCTTCGGAGGGAAAGTAGAGACGGTTGCCCCATGTCGTATATTTACTGCATGTACATGATCCTCAAGTGTAAAAGAAGTCTGTGGGATATATTTTGAAATCACCTGTTTCGTTGCCCCAGTGATACCTTCCTTCCCCACTTTCTCCAATTCTTTCCACTCTCCTTTGAGTGCAAAACAATTTACGTGGTCAGACGAAATGGCAGGCCTAATGGCTTGAGTCTTGCCACGTAAAATTGTTCATTGAAATGAATGCTTTAATTGACTTCTGCGTATTAAGTGCTTTAATCATTACTGATCATTTATGGTTCGAGTATTCAGCTTAATTTTCTCCTACAGCCGATATAGATTCCAAACGTAGCATTTAAATCTACTCCTATTTCAACTTCAACTAATTCTCAAATATTCCTCTCCCTTTATTTTCTCAGTTCCCGTTCCTCCTTTTTACATCTCTCCGTTCGTGTCTTCATCTCTTGCGTAATATCTGCATTCTAACTTCGGATCTCATGTTATACTCTCCTCACTCGTACCTCTTCTATTCCACAATGTTCATCTTCTGGAAAGCCCCATTCGCACACTTTCAGATACACCGTTATTCCCGGATCTCTGTCCTAAATCGAATCCTCCTGTCTCGCTGCCGCCCCTTCTACTCACCCATTGCTCTTGTGACGTCATGGATACTCACAGAGACCACAGACACAGAGCTTTCGTATAACAATATATTTATTAACAAAGAAAACAAAACAAATATATACACTTAATAATCTACTTACACCCTAGCTCTGATAGACCTACTATCCCCTGATCGCGGGAGCGATCCAAACCCGATTGAAGATGGTTTTGATTGTGGCATTCGCCACTCCTACTTTTGAAGCGCGCACAAAGCCTAGCTTCCGTGACCGGATGTCACGCTGGGACACAAAGTCCGTTCTGGCGCACCAACGGCTGGTTTGCCTCGATCGCAGGAGCGATCTTATCCGATTGAGAATCGGCGTGAATCGTGGCACTCAACCACTCTTCACCTCGGAGCACGCACACAGCATCGCTCCCCCCGTGACCGCAGTCACCCAAGGACATAAAGTCCGCAGGCTTCGTCAACTAGTGACTCCAGCCTCGCGAGCCTGGCTCGCATATGCACCGTCGTGGCGCCAAGTTTTGTGCACACGCACGAGGTTCTCCCGCTGTCTCCAGAACCCACCCACTGGCTCTGTACACTCTGTTATATAGGCGAGGCTCACGTGACCTACTACGTCACGCCACCCCCTCGCTTGTTATAACAGTGAAAAGCTTCTATAAGCCGGAAACTCCCAAAGCCTTGTGTCTCCCGTTTCCGCGTTCTTCCCTTTACGGAAAAACCCTACTTCCTGTGGCTAGGCTAATCCCTCCCAAGCGTCCCCAAATAGATGCCATGAGGCACGCTGGCTAATACGTTACACTCTATTCGAATCCTTACGCCATAATATACTATCATCAATATTCTTGATTCTTATCTTTCCTTATTAAACTTATTTATCAAATTACCTACTTCTCTTAATCTTCTCTAGTGCCTACTATTACTACCTCTTTCCCAACTAGGGCAGTCCTGGATCTCTGGTAAGGCAGAGATCCGGTTCCAATTATGTGATATAGGTAAGAAAGCACTATATTATAGAAGGATGACATCGCCCCTTCTCAATTACCACATATTAAACCGCGCATTGGGGATCCTATTTGCTTTGAATGGGTCATCCAGTGTATAAATGTGTGCTGAGTTATGCAACGTTATTCAAATATTAAGAACTGTGCATTAGCATTTACGTCATTGGTGTAGAAAAATGTAACTGTTGCATTTGTGTGCTTTCAGTCATAAACATAGTGTACGTCACGTCTACTGACTTTGTTTCTCAAAACAAATCTCGTCTGATCCAATCCTTAGCCTACGTGTGTATGACATTTGAACCCGTTCAGCACTACAGTTAAAGACAATTTATTGTGTTTACTAAAGGGGACTGCTATAATATTGTTAAATTGTCAGAATGCGGTGTTCGATTTCACAGTTCATTTGATCAGAAAATCAGTCTGGATAACAGGACGCCCCGAGTTAGAATTCCAGTGGGATAAAATATTTGCACTTTGAAACAATTACATTTTCTATTCAGATTATTTCCACCACATTACCGCATTCTCATCACATTTTTCATCACTCACCGAGTACATTACATACCAAAACACAATGATTTTCACTTGACTTCACCCAATGACTACCAAAACAAAATGATCTCATAGCAGCATGGACATATCTCAAATATGTATGGATATTCGGAACCGCCATATCAAGTTTCCGAACATTGCGACGTAATACCTATGAATCGGCAATATCACTCGGGAAGTCTCGAAAATTTTGTGACCGAAAGTATAGCCGCGGGCAAAGGACCCAGAGGGGAATGTCCCTATATGCGTCTGAATCCTACAATGAGAAGTTAGGGAGCATGAGGTTTGCACGAAGGAAATATAAAATCTGAATACCTTATTTCTTGTAGTAGACCCGAGGTATCTTCCATCTCAGATTTATATATTTTAGTCTCAAATACTTTGAGGCTCGGTATCCACACGCCTCAAGGCCGTCCCTTTCAGTTAGCTTCATCGATTCCATCATTTCCATATTATCCTCAGAAACCTTCTCACTCCCGACGTTCCCCCTGCATCAACATACTATTGCTCTGCTATCCCTAACTCTTCCATCACGGACTTGCTCCTGCTTACCGATGGCTCTTCCATCTTGGGCCACCGCTAACTCCGCCAATTTCAACCCCTCCATCTCGATCTCCCTGACGCTGACTCTGCCAACTCCAACTCCTCTTCCATCTCGAGCTCGCTGTAGCTAAGCGGCGAGCCTTCCATCTCGGGCCGTCACTCGCCCCGCAACCTCTAACCCTTCCATCTCGGTGCCGCCTCCGCCGTCCCTGCTGTTGGTCTTTCGCGTTCCCCGGAAAGTTCTGGACGCGTTCGCTCGCCGTGTGTGCGACGGAGCGAGCGGTAAGTTACTGCGCGACCCCCAAGAGCCCCACCCCCACCCCGACCCAACCCCCACGACTCGCCAAAGCGCCGTTTTGTCGCGCGCCAACCTGCAGCGTGATGCACGACCCGCCCGCTCTGCCCAGGCGCTGAAGGTTGCTCTCGCAATGCAGCCACACTTTCCTCCCAACGTTGCGTCTTACTTTCCCGCTACCGCTTAAGCAGTAGATGATGACGCAGTAAACGGTGAAGTATCGGCAGAAAAAAATTATTACAGGAACCTGTCAACACAAAGTGGATAACTTCAGTTGCTAAATTTAGGGGGAACATCCCCCTAACACGTGATGTAGCCAGAATCCATGTTTTGTGGGACCGAAAAATTTAATAACGGCAAAACGTCCGTCCGTCCGCCCGTCTGTGAACAATGCTGACGGCTAAACCGTTCAGCCGATTTTCTTCACTATTAAAGTTCCGTAATCGATCTGACTGATACCGTGACCCCTTGATTTTGAAATCGATATTTTAATTTTGGTGGTACTTTATATCAAGCTCCTGGACCATTTTGAAAATTTTCAAATAGTAGCCTAATCGGTTTTAATTAAATTTTGTTGTTTTAGAATGTGAAGGACATTTAAAGTCCCGTGTTAATTAAAAACTCTAATTTTTAGAAAATTAGAAAAATACACTTTTTTCGTCGTCTTCCTACAACCAAAATTACGAAGATAGAGTTTTTAACCTTAATAAAATCTGTTCCTTAAAAGTTGATTTTGAAATATGGTCAGGTACAACTTTTCTAAAATTTGAGTACTTTTCGTGTAATTATGCGTGAAAATTCTGGAAAGTACGTGCTGTTTTAGCATCACTAGTTTTAGTTCTGGTTGGGCACAAAAATCCGCGCACAAGCTGGCGTGTGGTTGCTTGTCATGCTGTGCACCGTTACTTTATTGAAGTGCTGCTCAATGATGGATTGATTAATTGGTATTTCTAGTACGTCGACTACAATGGAACGTTTCGTTAGTGTAGTGAATGTTTTATTCCTGGAGCTGGAGGTATCCCTCTCTGCTGGATGGTAAGATCCGGTTGTTACCGACAAGTTGACCTGTGGGGCATTTCCTCCTCCAGGTATTTCTCCTAGCGGGGCGCCATCCCTGCCAGGACAAGCTCTAAGCACCCGACTGATCATGTGTAATACATATAAGTGTGTTTAAAGGGGAAACTATGGGCCAAGGAAAATGTAGGAAAGATCGCGCGCGGTAAATGGTCTGTTTGTTACGCTTTCTTCAGATATTGAACGGAGAAACTACGGACAAATGATCCGAGCAGCCGGCCGCTAGAATTCTCCTCAGGACAGCGACTGTATTCGACCTAGCTGTAGTAACGTTTCAGATATAATTTAAGAATATTATGCGTCATGCTTTTTTTTTTACTGTAGCAACGGCTTTTGCTGATATGATGACAAGATATAGAATTCGGTGAGAGTCTATTAGTAAGAAATGAAAAAAATATGACATACTTAAAGCAGTGACAGTGAAACAAGGTTTTAAATGTCATGGTAAATATACGACATGCATAGAATTATAATAAACATTTGGAAAAATCTTTCTGACGTATTGGACGTACTTCAAATGTTTGAGAATTGACCTCTGAAACGTTACTATATAGTACATAGGAAATCCGCCACCGTTAGGACTCAAACTTTAGAACCCTCTGTTCGGTGTCGCTGCTGAGACAACGGCAATGCAGTCTCTAGGCTAAACTCGGCCGGAAGGGAAACCCAAGAAACCCTGATGCTGTGCAGGATCTATTGTCTAACCAGGATTAAACTGAGACTACTTTGGCACGAAAGGTCGGTTGCATTGCAAGCGCTTGGCGATAAAGAAGTATGATTTTTGTTGTTCAGCCATGTCTAATATGGCGAAGAAATACAGAAGAGTAATTCACTCGGCCACCAGTAATAAATCCTGAGATTAACGGTTAATTGCTTAGTTGGTATTTGATCTTGAGCATTTTATTGTTTCGCAGAATTTCATATTCCCTGTATTTGTTAATTTTAATGATTGCGAAGCAATCTACTAAATTGAAATACAGAAGTTGGCAGACAAGATTGGTGGACGGGATTGAAGACATGTGTGTTTATAAATAGATCAAATCAACGAGATGCGTACCCAAAGCTGTTAAAATGATTAAACGGGAATTTTTATTTTTGAAATCTTGGAAATATTTAATTATAAAACAGAGAAGCTGGCCGTGATAGTCGAGGTCACGATGACTGAAGAGCCGTAGCTGCCTCGTACCTGGAGGATCGCGGGTTCGAGTCCCACCCGGACCATGGATGTTTATGTGTGTGCCAGTAAGTTATTTTTTTTATTGTCCCTTCATCTTTCATCAGCATTTCATACCTTATCTCTCAGAGCTAATAACCTTGTGATGTAAAGATGTATTCGGCATAGAAATGCTGATCCCCTCCAAAAAAGTCACGTGTACTTCCCTCTGGGAAAATATGACGCGTGGTTCTAAAATGACCGATTTGCAACCAAAAATGGAGAAGAAGGTGTAAGATGTTTATAAGTTCTTCGAGAGGAAATAGAAGTCGCGAATGAGAGATGGTCCTAAAGCTCTTGCGAATGTGGTCGTCGTCGTTAAATTTCACTAAATTTGATATAACTCCTGTGTTAATTGCCCGTAAATACATTGGTCTTGAATTGAAAGAGCTCAGCGGTTTTATTTAAAAGCAGCGCAAGAAATTGTTCTTTGACATCTCAGTCGTGGCAAAATAACGTGATTTCGTAACGCCGTCTATACTCTAAAGTTAAAGTTATATGTTACAACATGCTGTCGAAATAAAATAGTACGGTTTAAATTCTCTGCAACTAGAGTAAGGTTGATTAAGAGAACCTCAATATTTGTAAATAGGAATGTCGGCCTACATAGTGCTACGACATTAAGAAATTTTTACTACACCATATGAGAGCATTACGCTACAACCCGGGATGTCTAACTAAGCGCTGGGCAGTATGCCGAACAAACATTTGTTCCATCTAATATATGGACACAGTTGGCAAGGACCCAGACACCAAATTTCAGGGATACGCTAAGAACATGGAGAAATTCTTGTTCAAATCAATTTAGCGTAAAACGTCAAAAATTATTGGGCGTTTTCCCTTTAACATCAGATGAATGAACAATTTCAATTGCAGTCCTTTCATTATATATTTAGAAATAAATGATTCGAGTTATCTGTCAACATCAGTCAAGATAGATCATACTATTATGTAAACAAGTTCTATTTTACATAAGCAAAATCAACAACCACTAAAGAACGCTGTGATTTTAAAACTAAAGATATTATGCAAATTTTAGTGTGGTCAGAGAGTAGATCCACGATTATTGAGACCTCGTCTAACTCGCAACTAGTATTGGAATGCTGCTATCTTCAGTGAAGTTCTAAAAATAAATCCCGGCTATAACACGATGCCTTGGTACAATAGATAGCTTAGCATCTACGAAGCAATAAAATATCATGGTTTTGCATTTACAACACTTGCAATTTATGTTTTTAAGAAGCTCAAGTGCCTTGAGCTTTGAGGAAGATTAAGACATGATGATCAATTTGGTACAGAACCTTACCGCCGCATCACCGAAGAGTCGAGAGCATTCAAATAACAGGTGGCAAATATAAGTCAAGTACAAAGTCTATTATTTGAAGATTTGAATAATAATTGCTGGTAAAGGTAATTCATAATGATTGTTACGTTCGTGAACACCAAGAGCGTTAAACAACACATCCGGTGTGCCTAATCAGGTTGATAAAAAATATTTCTTTTTTATACAGTGTTTCTCACCAGTTCTCCATAGTGACTAACCATTAACCTGCAATGCATCACATATGGGAGGAGTCGTTCACTTAAAGTACTAGTAAAATTAGTATAATTAAATTTGGCGCACTTTCTTGCTTTGTTGGGTGTAATTTCATTCGTGAAAGAATATTTAATACTAATCGTGCATTGAAATGTTACAAATACATTTACTTGGCGATTATATTTCGGGAATTTATTGGAAACTTGCAGTGCATTCATTGTGTTACCTATGAATGACATACTACATTGTGCTCATTTTATAAATGTGCTAGTCACGCGGGGATTTGGCTTCGTCGAACGAGGTCATGGATGATGGGGAAATCGAGAATCGCCGCAGGGGAAGGTGTCGTTTCGGTACCTCGATGTTTAAATTGTGTACACGGTATTCTAGTAGATTTTGGAACCGCTCATCGTCGGCTCTGATGCATTCTTGACATTTAAATAAGTGCTAATTTACTCGGAAAGGATGAATTATGGTATTGACAAGATCTGTTCCTGTATATTGATCCTTATTTCTTCTTTCGTGTGTGGAGAGGTCGCATATATGCAATCTTTCAGGAAACCCCAAGGAAATAAAACCCCGCGGAATGAGGTCAAGAAAGTCTACAGGTCAAAAGCACATGTGACAATTCTGTCTCCATAAACATCATTTACAGCCGTTAAAGAAAGTGAAACAGGGTGTACGATTGCGGAGTCCTGGTGCAAATGACCGTAATTACGATCTGAATTTGCCAACATTTGGAAGAAAGGCTCGAAGATAACGATTTGATACATTTTACGTACGTAGCAAACACTTTATGTTTGATAGTGAACTTTGAGCAAGCCATTCAAACCGACTATTCAACGAGACTAAAAAGCAAAGCAAGAACTTGAAAACCTCGTGTCCGCAAGGTTCCCAGGGGAGTTAAGCCCACCGTTCCCCGGGGAGTGACGGCCCATCAGCCATGCAGAATTTTTCACGATTGCGGCGTACTAATCAAACAGTCGAACTGTACATGATAATGAATGTTGGTGCTGCTTTAAATTGATAATGGACATTTTTCTACTCTCATTGTATAATTCTCTCATTTGATGGTTGCAAACCGTTGCATAATGATACTCATTACGATACAGATTGCATTACGATGCAGGTTCTTGGCGAATCACACGGAATTTTACAAACCAAGTATTGATACTTAATTAATCACTGAGAATAAACCTAGTAGTTGTTCGATTGATACTTTAAAATTGCTTTTATATTATATAATACTTGTTGGTTTTAAATTTTTTGGTTATTAAACTTTTTTTGCGAGGAATATTATTTAAAATTGATTGGACAATAATTTCACTTTGTCTCAATTAGACTAGTGCAGCAAAGCCATCTGCGGCAGGCAGGTTAGGGAGGTGTCCACTAAGTGGTCTTGGCTGAACCCTGCAGTCCACTTCCTCGAAACGATTCAATGTAAAAGTTCAACTTCACAATAAGTCGTAGGAAAATATCCGTATGAAACTCGATGTAATGGGTATTAATACACGAGTGTGATATTATGATACGAGTATCGTAATCTTCACACTATCATTGCATCATCGTTTCATAATGTATTATTGTGTTCCAGTTAATTCTGAGAACGCGAGATCTGAGTGGCGTTCCGGTGCAGCGGGATCGCCGGAGCGGCGGGGGGGGGGCGGTCGTGAAGGGATCTCCCGAGAGTCCTCGCCGCGACCTCGAGCGCCCAGCGGGGCCCCTGCGGCGCGTTCGCCCACTCGGCGCAGAGTTAGGAATCCGGCGGATTGCGAAGAGGCGCTCGCCCGCCCGCGGCAATCAATTAGGGCTGTTATCAGGCGCGCGGGCGGCGGCGACGGGCGCGGGGCGACGCGATCGCCATTGAAATACGAGGGCGCGGCGCGCGGGCGACGCTTCGGCGGCGGCGGCGCCGGCGGCGACTCTATCACCCGGGAGATAACGCCGACAAGCCCCGGAGCTCGTTAAGCTGTAGGTAATCCCTGGCGAGGCCCTGTACAACAGCCTCGCCCCCGCCGCCGCCCACGTCGGCCGGCGGCGGGCGCGGCAGGCAGGCAGGCGCAGGCAGTCCGCCCGCGGGGCCTTCGCCGCCCCCGCCGCCGCCTCCGCCGTGTCCCTGGCGACTTCGCTCTTCCCTCGCGAGTAGCACCGCCTCTTATCTGCCTCCTCGGCGCTGGCGGCGCGGGGGAGGCGGGCTGTGGGTCGGTACGAAAGGGCATGGCGGAGCCATGGATTGTGGGGCGTGCTGCCGCAGGGTTTGCCGGGATGGGTGGAGCGTGGTTCGTGAGGCAGGACGGGAACAAGGAGCGGAGTATAGGGGAAAGGTTTGGAAAGGAAGCAGTGGAGATGGAGTGCGGAAAAAAAAAAGTGGTGGGGAATGGAAAGGCAGTGCGGGCAAGGCGGGGAGAGAATGGAACTGAAAGACCATCAGGGGCGTCATGTGGGCGGGGTGCCTGCCAGCGCAACGCGTAGCGGAGAGTAACAAAGTGGATCCTGGCGGGGTGGGGCAGGGCCGGGCCGGGTGAGACGGTAGCTGTGTGATCGCTGTGGACGGGCAGGCGCGGTCTGGAAAATGTTGGATGAGGGGAGATCCTGGGGCGACCTTAGTCGTGACTGGCCCCGGGTGACTACGTTGAGGTGGTGGAGAATGGGGCAGTAGGGTGTCGGCGCGTCGGACCAGGTAGGCATCGAAGGGAGAGACGGACAGGAGGGTGAAATTGATTTGGTCAGATTCAAAGGCTACTTTTTAAGGAAAATTGTTCTCGCTAAATATTCAATTGTAGTTATTTTATTATTATTATTATTATTATTATTATTATTATTTTATTTATTAACTTTCTCAACAATGTTGGACATTACATAATACATAGAAATTCAGATTCAAGACGTATTACACTTGACACATTGTTTTGCTTCATCACAACACAAATGAAATCAAATTTACGTATAAAAATTCAAGTCAAATTGAATTGAAATAAACAATAAAGATAACGCATTCATCCACTATCGTGTCACGATCACTATTCCTTGATATACATACATGCGGCATTCATTGTCCCTGCACTATTGGTTAAACGGTAATTGAGTTTAATTCAGTCACGCTCGTCTCCCAAGAACTTTCTCACAATATGGCAAGTGTCTAGTATCAAGGACTTCTGAAGTTGTGATAAGTATCTTTCTAAATGAAGAATTTCAAAGTGTTTCTTCGCGGTTTTAGAAATTAGTCCCCTGGCCGAAATGGTGATCGGTCTAATATAAACTTTCTTGACTTGCCACATTTTCTTAACTTCACCTGCCAGGTCATTGTATTTGCTGATGTTGTTATTATAAGTATTATCAATATTATGGGAGAGTGGAATGGCAATGACAACCAGATGAACTTCTTTCTGTTTAGCCAAGTAATGTAAGGTCTATGGGCTGGTATGGTGTCGTCAGCCCTTATTTATCTATTCCAAAATACAATTGAAATTGCTGTTATCAACTACTGGTGACGGGTCGTGCTTATACTCGTAGTAAGGTGATGCTGAAGCTGTGATTCTTGCTAAATTTTGAAGAATGATTTTTGCTACATTAGTGTGTCTTTTGATGTATTCTGTGTTTGCTAGTGTACGGCAGGATCCCATTATGTGTTCTATTGTTCCTGCTGTTACATGACATTTTCGGCATCTCTTATCTAGAATTGATTCCTCAATTATGAATTTCCAATAATTTCTAGTAGCTCTTACTCTATCTTGAATCGTCATCATATATCCAGTTGTTTCCCCAAAGAGGTTTTTGAGCCAGATGCTTGTTACTTCTTTATCTATATTATCTTTCTCTAATTGATTCGGAAATGTGCCATGCAATTCTTTTTGCTTCCAGTTCTTTTTTGATCTTATATTGATGTACTATTTGAAGTAAAAGTGACAGCGTCTGATATATGTAGTGGAGTTGCCTCGATATCGGCTTTGCAAATGACAAAACATTCTATTGCCAGTTTGCTTCTCGGAAAGTAGGATCTTAGATCATTAATTTGTTCGCTATGGAGTCGCGGTATGTCGATGTTTACCATGCTACCCGACAGTATAGGAAGAGTCACCCGTTTTATTCCTGATTTTGGATGTTTCTTTCGGTGTTTTGGCAGTTGGTTTTGCCTAGCCTGGATAGACTTCGTAAGACTGTCGCTGACCATAAAACTAATGAAAATGAGTAAGTAAGTAGTAGAATTGCATATGTATTAATTGCCTTTACTTTGTTTCTGCTGTAGAGCTGTGTGTTGAGGATGCTTTGAAGAAAGTGTTCTTTCAGTTTTCGATTAATACCAGTGTGATTACTTCCTCGTAGCTGGGTAATTCCTAGGTAGGTGTAACTATCAGGTTCTTCTACATCTTCAATCATTCCATCAGGCGTGACATATTTCCTTGAGATGCAACAAATGTTTATTATTATTATTATCATTACTATCATATAATAATTATTATTATTGTAAATTGTTTTAATGCAATATTTAATTTCACATATGGATCAATTTTCATTGATTTCGTATTAAACATTTATTTAAAAATCACATAATTATCGAATACGCTCCATCTTGTTTGGCAAAGATTCAAGTACGACAAGAATGAGAATCTGGCGGTTATACGAGCGAGAGAGAAAGAAAATGAAAAGGACACGACGGAAACGAAAAAAGAGAAACAACATATGAATAAAGAATAATTAAAAAGAATTATCATAGATATATTATATTTCAGCTGAAAGTACAAATATTACAGGATACAATAAAAGAAGATGTAGAAAAATTCATGGGGTATGGCAATGAAAACTATGAGGCTTAAGTTATAATAATAGTGTGAAATAGCTGTAAACGATAGGTGAGACTATATGAATAAAGAGTAAAGAATCGGAAAATATAGCCTTAATAAAACATGGAATTCTAAGTGCATACGATTTGGTACATTTAAATGCATACAGAAAGCGAAACGTAGCGAAACTGCAGCGAACGAGTTGTCACACTAATTGCGCGATGAGAAGCGATGGCGCCCTGCGCGCCAGCGAGATCGGCAGCTGTGTCAGCGCAGCCGCGGTCACCGATCTGGGGCTGCGGGTTCGGGCGTGGCCACAGCCAGGGCAGCTTCCGCTCCCTTCGTCACCACCGCCCACACCTCGGTCATGTCCCGCTGGCGCTCCCGCCTCTGCCGAACCCGCCACCGATGCCGTCTCCGCGACGCACCCGCCGCGGCCCTCGCTCACGAAAACATCCCCCCGAAATTCAAGATACCCCCGCCCCTCCCCTCGCCAACACCGGTCGCGCCGCTTCCGCTCCTTGCCTCTCTTATGCCGATCCACAACCGCGCCCATCCCCTATCTGACCCACTCACGCATAGCGCCGCGTTCTCGTCCACATCCCGCTACATTTAAGATTACCACCCCGCCAGACGCCTCGACCACTTCTCATCATCCCCACTCCCACTCACCCCTCTCTATTGCTTTAGCGCACCATCGCCTCCTGTCTCCACGTTCCCCCACACTCTGACACCACTCCACCCCCCCTACCCCATCCCCGCCGGCATCCCTACATTCAAGTGCTCCAGCCCACCCTCAACACCACCCAGTTCCATCCCCTCCATCCTACCCCCAACGACTTCACTCCCGCCGCCACCGTTTCCACCGACAATCCCGGCCAGCATTTCCAGATGCGCCCCTCCCATTCTCGACACCACAGCCCCCCGATTTCCGCCCAGGCCCCCACTGCTCTCTACTGGTCCTTCGCTTCCTTCTGCCTGCCGCTTTCCCCGCCCATCTTTTCACGCCTCCGCCTACGTATACAGACTTCCTTCATTCCACTACCTTTACTGCTCTCTACCACCATCCCGCAAACGCAATTCCAGCTGCGCCACTGATTTCCTTCCTCCTCGTCGTCTCCCATCGCCCCGTCACTTCCACCCATCCCTGTCGTCACCGTCGCCGTCACCACAATCGTCATCGTTCCTTGCACCGCCACCCAAACGTCTGCCTCCTCCCCCCTCTCTTGTTCCGGCCGCGGGCCGACGCCGCTGCCCAGAAGCGCAAAACTCGAGCCCTAATCCAAACTTGTTCTGTCCTCGCGATGAATCCCGGATGCAGCTTTTTGGCGAAGGAATTTCATTAGGCGAGCAATCTCATTAGAACAGTGTCGCCGACGCGCTCTCGCTCGCCCCTCGGCGCTCTCCACTGTCCCCCTTCCCCCCTCCCCCTGCCCCCGCCTCCCGGCGTCTCATCCAGTGCATCGCCAGAGCCCTCTCGGCGCTGCGTGGAGAGACCTGATACAAGCACGCCTCTTACTCGTGGAATCAAGAGACTAGGACGACAAACTCTATACTAATTCCTACTACAAGCAGCTGTTGGAATACAGCCCAGGCGTCCAAACCAATTATGAAGTTGAGCTCCTTGCGGAGCGGCAAGGCGCGTCTTGTCCTCGCCTCGCGCCCCGCCCCCTCCTCCCCACTATCTCCTCCCTACCATCTCTTCCCCACCATATTCTCCTCGCAATCTTCCCCCGTTCTCTACACCTCGCTATCTCTTCTCTGCCACCTCCTCCCTTCTCCGCCTCTCCCCTCATCCCTTCTCCCCGTCATCTCCACCCTACTCTCTCCTCCCCACCCTCTCCTTCACGGCTAACACCCACCTCTTCTCCTGCTCTCCCCAGACCTCTGTGTCGTCCCCTCACCTTCTGGCCACGCCACACCCCCTATATTTCCTCCCCGCCCTCCTCTTGTCCCCTCCGGTCCGCCTCCCGCTAATCAGCGCAGCCGGTCGCGAGGGGATTGGTTCCGAGGATGCGTAGGGCGTTGGTGGCGAAGTTCGAGAGGACGGGTGAAGAAGCCTTCGTGGAAGAGGGGCGTAAGGAGCTCTGAAGAGGCTCAGTGGGCGAGTGCGCAAGGTGCAATGGGGTAGAAAGGTGAGCATTGAGAGGAGGCCGAACAGGAAACTGAAGGTAAATTCGGAAGACCGCTGTTGTGGAGCAGTGTTTCTAAGTAGTTGCGCTGAAGAGAGGTAGGTTTAGGAAATAAAATAGTTATAAGTATTGGACTCATTTCTAGTGCTCATCAGAAAACGTATTACATAAAAGAGTCTATCAAAGTTTAATTATGAACCGTTTCTTTTGTGTATTGAAGTTTATACGTGTAAATACACGTATGTAGAACGTGACCTCTCTACAATATGTTAGAGAATTAAATGGGAAAGATTAACATGATTCAATTAAATAAAATAAACCATGTAAGTCTTCAAGTTACTGCGGTTATTAGTAAATATGGTAATTAAAATCATTTGCAAAGTTTGCGGAACAACCTTACTGCGGAACGTACCTTCAAATTACTATTTTTTTGCAAAATAACAACAAAATATTCATGAATCTCTTTTTTGTGATATAGCGATTTGAACTTGAAGCAAAAATGTGAATTTTCATCATCATGCTGTTAATGATAGAAGAGTTTGAGAACATTATCAACATCAGTATATTGATCTTATCTCTCTGCGACGGGCGGATTCTTATTTCCTCATCTTGCACTATATAGTACACACCCCTCGGTAGCACGTTGGTTAACGTGCTCACTTTTCACAGCGTTCCCCGGATTCGATTCCCGGTCGGGACAAAAATGAATTGTGTGCTTGCCTTGCAATGTCCCAGTATCTGTTGCTGTGTGATGATGAGAAATCTGACTTCACAGGTTGAGAAGACCAGAATACAGCAAAGTGATGGCTAAAGTGCTAACCACACATGCTCTTTAACTCATGGCCGCAAGACCACGACGCTGCTGGGAGGTCTTAGTTCGTAAAGAACTGTTGTGGCAAAGAACATACGTACATATATACACACACTATACGGTACCTTCCACTCGTCTCTTCTTGCTGAGACACTGAGTATCTTCATGGGTTTCTGGTTCATGGATATCCGTCAGTCTCCTTCAATTCAATTAAATGATGTCTTGTTATACGTGGCTGAAATACCTGCTCTCCCACTTGACCACGCAACTTTCGCTACGCTCCTTTCACCCTCTATCTGAGAAAGAAGGTATAGGGCGGGTGACGAAACTGGTTGCATTTGAATTCAGCTCAGATGCTTCTTTAGGCTTCAGGATCTTGTACTTGCAATAAATTATTACTAGAAACCTCCGAATTTACTTTCTCTCTGAAGGATGGAATACGAAGGATTTTTCGTCCTTAAAAAACCACTGCTTCGATGGGGTTTGAACCCGCAAACTTGGCTTATAATCCGATACGGAAACCGTTACGTCGAAGTCGCTTACACCACCAAAGTCACGTGTCCTTCCCATCGCGCAGCTGTAACTCGTATGTCCATAGTGGTCGCAGTACATAATTTAGATATTAGGGCCAAACGAAGCTCGTACACTCAGGATCCACCAGCGCGGTTAATCCCGGTTAGAAAAAACGAGACAGACACTCGAACACAGTGCTTACGCTGCAGTACAGAAGCCCATACACCGCGTTTCCAGATCTTCAACCTCCAACTGTTACGGAGTAACAAGGGTTGAGAAAAGGGATACGCGTTGAATTTAGTTCGAATCCAGAATTGCCGCTGCCTCTGCCGAGAGATCGTGTGTCGGATTTTCGACACTAGTTAGGTAGCTAGATTGAATTCAACAGCTGTCTAGAGGAAAATTCTAGCATTATTCTAGCTAATCAGCAGTTGTCAGTTGTTTCAGGCGAACGTCAAAGCAGTCTTTAATAAACGGGTCATGGACCGCGCGAGAACATTTCTTCCTCTTCCTTGTCTTAATATCTCGTCCTTTCCCACTTAGATGCACTACATTTCAACACACGTCCAGAGACCAGCTTGGCGCTTAGAGCTTATCACGGCTGGGGTAGGGCCCCTGCTAAGTGAAATCCCCCGCAAACCGACGTGTAAGTTGTCGTACGAGTATCTCACCATCCAGCTGAAAAGGAAAACCATAATTACACAACTTACAACCATATCTTAGATGGGATTCGAACCCACAGCCTGGACGCAACGTATACTTCAACGCAATCACACAAGCCCTTGCGCAGGCATGTCGGCTATTTACGGAATATAAAAGGTACAAAACCAAAATTTCAGGTAGGTCCAAGAGGTGTGTTTCATCCGAACGGAGTATGAAAAAAACATGTTTTCGATTTTTCAAAAGACTAAGACACGCGATAAGAAAATGATAAAAACTTTGTTCAAACCAATTTTTTGTGGAAATGCGCATGCATTATTTTAATTTTTTAAAAATTTTATGCATACTACAGTTTTCAAGAAATCATTCAATCAGATAAATCATTAAATACCGTTAAAATGTAACAGGTTTAACAAGCATTGACAATAGTGACATAGAAGTCATTTATACAACTAATATACTACCGATTCTACGTAATTTCATTAACTATTAATCATTCTTGAAGTTTGACAATCCGACAAAAAGAATGAAAAATTAAGGATCGAGTAAAACCAAAGAGCATGGTGGCGCGGCTTGCCGAAATCTCCCTTTCGTGTCCGCAGCTATCGTATTCTATTCACAACGAGAGGGTTGATTCGAGTTTTCCTTGTCGTTGGGCTCTCAGCGAATTCGAAGAGGAACTGAAACTTCTGGAGGAACGTCGTCGAGCCGTTGAAGTCGAAGTTTTTGTAATTTACAACTGAGCTATTACGGAAAATGACTGAATAAAATGCGTCCTTTAACGTAAAATGTTGGACTCTTGTTGTCAAGCGTATGCAGGGACACGCGACGTTAGCAAATGAAGCTTTTCATTGAATGATGCTTTCAAATTTGATGTTGGAAAAAATACCCCTTTTCCTGAGCAAGCTAAATGAACGACTATAACTCTTTACGATTCCGAGATAAGAGGAGATTTAATACTTTGTTACTTGTTATAAGAGTTCAAAAACAATAAATTGACTTTTAATTGTGTAGTGTAACTAATTTGTTGAACACATATACTACGTAGATCTATTTTCGAGCACGCCTTTTTTAATAAAGAAACTATTTAACTATTGGTTGGAATTCGACATACGGTACACTGTATTGAAAAATAAATATGATATGTTTAGTTATTACGGGTTAAACTCATTGGTAAACGATGTGGTACATTTTCGAAAAAAACTCTGAAACTTTTGGGCATTTCACAACTACTTACTGCTGTTATTGATCCATGGCACAAATAAAACTTTTGTGAATATATGCAACGCTTCGTGTCGGTTGTGTTATTTGTCTAAATTCTTCCCTTACGGATATTAATCCTGAAAATGATTTTCTAATGAACATCTCACGTTACTACTAAAATATGAACGTTCCCTACGACGAAAAAAGACGCGGATTGCAGACCAGCACAAAAACTATTTAATTTACGTACGAAAAAGTATTAAACAATAAGGTATGTCATAAACCTGAGAGAAAGTAGTAACATCATTATTAAATTCTTTCAAAACACCGAAAATATTATTTGTTTGTTTGTTCAATTCAATGCAAGAAACCTTGTGACAACGATTTACTATTTTCTTCTGTTTTTCCTCTTTCCTGCTCGATATTTTCGGTCGCACCCTCCCCTTCCGATCCGCACCCTTCTCCCATCCTTCCAAAGGCTCCATTTACATCCCCCGTCCCACACCCCGGCAGCTTCTCCCGGCCGCCACTCGAGGCCGCCACTATCGGCGCATCGAGTGGCGCGGCGCCTCTCATACACAATTTAAGAGCGACGGCTGTAACAGGTTATGAATGTGCGCCCCGCTTTTAAAGTATTAAATTATTCGTGGAGTGGGCTCTCATTGGAAATTAATGCAAATTTGAAATGTTTAAAATTAATTCCGTTACTTTGGAGCGGCGCTAATATCAGCGTCGCAGCCGGCCCATGAAGGCCGGGGACGTGAGGCTTGGAGCTGCCGCACGGTTGGCTATCCTGGCTTATCGCGATCTCTCGCCTCCTCTCGTCAAACATCAACACAATAAAGTCCTTTGAAAATAAATAGTTCCTTGCACTTTCTAACTCTCTAACGTGTGCATAACTGTATTTCGTTTCGTATTCTAGTCATTTTTTTGTTATTTTATTCTTTCACATGCGTATGTCAAAATGTGTACGAATCACTTGTTTAAGCTCTTACATACAAGTAAGGCCACATTATTTTATTTTATATAAGGTTTGTGAAGGTGGCGTGGCCACATTAAGCGCCTCACATATTTCAACATTTGTCCAAATGAACAGTATCATAATAAAATTTAATACTTTTGCTTCAAGTTGAAATTCGACCGTAAAACTTGTGGGCTTCACTGAATTCCCTAAGAAACATCAGTCATTAATGCTGCACGCTCTTGTAATCTTAATCTTTTGTGGTTATTTACGTGAGCAACTTCTTTCCTTGACTTGTTATCGCGATGAGTTAGTTGGTTTCAGAGATGTTTTTAACTTCAGTGCAGACATCTGAAAAATTATATTTAACACATTTCCATTATTATCTCTAAAACGCTTGAACGAATAATTTTGAATTTATCAGAGAACATAAGTAAAGTAGTAATAAATATACGGTAGTAAAATGAATGCAATGTGTGTTTTACGTTAGAACTTCCGAATAAAAGAATAAAAAATATAAAAATGTTGACTTTTACTTAAAATTTTTTTTGAATTCGAAAAACATCTTAAGCATGTAAATTTAATTGAATCAGGTTGAAAACAAAAGGGAGCAAATCATCTTTGTCAATTTTCAGGAGGAAGAAAATATTAAATAATACTCGCACACGTTATATTGTCCTGTACAATTTTCCCGTGTGGATTAATTATGATAGTACTAAATTGTTTTTTTTATTTTCTTTCTACTATGTAACTTTTATGTGATCAGAATTTGGTTCCTTTCTCTTGTTTGTCAGAACCGAGTCTGAAGAGAACTGGATACCAATACAATAATGCAATACATCTTACTACTCTCCCCGATTGTCGTTTATTTTATGCCAAACTTTCAAATAGAATTCATTTTCAATTCCTTTACTTAAACCTGCATATAAAATAAACTTGTAGAATCCTCCAATCTCACATGTACTCAACCAACATTCCAAAACCTCAACAGTAAATAATGATTTTATTTTAGAAATAAATTACATATAAAAAATCAAAATATCTACAGGACTGACGAATTCGCTACAAGCAAAACCTCCAGATGTAAATTAAATGTGATAATTATATTTGAATTATTTTGAATATTTGATCAACTTGGAAACGATTCAAGAATAGATCAAATGGTTTCGATTATATCGAAAAAATCGCTTAAATCGAAATTACAGGAAAACCTAGAATATCACTCATTGATGATAGAAAAGCGAGTGCCCTGTAAAATAAAATATTATGCTGAAAATGCTATCAAAATGTCAGACCAAAAGACTGACAGAATTCTAGGTTCACGGAGTACAAATTAAGTCTCTTTAAGGTCTTCAAATCTTGCGCGTGATATTTACTTGTACAACAAAGAAAATCCAATTATATATTGCACGTATTGTATGTTGTAAACATTAAACCTCATAGTTCGAAACTTTCCCAGCATCAGTATCTACTAATTGGATCAACGTATCCGACTCAGCAGAGCGAGTTCAAAAAAATATCAGGAGAAAGGAGAAACGCTTTGGGAAATCTTCAAACATTTCTTACATCTCAAATTAGAAGCCAAGAACTACACGAATGCTACAGGTACGGTGTTTTTCAGACATTCCGCCCAACTCCGGCGCCCGGACGAGCTCAGAGAAACTCGGTTTCATGAGTGGAAGCGACGAGAGAAAGCTCAGTCTCAACAACATCGATGATTATTCCCCCTCTTTAATAATGCCCCGCTCCGCCTATACGCGCCCTCACTCCAGCCGCCCGCGGCTCTCATATCAGACGCAACGAGCCGTACGGAATTTCGTTGCTCTCTTGTTCGGGCTAACAAAGATCGGAACGCTGAATGAGTTCGAAAGAAAGTTGACATGCGAGCAAACATTCTTTGTGTTGGCTGAATTAAAAATGAATACAAGCGAAAGTAATTCAAAGAATAACGTAACAAGCGAGCTGCGCATAATGAAAATGGACGAATCAGTCGGAGTGAGATGAATTATATCGATGTGATGAAATATCTGCTTAGTTTCTTATGGAGTTGTTAAAGACTTTTCCACTCCGACGGCCAAAATCTGAATTATAATTTTTAAAATGGGTGAAGAGATAAATTGTTCGACAAATGATATTATCGACGAGTGTAAGAGGATGGAAATTTCTGCAGCACAGTAATTATTAGTAAGCTATTTTAAAATAAGATAGATAATTTGAAAACGATGCAAGCGACGTGAATTTGTGTGCGTAAGCTCATAGATCTGTTCTTAAACGTAGGCTTTATCTGGATAAGAATGAATTGGTTAGAAAGTACATATTCCAAAACGACGTGACATATTGTAAAAAGCTTTAAAGAGTAAACGAAATTATGTTATATATCTTATTCGGGGTAAAAGTTCGTTTTATTTCAAACGTTTTCACTAAATAATTTCCAATTGAAGTATTCGGATGTGTTATGCGTTTGTGAGATAATGTTACTATAGTGTACTATGAGCCTTCGAATTGGTTTTACACAATTTTAGTATTCTTATATTCCTAATTAAATGCTAGTGTTCTTTCATCGCGCCTGCTTTACTTGTACATTCTGAAATTAAAGTAAAAGTTCTGCCACATATGCAGAAACACGTTCCAGATTGTTACATTTAGAAATTGTGAAACAGCATTGCAAATTAATATTATCTCCAAAAAATATCAGCAAAATTTTTCAGAATGGTGATCTTATGATAACAGGAGTTGTGAAAATGTCGACAACACCCTATGATTATATTCAGAGACAAAGGCGTTTTTTAACGTAACATGAGCATCGTAATGTATGAGGCGTTCCAGAGAACGGCTTAAACGATATATTACTAAAGGAATGTACATAGAAAAAATGATGAAAAATACAAGCTTAAACCATCCTTTTAATGATGTTATAATCCAGATTTTGTGTTCATTAAAATGCTTCATTGATTGCTTTGCGAGAGGTCGGTGAATGGTATTTCATTATTGTTTTATCGTGCACCGTTTATGGAGTTATTGACGTTCGAATGGAATGTACATTCGTCATTCCTGCCTTAAACAATTTCAGTACACGACATCAATTCAGTTTGGCGCATATTCATCATTGATTTCATAAAACATGAGCACGTTTTGACATATAAACATAGACAATGTATTTTTGATCAGAATCCCATCAAAGGTATCCGCTAAGGTAGAACGTTGGTGTTATTAAACTTTTTCAGTGGTTTTCAGTATTTGCGGTGTGTGCTTTATATAATCACGATAGGAAAAATTAGGATAACAATGTTGGAATAACCAACGAATGGCATTTATGGGGCATTGATTAATTGGCCCTCTGGAATGCGTTTATTGTCGCGTAAAGCGTTTGGATAGTCGTCATTGTTTCCTGCAAAACATTGTATTCACATGAATATCGCATACCATTGTAATAAAAACTCACATTTTTTAGGTTGATTATAGAGAACTAAGAAGAAAACTTTCGACAAGTAGTAACTGACAACATTAAAGCATCAGACACGTAATTGCTTCTCCTTACTGTACAAAGAACAGTTTACGCCACAATATGATGCCTCATTTTTCTCAGTTATATTCATAATGCTTCCGCAAATGTTAGAACGCGAAGCAAAATTTAACATTTTATATCGCACACCTCTTTTTTTGCATTTCCTTTATGCATTCGTTCTGTCCAATTCAACGTTTTCTCGAACGCATATAGCGAGAAATAAAACTCATTTATTCAAAACTTACCCTGTATATTTCGTTTAGCACGCTGTTTTTACGAGTGGGGCGCTGATGACAGGGACGATAACCATGATGCCAACGATAACGACGGCCTGTTTTTCCGACGCGCTGGCTGGCTGGAGGTTCCAACTCGCGATGAAATTACGAAGCCGAAGAAAAAATCTGGAAGGTGCATTTTGCCGTCCGGGCCGGGCCGTTCTTCTGAGAGCCACTTCCGTCCCCATCCCCAACCCACCCCTCCCCGCCGTCGTTGACTCCAACGCAGCTTCAGGGGCGTCACGCGACATTAGCGGCGTCCCCGACCGTACGCGCGCTCAGTCGCCGCCGCGACGGCGAAACCCACAGCGACGCACAGTGGGCGGAAAGCGCGATATCAATGGACTCAGTTACAGTGGATTGCGTTCGAAAATAAACTGTTTTAAACACGCGCTAACTACGTACGCAGTGGAGAGAAAGCTATGTAATGCTACGCGAAAAGAACGGCTATGTAATGCTACGGCGAATTTTTGGTAGAAAACTCTTATTACCGGGCCTGATGACGATAAATGTATACAGTTGCTAAATTTAGAAAAAAACATCTAACACGTAGTGTATCCGTAATCCATGTTTTGTGGGTCCTTGATACCGAAAAATCGATTAACGGCTGAACGTCCGTCTGCTCGTCTGGATAACACTGGTGCTGGCGATGAGCTGATGCGCAAATATTCAAATAAAACTGTGCTTGCAACAAAGAAAACAAAACACTTTTATCTTTCCGCAGAAGGTTCTATTGACCTTAATATAACACAGTGCCCAGTTAATTCAGTGATGTGCATACTTGAATTATAATAAAGCGAATGTTAGTAAACCTGTCTATCGAATGATGTGACACGTGGTAATAGTGATTCAATTTTTGTTGTTGGGTTTGCGCAACTCGGCATATTGGCCTCATGTCACAACATTACATATTCATAAAAAATATCAACTTTTCCACTCGTATCACATGTAAAAATTCTTTACATATGTAATTGATTATACTACGCCTTCAATAGAGATGTATGTATTTAATCTACATCACAGTTAATTCACTAAAGAATTCAATTTTACATGATACAAAAACGGAAGCTCACAGAATCATTTGCATATTCGAAAATTCAACGATATTATTAATTTTCTAAAATTATTGCATTTTATGTGCCCGCTAAAATATAAGTTCAGAGAACTTAAGAAATACTTCATTTGTTGCCAATAAACGGCCACAAGCGTTTTTCGTAATGATAACTTTCATTTTACATACCCCCAAGTAAATATTTTGGGAAGTTTCCCAAAACACAAACGTGATCCAAACACATTGTGTTTATATACAACAGTATGTTTATTAAAAAGCAGTGAGTGTACACACTAACTGATAAATTGCACAAAGTTTTCAAGAGTTCTTCTACATTTTTGGAGATAGACCACATGACAATAGGAACACCACCATCGTATGGCCGGACGTATGTGACGGCAGGGGAGGGTAGGAATCTTATGCAAGGAACTTATCCGATATCCATTTGTAACATTAAGTCACAATAAAGTTTATGATTGCTTACTGATTCTGACTACCTGATATTGGTTTCAGTTATAATTAGTTGTAAAGTATACTTCTTGAAGCTGAAGCTGGTGTAAAGTATACTTCTTGGTATGTGCTTCTTGAAGACGATGACGATATAGCGTCCAATGACGCCCACCGTGCGCACAGAGGCCCCTGATCTCTGGCGGTTGCCTTGGCGAATCCTCTTCGCCTGCTCCCCAGAGCTTACTCCTCGAGGAGCGTCTCAAAATGCTTACGTCACGTCCGCGTGAATCGCTCGATGGCTTGAAAACCGGGTAGGGGGGATCAGAGGAGATGGGTTATTTACGAGACTTCGCAAGAGCTTAGCTACGAAAAGTTTCGAAACGAAACGGCCGTTTTAAAACTGTGTAGTCGGCTTAATACATCTCTTTCTAGCCATTTTTACGATGTGTTTTGCTTTCCGGACATTATTTAAATATTTTGGATAAATCTGCTGGAAATTTTGATGACAGAGCCGAAATGAAAGAATTTAGTTAACAATATGTTGGAGTATGTACAAACATAATGTTATTATGTAGATGTCACTAATAAACGTTTGTAGTTGATGCGACATAAAATAAATTCAAAATAAGTTGGTGTGCTTCAAAATGAAGTCTAGAAAGTGACAATACTAAATTTCACAGAGTTCTTGAGTTTAGATCAAATACATATTTCTTGTATGTGTCATTAAACGTTCTCACTACGATTTCCGATCCTTCCACAAAATTCTAAGAGAATTTTCAAAAAACTACTTTTTTGGGAAGGGGGGAGGCTAAAATTGTAAAACGCTACATTGGGTAGGCCATCTGTAATCAATTGCTTATTTGATTTCCCTCGACGAGACGTCGAAGAATACGTCTAAGTTTCGACGTTCGAAGACGGACAAGCTAGGCAGCTATATTTCGTTTAAAACTTATTTTATTAAAATCTTGCAAAACACAAAAGAAAATTTATGACACTTATGGATGAATTTTTTTTATCACACGCCGTGCTATGCTTGCTAAAAAGTAATAATGCAAATATACTCAGGCCAAAAGCATGACATTATATGCAGTAAAGCTCCAAGCTACCTATTTCTGTGGTCGTATTTAATGATGGATACTATTAAGTTATTTTCTACGACATTTATGTTGCAACTGCAATACCTCGTGTGTTCAAATTTTACTTTTTTATCATGAGAACGTCATTGCAAATGTCCTCACGTTTCCAACAGAAGTACTTCAATGCAATTTAACTATTACTTCCCGAACTGCAGCAGAAAACAAGATTTTTGTTGTTATATTTTTACTCTTGTTCCATCTTAATGCCTGGAGTTTGTGATTAACTGGCTGTGGTATATACTTGCATCTATTGCTGTTTTTATTTTATTGACACATCAAGATGTAATAGCGGTAAAGGTTTTCACGTTAAATGAGTGACTGGATGATGAATTGCGAACTAGATAATAAAGCATTATGATTATAACGAAGTGAACAAAATATTTATTAAATTTACCATCGCAGTCGTTCCAACTTGTCAACGTCATTCCAACTCGATAATATGATTCTTCTGACAACATGAGCGTCTGTTTCCTTTCTGTGAAATAAAAAAAGAACGTCAACTATTTAATAAACAATTTTCCCTGCAACATAATTACTACTAAAACCACGGTAGTTATTCCATCTCCTGAATCGTTGTTTCATAATTAGCAGGAAGGTCAGAGCAATATTTTTTTAGACAAAGCAGTGGTTGACTTATAAGAGAACAATCATTCGAAACTGTCAAACAACAGCAGGGAAATGTAACATCAGAGTGTTCCTGAATCGATATATTTTTACTGTGTTTTTGCGGTTTTGTGCTACTCCTTAGGAACAGATTTTCACCCTCGCAGTGATGGTTAATTATAGTTCATGACGAAAGATTAGAATTACTTGGAAACGCATCCTCACTAACACGTTGCGATGGTTACCTGTATATAACGATTATTTTATTTTTCAGTCTATTCTGAAATCATCTTTGTGCTTGTTAGCACCGCCGGCGACGGTAACCGAACTGCTTATTGAAATCACGGTTTTGCGAAGTACGAACATCGAGAATCACTGAATAGGTGATCACCTAGGAAGCCCAGATACCAACGGCATGAAGCCCCTGGCTGTTAGGTATTAAAGACATTATACATTAAGAGAAAATGACTACGATAAAAAAACGATTAATCTTTTTCAATACCGAATAAATAATGAAACAAAGAGTAAACGATTTTCAGAAAGATCATTTATACATTTTTACTACCAAAGAAAAAAATAATTCAGGTGTAAATAGTGTCCTAATGACATGATATCCTAAAGATAATAACATCGTAACAATAATATCGCAACGATGATATCCAAACCCCAACGTTATCCGAACTGTAAAGACGTTCTAACCCTAACGACGTCCTAACCCTAACGACGTCCTAACCCTAACTACGTTCTAACCCTAACTACGTCCTAACCCTAACTACGTCCTAACCTTAACGACGTCCTAACCCGAATGACGAACAAAACCTAACGAAGTCATAACCCTAACGACGTCCTAACTCTGACGACATCCTAACCTTAATGACGACCTAATCCTGTTGACGTCATAACTCAAATGATGTCCCATTTCTAACGATATTCTAATCATAATATAATAAACAATGATATTTTAACCCTCAAAATATACCAACCCTAATACTATCTCAACCACCATAATGTGCTTACCCTAATAACAACCTAGAACTACTATCCAACGTTTGTGCTTCTCATCCTGAACGACACCATCCTCTCCGCGCCACACGCGACATCTCGGAAGGCAGTGTAGAAACCGGTGTGTCGTTTCACCGCAAGGCGTCCCGCGCTTTCCTCGCCCCGCCCACGCAGCTTCAGCTCCTTCCGCCCCGTCTCCCCCTGCAGGGTTGAGCGGGGCGCACGGAGTTCATCTTTCGAGTTCAGCCGGCGAGGGAGGCGCGGAGAGAGCTTGGGCGGGGAAGAGAGGGGCGGAGCGGGGCGGGGCGGCGGCGGGGCGGGGCGGGGCGGGGCGCGGGCCGAGGCGGGCGTTTGCGCAAAATGGAGATGATCCTGATGAAGGCGGGGGCCGCGCTATGGTAATCTGGACGCCCTTTTTTCGCCCGTCGTGCCGCCCTCCGAGGGCGGGCCGGGACGCGCGCGGGCGGTTGCGAGCACATTAAGTGCTCGAGCGTCGCCCCCCACCCACACCCCCGCCGCTGCCGCCGCATCCGGATCCACATTTGCCTACCAAATGAAGTTTGCAATTATTGAGCGCCCTGCGAGTAAATTGTAGTGCTGTTAACCTCGGCCGAGGTGCGACCGCCGTGAGTGTGAAGGGCTGCAGAGGGAAGGGGATGTGAGACGGCGACGCTTTCAGATGGGCTTCCCCCTTCCCCCAAAAGCGCGGTGTTTCAATGGGATATGATCGGAACTAGAAGCCTTAGCAGCAAAAAATGCTGCTAAAACTGAACGACACTAAATGGTTCTTCAACAATTAGCACGCAACATTGCCTCAACAACAAAGAAAATATCTTCTATATCACTGCAACCAATAACATTTTACAAAAAAAACTGTCTTCGCGAATAATACAGTTAGATAGTATAGTAATAATGTATTAATATAATATAAATATAATATTATATAATATAAATATAATATAATAAATCTCCCTCTGAACTATAAGGATATAATATAATATAATATAATATAAATATAAATTAATATAATTATAATATCAATAAAATATAATATAATATAATATAATATAATATTATATAATATAATTTAATAATACTATAATGTAATACAGAATAGTATATACAACAGTTCATCACTATTAAAAATAAAAAAAAAGTGCCTTCAAAAAATGTAAACTCATTAAATATAAATTTTTTTAATGCGTACATACCTTCTTCTCTGAAAGCCTTGCTGTCGCATTAACGCAGGTCGAAGCAGTGACGTGGTGGGTAAAGTACTGAATATGATAATTCAGCGGAACACGTTAGTACGACTATTAGACAAAATAATACAATCCATTTACTATTGCATTTCAGACAAAATCGGAATTCTGTTTCATGGTTTGGATTTTTACATGGAGTTCCCCGGTATCTAACAGACAATGACCAAACCTCCATTACACTGCAGGCGCGCATTGTTTGTATTCAATTTTTGCAAGAATTGGACGTAGGTAAGGCAAGTAGTATAGGCAATGGTTGAGGTGTTAATAAACAGTGAGAAGAAATTCCGTCGAAAACTAGAGGTCTCGTTTACCGTCGATATGTTTGAAATGTTTGAAAACTATTCGGTTAGAACTGAATGATTACTGGACCAAATCTAAAGGACTAAGCAATTTGATCAGCGACACTCAACTTTCACATGTATGTTGCTACATGGAAAGAAGTGTGTTTGTGCTATACAACAGTGACAGCTGTTAAGCGATTTTATAAATTTTACAACATACTGCCGTATTCCCAAGACAAAAATATGATGATTTTGAATGTCAGGATGTTCTCATTCGTTGTTTGCTTCAAATGGAGCTACGCCAGTTATTCTACTGGTTTAGTTGACACCCCAGTCATGATGATATTTCCATGTACGCGATTGTCACCTACAAAAACCAGCGTTTATTTCTTCTTCGGCCTTGGGGCGCCGTCTGTGAGTTACTGTCCTCAGCTTTTGCCAAGGACGCCCGCGGCGGGCACAGAACGGCTTGCGCGCTGACTGGGCGCGAACAACCGCGGGAGGCTCTCGTTTGTCCGCAGCTGCTGCGCGACGCTGTAAACGCCAACTGCTCCTCGGCCCCCGCCCCCGTCGCCCGCCGCTCCCCGCGGCTCGCGCCCGCGCCTCTGTCCCTTGGTTTCCGGCGGGTCTTTGTTTCCCCACGAACCTGCAGCGCCGTTCGTCCGCAGCCGCCGCCACCCCGCTGTCGCGCCGCCTACTCTGTTCTGGCACGACCCATCCGCCACTGTCTGCGCCTCCGCGCCGCGATGTCCTTTTCCTCATGCCGCAGTGTTCTCCTCAACCGTGCCTTCAAACCTCCACTAAAGACGTTCTTTACCTCTGTTTGCGTCTCTCGGCGTCGTCTTTACTTCCATAGTTCATGCTTCCACCTTGGCATTTACTCCTTCTACATTTGTTTTCTCCTCAACCTTCTCTCCCGGTGTTTTGCCAGCGTCGTTTTCACTCCATATTCGTCGTTTCCCCTTGCATTTATTCGCCGTCTCTACCTCTTATTTCCTCAACATTTTTTTGTTCTCCTCATCGTCGTCTTCACTTTCACCTCCCTCGATGACTTCTCAGCCTTTCTTGGTCAACGCCTTCTATTTGGACACCTTCTCCGACTCCGACCACGACACCTTCTCCGCACCGCTCCGACACCCGACACCTTCTCCGACTCCGACACCGACACCTTTCTCCGACTCCGACACGCACCTTCTCGACTCCGACACCGACACCTTCTCGACTCGACACCGCCACCTTCTCGATCGACGCCACCGACACCTTCTCCGCTCCCGACAGCCGACAACCTTCTGCGGACCCCGACACCGGACACCTTCTCCGACTCCAGACAGCCGACACCTTCTCCGACTCGACACCGACCACCTTCTCCGACTACCGACACCGGACTCCGTACACCGACACCGACACCTTCTCCGACTGCGACACCTCTCCGACTCCGACACCTTCTCCGACTCCGAGCGAGCCTTCTCCCGCACTCCGACACCGTTCTCCGGACTCGACACCTTCTCCGATCCGACACCTTCTCGAGCTCCGACACCTTCTCCGACTCCGGTACAACCTTCTCCGACTCCGACCACCTTCTTCCGACTCCGACACCTTCTCGACTCCGACACCTTCTCCGATCCGACACCTTCTCTGACTCCTCTTCCGCCGACATTTTTTTCCTGGTTCCGCCTTCTCTGATCCCTTCATTAAAGTAGGCACTTCTTTTTTACAAACTCTCCTAAATTCTCTTCGACCTTAAAATCTCTACCATCGCCCTGCTATACTCCGGATCTACCACCCCCACTACCAGTGACGTAGCCTTACATCGTTCTTGAAACCTCCCCACATCCACGCCTCTATCCCTTCCCCGCTCGACTGTTCTCCATGTTTCTACCACCTCCCACGCGAAACAATTTCACTTCTACTCTTTGTTCCTACCGTCGCTGCTTCAGCCACCTGGCTTCATGTTCTTACAAATAACACCGCCCTCCCAACCTTGTCTCTG
>BOPP01000096.1:2424507-2437074 GCA_017312745.1 Gryllus bimaculatus | reverse complement strand
TTGTCTCACCGACGCGAGATTCTCGGTATTAATTAACAGAGCAATGTTCATTAATTTCTCGCAAGCTCCCTTTATGAAGATTGGAAGCATTAATGCTTTAAAACATTTCAACCTGTGAATTAGTGTGACAACAGAATACGCATGTGTTGTAACAAAAGTGAACTTAGAGTGATTGAATAATGGCACTTGCAAATGTCGGCTGAATGGGGGGGGGAGCAACAACGGTAAAAGAGCTGAATCAACATACCTTCTCTAGAATGCCCTTCAGTGGTTGTTTTAAACTCGTTTGTGAGTTACAAATTTTGTCGCCGAGGTGTAGGAGTGAATTTGCTTTCTACAGGTTTGCGCATGAGACATTGTTTCTGGTACGTGCGCGTTTTAATAATACTTTCAATAATACAACTGGCAAATTAATTACTTCCTTTCATTTCTGGTAAAGTTGTTTCCGCGTGCGTCACCTGTGTGGAGTTGTGTAAGGAAAGGTAGCTCGTTCACTCAAAAATATTCGTGCTAAATTTGGAAGCAATCAGCGTAGCAATTCAGAAGGTTTGGGTGCTTATTCATGTTTATGTGGTAATGGTAGAGGGTAAAACCCTCTCCCACACACATATACTACTTTCTTTCACATTTACATAACAGAAAATTATTTTTAGAGAAAAAAAGAGAAACGAGCTAGTAATTTGGTCGTCTAAATATAATAGTGTACTAAGAAGAATAACAAAGAAAGAAGTTTCCGTTTAGTGTACAAAAATAATTTTTGAACGTTTTAATGAAATATTTCATTCTTTACGACACGCAACAAGACAGTTGGTCCAGACGGAGAATTTTGAAATGTATAATATCTAACAATTAAAATTAAGACTGAGTTGATATCTTTCCCCGGCATGTATTCTTTTCAGAGAAAATCTTCTCATGAGGGGAAACGTTTTACAGGCGGATTCATCCTCAAGACTCGTTACAGGACTGGCAAGCATGGTAAAGAACACCACGGCATCCCCTCCCTCCACTCCCCGCAGCGCCACTTGCAAATGACAACACGCTTCTCTTTTGTCTCGAAACTACATTCAGGCATATTTACGGGCGCAGCTGCGCGAGACGTGTTCACGTCCGCGGTTACACTTCCCGTCGTGGAAATTAGAAGGCGGCTGGTCGGCGAGGGGGAGAATTTTCCTTTCCGAGAGAGATGCCACTGGTGGGAGTGGTTGGCGGATATTCGTCTCTCAGAAGAACCGACTCAGTATTTGTTGCACTGCAGTGCCTCTGACCGGGACGGCATAGGGTTCTATTCCCGTCCGTGGCAGTATTTTCTTTTCCGGGAAACTAATTTTAGTGGTGAACCTGAGACAATAGTTAGATAACTAGGATGAATTCAGGCTCCGACTGGAAAAAAATTCTAGAGGCCAGATCGATAGCTTTCGTGGTTATTTCGATCAACACCAGGTGAATGCCGGAGCAGTTTCTTACCAAATGGCGCGGGATATTTCCTTGCTCTTTCTAGTCATATTCTCGCCCGTTACCTACACACAGTGCTGGTTACGAAAGGGGCAGTTCCCGATTATAGATACCTAGATATGGAAAACGCAGCCAAAGCAGTTGACGCGCCGAGTCTAACATGATCAAATCAATGTTTAACACTGGTCTGAACCGTTCCCACATGAACTCAGTAGCTAATTTGTTTTTTAAAACAATTATTTATTAAGAAAAATGTATTACGAAAGCTAAAAACCGACATACATTTTTATAAACGAAAAATTTAACAAAAAGACGTCCTGGATGCTTGGGACAAATAAAATTTTTTAGACCGTTGTTAATATTTAATTGTTAAAAAATTATAACAAATTATGTAATTTACGTTTCACCACATGGTCACAGTTATAAGCCATGGGACATTTAACTCCTAATCGTTTTTCGATGAACTGACGGTCTCGGTAGCGTGGTTAGAGCAGCTAGGCGTATAATGGAAATGATTACCCACATAATGATAATGTAAATAAAAATTTGTTTAAAAACTTACAGTAACTTTACAAAAACTATTAACACAAATAATTCTGCAACAAGTTGTAGTTTCATTTTGGAAAGTACATCGCGCGCCTTTAGTGCACGGAGTTCGTGCTTTTCAAACCAGTCAGCTCGGGCACAGGAAGGAAAGGGAGCCGAAATGACCGTCTGAGATGGCTCAATGACAACTAAAGTAGCTGCAGCAGCATATCTTGTCAGGAGGTATTATTGAATTAATAACCCTCGTGTAGCTCTACGGCTAGGTCAAATCCAGTAGCTAAGAGAAGGAGAATACTATCGGACAATTGCTGTGCAGTTTACCGTGTCTTCTTCGATGAATACCAAGCGAATTGAATTGAATTGTTGCCTTATTATACGTTGGACTCAGGCCATGATGCCTGCTCTTCCGCCAGACCACGCAAATTTTTGCAACGCTCCTTTCACCAACTAACGGAGAAAGGAGGTATATCTTGGGCGACGAAGCAGTCGATTTGAATTTAGTTTAAAGGCTTCATTTAGGCTTGAGGATCTTCTACGTGCAGTAAACCTACTCACATTGAACAGAAGGAATTACTTCCCAACCGTACGAAGGATTTTTTCGCCTTAAAAATTAATGGCTTCGACCAGGTTTCAACCCGCGAACTTGAGTATAACAGTCCGATAATCCAACCGTTATAAACGCGGCCAATACTCCTTCGCCACCGTTGCGAATGTCTGAACAGTTCCTAAACAAACTGACTGGGGTACACGTAACCTGCCCTTCCAAATCCTTGCACTTAGATGAATCAAGCATGTCGAGAGGTCAGAATGGAGTTTTGAGCGTGTCCGGTCTGCAGGCAAAGGGTTTTGGGAAGACTAGATATTTTCTCTCTGCTAGATCACGCGGTATGTAAAAAAATCTAGCAGATGCCTGGCAAAATTTCGATAACACTGGTCAGCAGATGACACGTCCACATTTTGAACATTATGAAAAAAAAACGCATGCCAGATGAAGTAAGTGCCACTCCCAGGAGCTTCACGGAACGGATACGTGATGAACACGGTAAAGGGTTGTTCTCTTCTCAGCTAAGCAATTGGGACAGACGTCAAGCAGAAGCCATCTTTTCTCATTGGTCATTTCTAACCTTTTTTGTGATTGGTTTTAAGTGCATACCAAAGAAGACCCTTCCACAACGGCCAACTAGCCACACGCTACCCTTGATTCACAATTGCTCCCCTATCACATCCGTGTGATGGGTTCATCATATTCTACATTCATAACACTGAAAGACTGCAGCAATACAGTATGACGTATATCAATGCATGCTGCAGTGCCATTAGAAAATGAATGAAATACATTTAGTGCGGAATATTAAACTTTCATGGGTTTTATTGTCATAGCAACCTTAAAGAATGCGAGTGTTATAGACTGCACCTTCACAATTTTTAACAATGTTCCTCACTCACATTCTGCTTGCCATGTTCATCACAAAATACACACGCTTCATTGAGGTGCAGAGTGAATTGTTCCACCTGCAGAAGGCTGAAGCTAACACAAATTGACCGCGTTCAACATGATTGGAACACGTGTAGTTGAACTAATGAGGTGATGGTAAATAAAGGTAGACCTTGCATGCAGTTAACGTTTTTACATATAACGCAAACATTAGACAGAAAAAACCTTAAATATTAGCATTTATTCGTTGAAATAAACAAAAAACGTAACATTTATGAAAATATACAATGGTATTTAATTTAAGAACTTCATTAATGATGAATCATCATTGAATAATCCGTGTAAATATGATATACGTTACAAGCGTTGAGTGATTGTGTTGCTTCCTCGCACAACAGAAATACAGTTCCAACCTCAGTTGCAACAGTTTTAAACCTCCTTTTGTGGTCTTTGAGTATCGAAACTCCGAATTATTTTTTACTTGACAACTACAATTTCCTAAAATACAAAATTATTGAAATATGATACAGATTACTAAGTTGGTATCACCAGGCGTTTTTCCGAACAATGCCTCCACGCTACGAAGCACCAACTATGATACCATCTATTAATTTGAACTGTGAAGAAGTTGAAATTATATGAAATAATGTTTCACATTGTTGCAAAGGTAAGTCAGAGAGTTGTTTCCTTTTCATTTTTCATACTTTTTGGTAGCACGTACATTTTTTACATTAAAACGCGTATAAATGAATTTTGTATATTAGAAAATGATTTTGTAATTAAGTTATGAAGGTTAAGTAAACAATTTTCTTCATTACCTATCTGCTATTCGAAGAGTTGTGAAGTTTCCATTTAGGTTCAAAAGGTAATAACACTGTTTTTAAACTAAATACAAGAATATGTAACGAAGTTACTGTGTGCTTGCAGTGCAGTGCTGTGTGCTTGAAGTAATCTGTGTGCTTGCATTTCAGTTGGACGTAGATTCTGGGACTGTACATACATGCTTTTCAGTGTACAGGTCTCATGAGATTAATTATCACACTGTTACTTTCGAATATTCATTTTAAATGCCATTGCTACCAACACTGATAGAAAGAACTGATATTTGGAGAGAATTACATAATTGGCAAGGCAATGTGCATGAGCTTTGCTTCTTTGGAATTAGTGTAAATAAAACTATTAAACATCTTACTGTCAAACGAAAATCCAGATTACTCAGAAGTTAACACTAAGAAGAATCTTGGTTTGTTTTAAAACTCGAATGTTGTATCTGTAGGGGAAGAATTTAATGTTTTTCGCTGCGAGTCATATCGATTTTAACATTGTTGGGTTATGACAGGTTGAAGAGGGAAGGAAAACAAATAAGAACCAGAAGGCAAAACATTTTACTTTCAAAATCCTTTTCTAATAAAATTCTAGAATATTTCATTACTTCCTTCGCAAAATGTATTTGAGAGTTTTGCTGTGCGCAAATTAGTATGATAATACGCATGTGAGTTATGTAAAATAAAGCTTAAAAGTTCCAGGAGGACCTCGAAACCAAATCTCCCCGCGCGCACGTATACTGCAGCTTCCAAACTGCATGCACGCTTAGCAGAGTGATAAATATGGTTCTAGAAGGAAAATTTTGGACTGAAGATAAGGAAGTAGAATGAAGGGAGAACGCAAAACGAAATCCTGTAGATAGTAATGCTCTCCGTGTTATTTCATTCAAGTTGGGTGAGAAGTCGTAAGTCTGTATCATTCATGTTGGTTGAGATTGTTCAGAAGAACCATGAAGGAATGGAATTAGAAATGGGTAAGCCAATATTCTGCAAAATTTTAAAAAAGGGAATTAAAAAAGAAGAAAAGGATTCAATAGTGCACCTAGGATAAAATACCTTTTTCCCTCGATGGCATGGTTGGCGCGTTTGGTTGGCCGGTGATTGTTGGCAATTGAGTATGCTCCTTAGAATTGTGGCAAGGAGTTTTTAACCCTGGATAATTATTTACTGAACTTTTCTGATGCGTGGATTTGAAAAGCCGTGGAGACAAAGCTGGTTTAGGCACTTTTGTCTGGAGCAGGAAAACTATTGAATTGAATTGAATTGAATTGAATTTGCCTTATTTTACGTGGCGAGACTATCTGCCTATGTTTTCAACAAAAAAGAAACAAAAGGAAATAAATTTTCCGTGGTGGCCGTCGGGGAAACGGCGTACGTTGGCGATATCTCAGTGCTGGCGTTAGTGATGATGCCGGTGAAGATGGGGAGTGATAGTGGAAATGAGAATGTGGGGGTGATAATTGTAGGGTTACTGATGTTGTCTTTGGTGCTGCTGGTGATAAAGCGGTGGAGGTGGTGATGTCGGGAAGGTGAATGGTGAGGATGTCAAGAAGCGGGGATAATGGAGGTTATGTTTTGAATGTGACGGTGTGAGGTGAAGATGTGGTGGTTATGGGTTGGAGGTAAGAGTGTTATGGATACTGACAATGCTGTTGGTGATGTAGGTGAAAACGTTCGTGGTGATATTGGGAGTACATATGTCATTGGCGAGTAGGTGGTGATGATAGATGTGGTGGAGATGGTGAATTAGAGTTGGATTGTTGATGTTGGAGTGATGATGGGACTATGGTGGTAATGATGGTGTGAAAGGAAGGATAATGTGAAGGTTGTAGTGGTCTGGAGGTGATGATGATGATGATGTGAGTTGATGCTGTGATGATAATATGATTGTAGTAGTGATAATGTGATGGTGATTATGTGTTGAAGCTGATGAAGCGGGGGTGATACTGATGTTTAGATCGTGGTGGTGTATCGATGGATGATCGGCGGGCGTGGGAGCGGGCGTTGGTATGGACTTAGTGGCGGGGCCAACGGGGGCGTTGGTGGCAGCGGCGGTGGCGGCGGTGGCTGCCCGCGTGGGGGCAAAGCCGCGGGCGATATTTCGTGAGTTGGCAGCGAGCCGCGTTCCAAATCCTCGCAGTGGCACCAGAGCGGTGGCGGCGATGTGGCCAGCGGAAGCTTTTTGCTTCGCCGGAGAATATGTTGCGGGAGAGGAGAGAATTTAAAGGTGAGAGGAAATCAACGAAAAGTATTGGTTTTGCTTGGGATGCTGGCAGAATTTATCATAACAATTCTGAACGTCTACATAACAATCTACAACACTCACGGCAGTTTATCGTGCACTCCATCTACACCGTGATGTCGTACAACGCAAAAAGGCAAAAATAGTCATTCATAAGCAATGTGTCTGGTTGTGAAGATGAATCGTGAGAATGCACTCTAGTGGCAAAATAGTGATACGAATAACGTTTTGCACGAACTATATACTGTGAAAGAATTGACTTCATAGCTAGAGGCAAACTTGGCGAGCAAAATTGTTTCTTTGGCAGATTTTAATTTTATGAAAAAATTATGTGCCTCTATTACTACCTTTGTGGCACCCATAACTGCCACCATATTTTATCACGTGTGTGTTTGTTTTGTTCACGAAAATAAAATGTGTGACAAATGACTCTTAGAAATTACATTATTAATTAATCGTATGAAGCGCCAACAACACCAGAAAATACTAGGCAAATTCATTGAATAACAGGGCATTGATTTCTAATAACAGTTCACAAGGAAGGTGTGGCATGATTGTGATGACTATGCCTACTCTTGACAAGTGGGATCGGTGGTACAGCGGTACGTTAGTTTTGTTCATACGAATAAAATGATTCTTCGAATATTACGTTGTGGTGAAATCATTGAAAAAAACAAACAAACATATGTATACTAAACAATTTCATTGTAAGAGAGGGAATTTTATCTTAATCATCGACACAAGGAAAGCCGCATGATCTTGATGGCGATGCCCGTGCCGAGTAGGATCGGCGGCAGAGTGGTTTCGGGGCGTGGTGGGGGTGTGGCGGGGCGAGGCGAGGACGGGTGTTGGGCGGGTGGTGGACGGGTGGTAGGCGGCCGCAGGCGACCGCCGGACGCGGCGAGCGAGATGGAAGGTAATCTGTCGCGGTTTCGCGGTATCGCCGCCGACACGGGCGCTGACAAATTGTGACGAATAGCTCGCGCGCGGCGCGGCTCGCAACTGTCGCCGGCTTGCGCGCGCCCCGCCCACGCGCCCCGCCAGCGCCAGCCACCACCGAGAGCCACCCGACTTTATAAGCTCGTCCACGTGCCGGCAGATTGACTGGTTGGTTGATCGATTCATTACTGATTTCCGGCGCGCTACGCCTAAGGTTATTAGACACGTAAGAGTAGTGCATGTGTATTTTATCGCAGGAAATGGCGGTTATCTCACAACACGGGAAGGCGAGATCCGGCGCCGAACTAACCGTCAGCTGGCGGGTTTTCTCCAACCAGGTATCTCACACGCGGCGGGGCACGGTTCGAGCTGGACAAACTCTAAGCTCCCAATTAGTTTACCAAGGTGATAGTGTAATGCATGCAAGCGGAGTGGGTTTAAGCAGATGGAAGAGGATAAGACAGGAAGAGAAAGGAAAGATCGCGAAATGTCCGTGTTCGTTTGTTAGAGTTCTACCCCGACACTCGCCTGGTGTTGATTGGAGAAACCCCAAAAAAACCATCGATCAGACCAGCCGGCCACTAGTGTTCTCTTCCAGACAAGAAAATCCTTACACCGTGGGACTCGCCACTTTAAGCACCTCCCTGGTCAGAGGCACTGCACTGACATTAGATGATGCTCTTAGTACCTTAGCCGGTCCTTGTGAGCATTTCGACACCAGGTGCTGAATGTGGTGAGTAATTGAAGGGTGTGGAACAGTTAGCACTACGTAACGTCAACCGGATGTTGAGTCATACGGCTAAAATGTGACACTGTGTTTCCTAATGAATGCAAAAGTAAATATACAGTTCTACTCTGTTATTGGTTTTAAAAATGTAACACTACTTGCAGGTACACACAGAAAGAATATAGGGCATATAGATAACAATATTTCAATTTATTCCTAATTATAGCACTTGACCCTTAAGCCGTTCAATTCTTTTATAAACATACTTTTTACAAAGCATGTATATCATTATCCTATATTATTTAACTAAAGAACGCAAAACGTTCTTTAGCTAAACATTTTTTCAATTTTTCCAAATTGTAGCACCTGACCTTAAGTCGTTCTATTCTTTTATAAACATACTTTTTACAGTGCATCTATATCATTACGCTATGTTCCTTTCCTAAATAATGTAAAATTATGACGTTTTAAAGCGTCTTTATTGTTCTCTACATAAGTTTAGAATAGAATATCTTCCTCTTAATTTGTATCGATAGATACAGTTGTGAATATGCAGTATTTGATCTTCCGAATTAATAGAGTTGAAAATAACGGTAATATAGGTTACGAAAAATAAATTTATAGCTTTTTAGAAAAAAATTAAGGACTAGACGACAATTTAAACATTTGATATTCTCACTATACTATAGAATGGAAGATTGTCTTTTACACTTATAAAAAAAACACAGTCACATATTAGCCTTACGACTCAACATCCAGTTGACGTTGCATAGTGCTAACTGTTCTAGACCCTTCAATTACTTACCATATTCAATACCATATGGGCTCCCTCAAAATTCGCATAAAGCTGCTCCACGCATTCAATATTCGCCGTTTTGTGAGTTGTATGCGTGGAGCGCTAGCTATTTGATGAGCTCCAAACATCGCTGTCTAACATAAACGTATAGATTTCAATAAATGAGTCTGAGCGTATTTTGTTAATACCTTAAATTGTGAGCGGAGGCGGAGAGAATTTTCAACATCACCTGCGATGTAAGTTGTATGAAAGCGCGAAATTCAGGCGCCGTCCCGTTGGGAGTTTACGTGGAATCGAATCCGTTCCTCAAGAATCCGAGTCTCAGCATTCGCACAGTTCTTGAATGGATACCTGTAGACTCTATGCCTGTGATCACGTCAGGGGAATTCGCAGCGCTAGATATCTTCTCTCCCTGCTTCACCCACTCTCTTTGATCGTATTCAGACGCTTCTTTTTTCCCAGATGACTTTCTAGTTCTTTTCATTGATTTATCTTAGTGCTAATAAATTATTTTTTTTATAAAGAGTAAAACCTTGGTAAAACGTGAAAGGTTTTGAGAAAGATATACCACACAAATATAAAAATCTCCCATATTCATTTTAGTTATGTTAATAGGAATAAGATATAATTATGACACAGTTATTGCTATAATCGGATTCCATATGTCTAATGTGTTTCAAGATAAGACTGTTGAGACTATATTGACAGAATCAAAGATAAGAAGATAAGTTAACTTTGGCGTATTATTGTGTTAAGGCAGAATCCCCCTAAATTATGCATGCGAATAGGCTCAATTCTGTAATTGCAACACGTAAGTATTTAGAATCAGTATTATCTCATATAATGAGGAAACAAACATAATTACAGAAAATTAGTTTTGTTTAGTGACCAAAATATAAACATTTAGTTTCTGACTGACCATACATTAACCCTAGAGCACACCGCAAATGTGAACTTCATTCTAATGATATTACTACTTTGTGGTCAGAACAAAGTTATTAAATTAAGTCCAAAAATTAACATCATTACGGTCATACAGTAGAGGGAAATGCATGCGCCTCTTCGTGAACATCCCTGCTTACATACCTAGTTCGAGTGACACTAACTTGATGTTAATTATATTTTTCATGTGAAAACACGTATGAAAGTATAGATGAAATAGCATCATAATGGAGAGAAACAGTTATTATGGATGAAAAATTATAATCGTATTTGTATTAATAACGTATCTTGTATTTCACCAATTTTTCTGAAAATTACTATTGACGTTTTCAGATTTATGTAGCAGTTATTTCTTCTCTTCCTCTTTTTAGATACATGGCGTGTTATCAATCAGATCCTTTTTTTTTATCTCGGGTTGTTTGTGTGAATTCGACTGGAAAAATTTCTCAAATATGACATTTAAATCTCATTCAATTGTTAGTATCGTTTCTTTGCTCGCCCAACAAATATGAGAACAAAGTAAAGCACATTAAGAAAATCCTCAGAACTGCATTTCCTATTCTTGGCAACTTCATCCAAATACCAGGCAATTGCGCTGAGATATTTACGAAAACTATTCTCATTTAGAGATTCCAGCAGAGCGGTTAATATTCCTCATAATATCAAGAATGAATAAAGCGCTTAGTAGCGCTCTCTGATGTGATACTAAAGATGATAATGCAGTAGGATGGTAGGTGCATGGAAGTATGTACATGGAATATTTCCTCTTTCTCGTTCCATTTTCATTTCACTTCTCATATTATAACAATTAATTCCCTGCTTCACTGATATCTCAAGTTCTTTACCTTTCACTGCAGACCTATCACTTCCTTCTATAGTAAGACACGTCTTAATGTCTATCTCTAATCATTAACCTACCGTTATTTACTTTAAGAAAAATTGACATTTTTTCACTTCCCTGGCCACATGGAGAAACGCTCTAAAATCATCTCACAAGACACTGTCTACAATTACCAGCCATTCTAATTAGTTCTGCGAGATATATCGCCTTGATAAGGCAATGATTGTAGTGACCATCCATGCAAGTCATTTTCTGACAACCGAGCAAATGCGTTACAAACTAGAATTGTATTGAAAATGCCCTATATAGTTGTTCTAAGCGGTGTGCCAGATGAAAACAATAATAATTTATAAAGGTTTCAGAGAAAGGCTGGATTACAAGCCTGCAACACCAATATGACGCTGAAAGCATTAGTTACGTATCATATGATATCAAATGCATATTTTACATTATTAAATCTATAAACGTTAAGGAGGAAGTAAACAAATGTTTAAGACTATTAGTGATTGAGTTCAAATCATAATACAGCAATAAATCTACATTGACTAATAAATAAGCACATAAAAAATGTGTGTAAAAAAATGTAACAACAGTGGGTTCTCGGTAAATGTGAAGATTGGCAACAGTAAATTTTTACGGTGGTTCATTTTAAATCTCACATCGCCTTTCATTTTGAATATGTAGATACTCTCTTTTCAAATCCTAACTTAGACTTCTCCCTTCACTACTCCTTTTCACATCCTCTGCACTCCGGTGGCCCCTCTCAGCCACCCACCACTTGCATTCTCCTCGGAACGTGGGTTGCGGAGAGGGCGCGGCAGAGGCTGTCGGGAGAGCAGCCGAGTTGCGTGTTTGACTTGCAGGCTCGATCTCCGTCAGATCAAGGAGTTCCTCGGTTCTCAGTCCTCCGGCACCCTAGTCCTCAGCCGACGCTCCAATTGCAAACAGGCAACAGCGAAGCGGCTTCGTCGCCCTCACGCTCAGCTCTGCCATCGAACGCATCGCGGCGTCAACCGTTCGCCGCCCACCGCCGCTGTTCACCGGCTAGTGTCACTCTTAAAGCATACCGCCCCCTCCACCTGGCGTTGATACCGCACCACCGACACATTCCATTGTTACCACACAGCACCACTGACACTTGCCATTGTTACCGTATCGCAGCATCACCACCTGCGTTTTTAACGCAAAGCATACCGCCACCTGTCATTTGTACTACTCCGCACACTGTTACCTGCCACTTACCGCACTACCTGTACGTGCCACTGTTATTGCATCGCATCACTTCCATGTGCCATTGTAATCACTTCGCAATATCGCCACTTTCCCCTATCGCACTGCATCATTTTCACCTGGCGTACCATTTCCACCTGACACTCCTACCGCACTGTCTCACCTCCACCTGACGCTACTGAATCGCGCGACATCTCCACCTCGCTTTGTTATCGCATCGCACTACTGCTATCTACCAATATTACTTCACCGCAACCACAAACGCTTGCCACTGTTATCGCTACGCACCTGGTGTTGTCACCGTACTACCGCCACCCGCCATTGTTACTGCTCCGCATCACTTCCATCTGCCATTGTTTCCGCACTGCACCAACAGCGCTTGCCACTTATTACCGCACCGCACCACCACCCTCTGCCATTGTTAACGCATTGCGCCCTCTGCCACGTGCACTATAGCCTCCAGCATCCCCTTTGCCAACACCATCACTTGCATCTTTCTTCCCCACCGTCACCTCTACCCCTTCCTCTGCGCTCATCGCTTTCTCAACCTCTACCCCTGACAGCAGCTACTCGCCTCCACCTGCTCCCCCCCC
>BOPP01000096.1:2403537-2424487 GCA_017312745.1 Gryllus bimaculatus | reverse complement strand
GCGGACGTGCAGCGGGGCTGGGGGCGAGGCGGGCCGGGCGTATGAATAATGTACATTTTATATTGCTCGCTCGTCGCTGCTCGTGGGAGGGGGCGGGGTGGGCGTGGAGGATGGAGGGTGGCGGTGGAAGCGGAGGTGCAGGGTCGATGCGAGGTCGAATTAGCCAGCTACAGTCTACTACGTCCTACGTCCTACTACAATTAACGTCCTCCGCATGCGAGCTTTGTGGACGACGACAAGGAGGCTAGCTCCACAGGCAAGTCAGGCAAGGTGCGGTTTGGCTGGTTGCGTTATACTACTTCGGTCCGTAACGTACTGGTCTCATCTCGTTACTATCTATTCCCTCCGTTATTGAACTATTCTTATTTTAAATAAATGCTGGTGGTAAACAACGCTTATCATTTCTTTCTGCATTATACATTTGCAGAGAAAACGACCGCCCGTTTAGGATAAGAAACCTGGAAGAAGAGAGGGTTGTCGAATCAATAAGTAGTATACATAAATCGTAGTACACGGACGAAAAACCTGATATTAGAGGTTGTGCAATAATTGTGATAAAATTATACTGTCGCATCGTAGCAATTATATCCCAAGTATTTATGTGTTCTAATCAACTACACACATAAATATTAAGATGATATACTTAAGATATATCCCTTCAAATCACGATGTTTCTTATCAAGTTTTTCAATAATTATCTTGGATTACCGCGCACGCGATAAATCTCATGTCTTAACTTGTGGTCGGTAATAAATAATGTATTTTATTCGGTAAACCTAAATCGATCTAAATACAAAATGACAGAAAGCGATCTGCGCTCTACCAACAACTTTTTCTTCCGTAACGACGCTGATAGTGTTAGTGCTAGTGACAGTGATTGCCACATTAGCAATAGATAAATAAAGTCAATAGTAACTACATCCACAATGATAATTGTTTAGGAGTCATTGTCAATTATTTTTCTTTTCCTTATACCACTTACCACTTTACAATACCTGAGCGAGAAATTGCATTCTCACGCCGTAGCGATTTCGCAATGAATTTCCGTGCAATTGAGTCGTTTAGTCCTTAGAAATTTGAGCGTTGCACTAACCTCCTCTGGAGTGAACATCCAATTTACGCGCCATTGAATCTAGCTCGTCCTACAAGCTACACGGCAGAATACCACACCAACCATCCTATCAGGCGTACATACAACAGTTACTGTACCTTACTCCGCATTTGCTACTATCACGAGACACAGCGTGCTCTCACGGCAAGCTCATGTATCTTTCTATCTCCGCACGCGTTCACTACAATAAATCTCTTTCGAAAAATATAATTATTTTTCTCATACATTTAATGGGTGATAAAGAACACCAGAGAAAATATTTCATCTCCTGCATTCACACCAAGAAGCATAGAATGAATAATTATTGAAGGCTTTGAAAAAGTGTGCTACTTTTTGGCTGCTTTTGTAAGTTAATGACTCTTAGCCTTGATTTCACTTATCGTATTGATATGGCTGCATATTGTGTTTTTTTAATACAAAACGGAGGAACGTAACAGTCTTACTTTTTCTTCGTTGTATTTTCTGCAAACATCTTTTCCTTTATTCTATGTCAAGGTTCACTATATTTCAAAGAATTTACACTCCTAAAACATAATAAAAGTATAGTAAATATTCTGAAGTATCTCCATAAGCTGACAAATATTTTACCTTTAAGGGAAAATAGACGTCGTGAAGTTTATAGAACAGAAGAAATGACGATTATATTTCTCTTTTCACTGCAAAGAGAAAGACAATTACTTACTTAATTGCTAAATTATAAGAAATAGAATTATGCAATGTGATGTTGAATATGATGAAAGGCCATTGAACTCTGTGGACAAATTAATTGACAATAATGGTGAACCAACCGTTCCTAATTGAAAGGGATTGACAAATTATCAGAATAATGCGTGGTTTTCAAATAAATTGTAATTGACCAGAGGCAAAAATACAGCCATGTCACATGATATAAATAAAAATATAATAATCAATAGGAAATGAATGATAACGTAACAAAAGTGAAGATACATTGGCTTCATTATTACTCTGTTTATACGTTAGTAATTGTTCGGTATTCCACAGTGCTCAATTACCATGGCGTAATGAATGTGACATTCAATACGATTATGTGGATTGCTTTTTCCTTGGGGCAACTTGTTGTTGAGATTACTTTAGAGACATTGTTGTCATACAGTATAAACTCGATTAAAATAAAGGGACAACTAAATCATACAAATATTAAACGTTAACTTTAAGAACTCAATTACGATAATTAGGGAACGAAAAAATAGCACACTAGAGTAAGGTATCAGAACATAAATACGACTGCCACTGATTACATTTGAGTATATACCTTCATCACGTAAGTGTAGTGAGTGTGATAGCCGCTCAAATACTGTTAGCGTTATTTGACATTCTAGCTCCGAAACACTCGTCGGCTTGCGTGGGTTTCCTCATCAATGTATCTCTTTCAGTACAGCATCGCCCATACCAAGACAAATTCTAAGCTACCGACTGGTTTTCGTATATTTGTGATGTATTTGCACGTGAGTGTGCGTGTATGCTTTTAAGGAGATAGGAGGCGACGAGGATGAACAAACAATTGCGCGCAGTGTGGTCCGTTACTGACGGTGCTGCTCCAGCATTCACTTGCGAAGAAACCACGGTAAAATGCAAATCAAATTCGCCGGCCACTAGAATTGCTATCCAGACAGCGACTGAATTCGACTTATCTAAGTAGATATGGATTGAAAATCAGCCACTGTGTGGGTTCGAACCCTAGTATTTCACAGTCAGCCACGCTGCAGCAGTTGCAGCTGCACATCTCACTCGTTCTGAGTATCAAGAGCGGGAGGGAAAATAGTAGGCGAATACGTGTCTATTTTGGGGAATTATAGGGGGTGTGGAGGCGCACGTTTGCGAGTTCCGGCCCCATTGCTTCACTTCATATGCTGATCGCTGTTGGAAGATTTGAAGGAGGAAACTCGTGCAGTTCGCTTCTATATTGTTAATTACTTTTAAAACGTTTCTCCCCGACGTAAGGCTTTATTCCTTACTTACATCCATTCCTTATTTACATCCTTCAGCTTGCTTTAGTCACTCAATTTATTAGTCAATTCACCATATGGTCCCTTTTTAGGGTGATTAACTTACCCTTTTCAATGAATATCAGGGATCGACAGCACATACATTTAGACTGCAGATTTATTTTAAAAACTTAGAATAAAATCATTGTCTGTCCAGAAAAAATCAAGTAGTGTTTATAATATTTGTAACTTAATAGAGATGAAGATCTGCGTAAGCTATCTGCCCACTACCCTTTCTGCTTCATATCACGCCTTTTTACCCTTTCTCTCCACACAGTCCCTTGCGACAATTTTACAAGCTACCTACTACCACTCTCAAATATTCTCCCATCTCGCAACTCTGCAACCATTTCTCTTAAGCCTGACACGTGCCGCGCAATCTCAGCTTTAAAAAAGATTTTGCGACACGCGGCTCCTAACACGTCCCCTCCCCCGTGGATCCTTACACGAGAGCATGAAAATGAAATGCAATTTAAGTAAGAATAATAAAATCCTATCTCTGCCTCCAGGCTTGTAAATAAAAATCACGCAGTGAAACAAGCGGGCCGTTGCGCTGTGATGCTCCCTTTTGTTTTCGGGTTTTGCGTTGCTCCCGGTCTTTTCACTTCTCCTTCCGTGCCCTCGTCGAAAACCTACACCCTCCGGCTCCAACCACCTCCTCCGTTGCTTCAACTGCCTTAGCAGCCCTTCTCGCCCGCCTTTGCAAGACGAGACGAGGGGCGTGGTAGGTGCGGTAAGGAGACACCAAAGTGATGGTTGGTGAAGGCGGCTCCGCGTTGTGGCAAAAAGTCTTAGTACCCATGAATACAGTAATTGTTTGCGATCTCTGTTAAATCAAAGGCTTTGTATTAATACTAATTTCTTCCTATGTATTTTTTTTTAAATTATTTTTTTTTTCAGGTTAATCATTCTTCTGCTCACGAAAATAGTGCTACAATATATATTTTTTGCATTATTTGTAACTTTTAAAATATTCGCAAATTTAGACAGTTCAAGGAAAATTGGACCTGTGCGATTTTTCATATAAGTTTACTTTTTTCTAGTTGAATAACAAAAGAAAGAAAAAAAATGGAGCCGTTTTTGAGAAAATCTTGAAACTTTCTTTGAAGCTTTATATAATGTATCCTCAATCAAAATATCATATATCTTGATTGATCAGGTCGATCGGGGAATATTAATTTTGAAGAAAATCCTGATTGACGGTTCGCTGTTAATGCTATTCACAGAAAGAAGGACGAATATCCTTTTCACTGTAAGCTCATTAAGGACCCATAAAACATGAATTCTAACTATACAATGTATTATATTAAGTTATTTACTACTATATGTGGAAGTAAGAATTATCCGTTTGTCCGGTATTCAGAGACTAACACTAAGAGTTTCTCTGACGAAAAATCGCCAATTTCCTCCCGCTATATAATTACAATTCTTTCTGTACGAAGAATTCGAGAAAGTCAAAAATAACAAGCTTTACTTTATAGTTTAAGCAGTTCTCTCTAAATTATAGAAGTATATGCGTATATATAAGTAAATACACTTGTATATACAAGTATATATACTTGTATTACAACTGTGCATAAGAAAGGTCAAAGATTGATACAAGGTCTGTGCTGCGCTATTCGTAGCAAACAAATCTTTTTTATGAAAATAAATCCTTTGCAATATTCTTGAGGTTGTAAAAATAATTAAAAGAAAGATTTTGTGAGAAAATACTTTCTGTTTCGCTTAATATTTTCCTCGTTACGTTCTTTCGAGAAAGAATTATACCTTCAAAACAAGACTAAACCGGAAAGTCGTGAAATTCGTAATGAATGCAGAATTCCAGCGTTATTTCTACAATACAAGAAAAGAAAAAACAATACAACACTCAGTCACGTCGAAAACCAATGGAATACGTTACATTGTAGCGATATTTTTACCGTGCACTAGCCTCTACTTCCCTTTTAGCTCATGTGATTTATGAACTTCTACTCTCGCGCATTTCCAAATCAAATTGCAAATGACGGGATGTGTAAACGTCATTTCCATTATCTAAAAATTGGATTTTCACATGACAAGTTTTTCTCTTAAAATTTTTAAATAATGTAAGAAAGCCCGCAGTGTTACGTGTGAAATAAACACACACACGTATTTTCCGAATTCGTCACTTTTTGGGAGCTGGTTCAAATATTTTCCCTGAAAGCGCTCATCGCGTTACATACACATTGTGCACGAGTAGAACGGCGTCGGTGAGGTGGCGGCGGGGCCGGTCGCGTTGCCATGGCGACGGCCCTGTGAGGCCGGGCGGCTCGCCGCGGGCGCTGGCTGCAACCGGAGAGGGAGGGACGGCGGCGCTGGCGATGCGACGAGGCGACCCCAGAGCGCGCAGCCTGGCCGAAACCCGCCCACGCCCACGCCCACGCCCATGCACTGCGCGTCTGCGCTAGTGATGCGGCATCGGCATCAAAGCTTCCTTGTTGCCAAACATCAATGTTTAAGAGGAGAGGGTACCATGGAATGGGTCAAATGATTGATTTAGGTTTTTCAGCTGAATAAAAATTTCAAATATTTCTCTTACCAAAGATATCAAAATTTTTCTTTTAGGACGCACGGAAGTGCCTTCAATTCTTATTTAAATGTCCTAGTGCGCAAGAGCCATGTCCACTTTTTTGACACTGAATACAAAAATGCGCGATGTATGTGCTACGTTTTCGTAATTTTGAACGAATATTGGGTTCAAAACACATTGGGTGACAGTTGTCCATTCCTCTTCACCTTAAGGCCCATTCACAATGCTGACAAACATAAGCATGGCGTTAATATAAAAGTTAGGACTACGTTCATAAGCGGACGCATTCGCAATGCGTTCCGGGCTTATGCTTGTGTAAGCTTGTGCAAGCTTCTGGGCTTATGCTTGTGTAAGACATTAAAAATGATCCAATCACAGTAGGTTAACTCAAAAACGAGAATAGAAATAGGGGTGAAGTCGATAAATGAACAAACGCCAATGTGGAACGGATACAGTCGATATCGATTCTCACTTCCAACCAATAGTAAACTAGCATGTCTCACAGCCAATAGAAACTCTTAGTGTGCTTACGTTTATGTTACACATTGTGAATATTTCAGTCTATCACTTATGTTAATGTTTACGCCTTTGCGATATGCTTATGTTTACGTTTGCATTGCGAATGGGTCCTTACACTGACATCCAAACTCATCACCATTCGAGAAACCTGCCGGAAGCTTAGAGCTTCTTTAATCTGGAGGCGCGGTGCCTCACTGGAGCAGGTTCTTCAAGGAGGAAGCCCCCTGCAAGCCGACACGCAGTTCGGCGTTTGATCTCGCGTTCTATCCAGGGAGTAGTACTGCTATCATGCACTATGCTTACTGGAATAATGAGCTGTCGTGCCTCGAAACACGAAATAATCAATTAACGGCACTGTAGATTAAAGCAGCTCATTCACACAGGCAAGTCAGTCTTGTCGAGACTGCGACGCGCCGTATGTAAATCTCGCGGTTCGAAGTGCGCAGAATGCAGCAGATAGCAGCGGATTTACACCCTGTTTGACTCCATTCCACCTTGCTTGTGAACGAGCAGCTATTTACTTGGATTCAAGCAGTGTGAGTTACAAGAACTTGAAGGAGGCATGACGTTAATTATTTTTTTTTAGTTTTTACATGGAAATGTTAGTTGCGGTACGCTCGACTTTAGTTCATACCCTCCTTGTGTACACTGGTGGAGGCGGGATTTTTGAGTACTCTGTCTATCATAAGCACAATTCTTTTCCAGGTTCATAACATTATTCAAAAGGTATGGTTTGGTTGACATTTGAAGAGTAGGAATATGAGTGCCTCTTTATAGCAACACATTTATTTACTATAATGGTATAGAGTGACACCTACCACGGATATTTTAAAGATGAAAAGTCTTTGAAGTACGTAATAAAAATAAATTTTAAACATGCCATAGTGGCGCAGCTGAACCATTTTTAATCTTATAACATTTCATTAAGAAGTGTTGATTGTTTCTTTTTGTTCCATTACAAAATTACGTTTAGTTTTCCTCAATCGGATGAATTAGCATGTAGCGATTTCTGTAAATGCCGAAATGAGATAGCAATAATTCGCAGCGTTTCCCTAATGTTCTCGTAGTCGTTTTGAAACCTGATATAAATATGAAGAATCTATTAAAATATTATTACTTTGCGTGTAGAATTAATAAAGAAAAATAAATTAAATTATAAAAGCTTATAAACATTTCGAACTACATTTCAGAAGTGAATCAGTTTGGCGTGTGCGCTTTTTAGGTCTCATTGATATATATATATATATATATATATATATATATATATATACACACACATATATTCATATACATATATTCATTGGCCGTAGTTCATTACTATTTTTAAGCCACTTAGCATCCACCATTGCATTCCTAAATAATATTACAATGATGTGAGAAAAATCGTTAATGTGTCATTACTTATTGATTGAATTGTGCGTATTTTGAATACGAAGATGAAAATTCACTCTGCAATTTACCTTTTGCTTCATCACCGAAGAAAACTACCAGTACTATACAACCTCGAATTAAAACTCAAAAATAATCTAAATTGCACGTATTGTTCGAAACAGCCTTTTTCCATTAACGAAGTAAAACGAACAGTTGAACGTATCTAATCAACAGAATGTGTTAGTGCTTGGCAGTCTTTATAAGCGACTGCGGAGGGGAAGGGGAGTCAAATTGAATGCGAATATGTTTTTCGTTTTAAGTTTTCATTTCCTCCGCCCCCTCGTCGCCAGACGTTGCCACATCGCCTCTTCCGCCGCCACCACCGCCAACTTCTCTGCCGCGCCTTGATCGCCAACGCCACCGTTACCTCCGCCGCAGCCTCCCTCGCTGCCATAACCACTACCTGCACTGCCGCTATCTCCACTGCCGCTACCTTCACTGCCGCAACGAGAGGTGTGTGACGTGGCATCAACTGATGTTAATGTAGTAACTCTGACCAGGAGGTTCCAGGGTTCCCCTCCCGAAAGGAGCAAGATTATAGCTATATTGCTAGTTCGAGTTCAGTCGCTGTCTGGAGGAGAATTCTGGCGGCCGGCTGCTTTGATCGGTAGTTTTGCGTGGTTTCTCCGATAAACAACGGGCGAATTCCGACGCAGTACTGGATGTTCCGGCTGAGGGACACAATGCCACGCTGATGGGAGATACCTGGTTGGAAAAACCGCCGCTAGGCGACTGTAGGTCGGCGCCGGGTTTGATGATCCAGGGGAAAGATCACTGCCATCTTCCGGGGAAAAAACATGCGCAACACACTAATGACCTGAGCAGTTGCCGCGCCCGAAATCACTAATCAATCAAAATCCACTGCGCTCTAACTCCATCACGCTCTGGCCTCTCTGTGCCCTGTCCTGACCTCACCTGCTCAGGCCTCACCGCCACCTAACTCTACTACGAAACTCCACTACGCCTTAACTCCACTGCCGCTCACGCCACTGCTGCTAACTCCACTGCCCATAACTCCATTGTCATTAACTCCTATCCCACCACCTCTGCCGCCCCACCCCCAACTGCCTTCTGGCTCTGCCGCTTCAAACTTTGTCCTCTGCCACTCCACAACCCCTATTGCCTCTGCCGCTTTTACCGCTAGTACGTCAACCCCTCGACCGCCTCCATTGCCTCCATCATAACGATCTGAGCACCTGTCTCTATCATGACGCTGCAGTATGGACCTGACCAAACTGCACAGGCTGGAAACACCGCTTCTGTTTCCACCAATTGGGTGGACATTTCTACTGCAGCCTCCCCCTGCATCTAAAATGTGACACTGTCTCCATCCTCTCCGCCCTTTGGTCGTCTTTGCGACAGGTCGAGCCCTCTCCGCCGCCCTCGTTGCACCTCTCATTCTAGCGGTGCTCCTCTCGCTGCCGTACTTTACATGAACGCTGCTGCAGCTTCAGTTCCTTGCTGCTTCTACACTGGTTATTAATGTCACCATCTCCACCACCCTTTTAAATATTCCTCGTTTTCATCATAGGTCCCTTCATTTTCTTCGCTGATTTCACGTCTACCTCGGTATCCGCAGTTTATGTGCCTTCTTGCTCAAAAACTTTCGCTTTCTTCTATCATCATTCCTTTGCAACAAATTCCTTTGCTCTGCCTCCTTTTTTCATTAATTTCACCATAAAGTAATACCCTTAATTTAACTAGCAAAATACTGCTTATGTGAAACCAATCTACATATGCCTAATAACTATAAGGCTACAAACTTCAAGGGCAGGTACGATATAAAAGAATGTTAGTTATTGTCAATGAATATGATTTGAGATATTTCATATAATGAAATTACGTATGTAATATTTGCACTGATTTTTAGGCAAATCGTCATGCAATGATGTTCTGCAGGTAAAGTCCTTACTTAGTATGTTCTTCAGAACGTGACCCGCGGACTACCACTGCACGACAAGTTGTCTATTCGTCAGGGACAAAAGTCACATGTGTTACTTCGTTGTATACAATTTACGTATATTCACTTTAAAAAAAGTAATCACATTAAACTGTCCTGTAAGCTCTAGACGTTTGTAACATTTAATCTCTGTTACTCTGTAACCCTCCTGTAAAAATACTATTAGTTTCATATTTTTCTTTAAGTTTTTAGAAATAGAGTCGAGTTTTCGGCAAGGATTTGGCAACGTCCGTTGTTTTATATAGTATTCACCACAAAATTACAGAAATAACTTTAAAAGAAAATAGTGATTTAAGTATCAATGTGTCTCATCGAACTTGCACGTGTTCAAATCTAATTGAAATGTAAGTTTGACAGGAGCCAATGAGAGGAGTCCTTAAGAAATAGAGCCGGATCTCCAGTCTTCAATAATTTAGCTGAAGAAGAGGGTAAAAATTCATACATTTTCTGTGGTTAAATTCAAATTAGGGTGTTTACCCGTTATGTGTAAGCGCATTTTGCTCTTTTACTCTATGTCCCCACCAAAATTAAAAGATATGATTAAAATTTGAAGAGCCACAGAAGACGCCAGATTCAACGAAGAATATTTCTTTCGGGAAAATATTGTTTACAGTTACATGCTAGTGTTTACCGGCAGAGACAAATAAATATTAGAATTTAAAAAATATCGATGTCAGGGGTCACAAAACGTGTTTTCAATAACAATATTGACATAAACTGTTGCAATATTATGCAAATTCTTTTATTACTAGCATTCGAGAAAGAAAAATACTGTTAAAGACTAAAAATGCAATAGTCATCTTGTAACAAGATCGAAGTTAACCTTATTTTGGGTAAAAGTATTATATTTGGAGGTGTTAAAAAAATGCTCACATTACCACAGTGTCTACCGCTCAGGTGCTTAGTGACCGAGCGGCGGGGCGAGGTTCCCACGCTCCCGGGGAAGGCAGCGGACAGCCAATCTACCAAGGATGGTCGAGACAGGTGGAGCCCATGCGATCACTCGCTAATTGCAAAAATCATAACTTCAGGGAACGTTAGTCTTTGTAATCAATCTTATTGTCATAATCAGCAACACTGTCGAACTAATCAAACTCAACGAACTCTGCGCATCTTTACTAATAGATCCAAGTATTATTTATGGTGAAGGCAAAGAACACAATTCGAGCTGACGGTGATTCCTGGTGAACGGTTGTTGTGCCAAAAGAACAACAAGCTGCAGACTCAACCTGGAAAGCGCCAAACAGTTCCGCATTTTAGTTTGTAATTTTATTAAAACATGGTACAATAATCAGCAAAGTTAGCTCTGGCATTTAATGTCATTATATGTATTGTATGAGTAAGTTTTATTAACTTACTCAATAAAAGTTTGTTCACAAAACTTTTCAAAGGCACATGTTCATATGTTAAATACAGTTATTCATCTTATTCCCATTCATAAATATTCAAACCAAATTAGGTGTATCTGAATTATAAGAATCTGAATATATTATTTGAAGTATAGACAATTTAAAGGGTTTCCAGAGTATCAAAATTACCATGAGAGGGAGTGGACTCTATAGCGTTCAAACTATTATGACTATGATTCAATAAACTTGTAGGAATATTGGCATTATTTGTCATACTACTAAAAACGTAAAGTTTGAAATTTCCTCAGGGCCTCCTCAATTTCTTTGTCAACTAAAAAATATGTTTGACAGCCACTACTAAAAGCGGTTCATTGACGTCATGCATAGCGTGCTGAAAGTTCAATATTTGCCATTATCTGATGGTCAGGTGATGGTTTATATAAGTCTGTAAATGTAACAAACAAAACACTCAAAATAAAATGAAAGTAAGTCTGTCTAAAATATAGCGTATGACACATATGGCTCCTCTCGGCCTGTAGGACTCGTGTCGCAACATTTCCCACTCGCAAAATAATATGTCATTTTTTCAATCATATCATAATAACTATGAAGCAAGCAAACAATACCTCATACACTACAAAATCCCTTGCAGAGCAACTTCTTACGTGAATGTTATTATGTACCCCATATGTTCAGGTTCTTCCAATTCCGCGCTAAACGGTATCAAAGCTTCAGAGAACATTATTTATTTTTCTGACTCCACTGCGCCTCTCCAGTGCCGCCTTTTGCTCTCCCGCTTCCGCCAGCGGAGCGCCCGTGCTCTGGTGTTCGGAGCCCCCGCATTCGTTTGAGCTGCAGGTGCGGCGGACACCCTCGGCGGGAGGGGAGCGGGGGCAGCGGAGGCGGTGGGGACGGCGAAGCGGCGGGAACGTGTCGGCTGAGGAGACGTAGGCCCCGCGAGAAGAAGAAGAAAAAAAACGCGCTCACCGAGGCAGCAGGGGCGTGGGCGGAATGTAAAGCCCTGCTTAGGGAGAGCGGCAGCGCGCGGTGGCGGCGGATGCCGCGCCGCGAGGACATACACGCGCGAACGTCGGGAGAACAACGCAAGGAATCGTGAAGCGAAAAATCTGAAAATTTAGACAAAATCTGAATATTTATTAGTGACCTTTGTTCGGTAGTTTTGAGAGAGGATGATCTAGAATAGTAAGGTATCCAATTAAAAAAAGAGTAGTAATAAGTACACAAAATCGTCATTCCCAACGCTGCGTATAATTTCGTAACAAAACTAGTTTGCCTAACTAAGACAAATTAGATCATGCAACTCTCTCTTTGCAATTGACAGAATTAGAAAAAATGTGGTGTCTGCAATAGTAATTGAGGAGTGTGTAATACAAATTATAAAATTAACTAACTGTACGCGCTTTTCTAGATAAAATTTATCATTCATTTTTATACTACAAAATGTTTCCAATATCATGAATGACACTCCTTTTCGTAGTATACCTACATTAACAAATTTTCACATTCATCTTCATCGTACATGTACGTAACGAAGAGGCGAATTCGGTTAGCATTTTTCAATGACCAAAATCTTATGAATATGATACAGAAATCAACAATATTGAGACGCATTTTTTAACCAAAAAAGCGCCACATACAAAATTTTGAAGGAAAACTTATTTTTGAAAAAGGTTTCTATTTTTAAAGTCCCCGATTTCGAAAACTTGCCCGTTCGCTACAAGCGTGAAGCCAGAGAATAGACGGAGGGTGGTCTGAAAATGTGGTTGAGAGCGCAAGGGTAGAGGTCACGCTGTGACCTCCTGGCTCCAACCTCTCGGTGTTGGTTTCGGCTCTGACCCTTTATGTCCGCCGTGCTTCATACTCTCGAAAAAGGGCGGTCGAGCGGCAGGAGAGTAGGCAGAGGGTCATTGGGAGGCGAGCAATGGAAAGCACAAAGGACAGAGTAAAAGGAGAATTCGAGGGGTCGACGTAATGTCATGGCCCTGAACGCCAGAGGTTGGAAAGAGTAGGTGAGAGAATTTGACAGAAATAGAGGGCGACTGGGACGGCGGAAGAAAAGATACTTGTTGCAAGCAATCAGAAAATTTAAAAAGTTCCATACTATTTATTTAAGATAAGAGTGGCAAAGGTTATTTTTATTTTGCGTTTAGGAGTGTTTGCGATACGAGGCCACAGACCGAGTGACGCAGTCCTACGAGCAAAATAAAATCACTTACCACGTGTATCATACACTTTTTTTACCGCCTTTCATTTTATTTTCATTAAAGAATATATATAACTTAATTATATATTCGATTACATTACGGTCTGTAGAAGCTCTTTCGGTCTGTAGAAGCTGTAGAAGCGGTCAGGGAAAAGTACTTTGTTTACTGATCTGAACATGTGAGCATTGTATTATTTTTAGCATGTTATGCAGGCCTTAAAAGAAACGCATTTACTGGTGTCTATCTAAAAGTGACATGTTCGCTTCTTTGAATAGAATTACACATTTGTACAAGACCTACACGTTTATTAATCAATGTGGTATAATAATTTTTCACTGAGAAATTACGATTTATAACATATGAAGAGAGAGGACTAGAAGCTGATATCCTCTTGAAGAGCTGAATATCCATTAACGCTTTATATGGCAATGTAGGAGGGTGACAGTAGTCGTTGTAAAACGAAGGTCGAACGCTCCGGGTTGGATCAAAGGGGTCGTACGGATGTCGGCAGTCATTCGTTCTGGACTTTCGCTCTCGGTCGACCTCAGTCGCCCAAACCCCGCAGTGTGGAACCTAGCCTCTATTGCCATCGCCGATGCTCCCAATCTATCCTCTCCCCGAACCTGCGTGACACAACTGGCAACACTGCAGCCTCCAGTAACAGGCACCATGAAAGTTCTCATCTCTATCTTTATCCATATTCGCTAATTTCACGTCCGATTCCGCCATTTCAGCCCACGTTACCATCGAATCCATCGCCAATGACGTCATATCTACTTGCATTGTAGACGTCATCTGAGTCACTTCCAGAAGCGATATCTCCCTTCCTGTTGAAAACTGAAGTGACAATTGGTAATGACTACGTTTCGTAACGTGTGGTCTTTGCCGCAAGGACAAATCACCTTCACCATTTACCATCGACGAGAGATTAATTAATTTATTGATAGGTACTCAAAAAAAACTTGTCATAGTCAAAGACTGGCTATATGTTTTTCTATGTATGTCGACGCGCTGAATCCGAAACTAGAATCTCTCCAAAACCTTCCAGTTTTGTTAAATTTACGTTTTACATTGCAATTTACGTTTTACAATTTTATGGTTGTTTTTGAAATTAACAAAAATCTGGTGGGAGAGGGTGCAATTCTTGTTTTGGAATCAGTACGTCGACACAGAAAAATATGTTTCATGTCTTTGAATTTGACAACGTTTTTTTGGGTGGTTGTGTCATTGTTTATTTGTTGTTTCCGACCACGTTAACTGCTATAGTGGTGTAGTGCAATAGTGAGTAGTGGCACGTTAGCAGAGTCCCAGCTAGGACTAGCTCTATGTTCCATACTGTCTTCAGACGTGTGTAGTGCTGCAGTGATGTGTGTGTAAGAGTCGGTGTAAAGGCAAGAGGAAAGGACAAGAACGAAGTAAGGATAACGCAGAGACAGATAGGGAGGTTCGTGGCCCGTTTGCCAGCTTACCGCTTCTGATATTGATGGGAGAAACCACGGAAAACTGCCGATCAGATCAGACTTCCGGTAGAATTCTCCTCCAGGCTAACTAAAGACCATTCTTTTCCAGACTAAATTTGATCAAGCTATGTAGAGAATGTCGAAAATACACCACCGTTGGAACTCACATCCTACGACCTCCCGTTCAGACACACTGCAGTGGCAACTGTTGCGCAATCTCGGCCAGATCGGTAAGTCTGAAAGCGAAAGAAGAGCGCGAGATGGAACCGCCGCGCCGCGGTGCTTCTGGGTCTACTGCAGCCACGGCCGCGTCCTGGAACGACCTCCCCGGCAGCCCCAAACCACCTCCCCTGGTCGCCACCCGACCGCCCCCTGCTGAATAATGAAGTGTCATCGAGCAAGATGCAAGGGAGACCACTTAATCCACCCGCTAACGGGAAGTTGGGTTTCGGCCGCGGCGTGGGCGGGACGTCGGCGCGCCGGTGCGCTGCGGCTCCAGTTGGTCCGCAGTTTGCTTGGAATAATAAAAGGCTACGCGCTGGGCTCGGCTTCGGGCTCGCTTCGCCTCGTCCCCGCTCAGCTTCCATCGCACCTTCCACTCCCCGCTGCTGCTCCGTGCTTCGCCGTGTTCCAACTCCCGCTTCATCTCGCTCTCGTTTCCCGCTTTAACTCGTGCCCGCTTCGCTGCCGCCCTTATTTGCGCCGCACTCTACTCCTAGTCCTCGATTCACTTCGTGTCCGTTTTCCGATTCGGCAATAAACTTGTCGTCTTTTCCGTCTTCAGCTCCAGACTTCAATCCCAGCTTCATTATCTGCTTCATCACCTGCTTCATCTCCCGCTTCATCGCTCACTTCACCGCCCGCTTCACCGGGCGGTTTACAACCCGCTTCACTGTAGGATTCAATGTACTATTATATGTACAATTCTCTATTCAATTCACTATCCGTTTTAGTGTTCGATTCACTCTCCAAATTACTGGCCGATTAACTGCCCGATTCACTACCCATTTCACTGTTCATTTCACTATCTACTTTACTATATATTTCAAAACCCGCAACAACCGATTTCTCCCTCCCCTCGATTCATCCCTGTTCCCCTTCTCGTTTCATACCGCCCTAATACCTCCCTTCACATCTTCCAGAATCTCCGCTTTACCCCATCCTACTCTCCGCGTCATCCGGGCCCCACTCCCTGCTCCTCCCCCAGCCCCCCTTTACGAAGCTCCGTCCGGAGCCGCTACGGCCTGAATCGCTCCCGCAAGTGTTTTATGAGGAATAAATCTGCGGAAAAATTATTTGCCCCGGCGAGGTCACTGAATTTCCGGTTCACGGCGCACAGCAGCCCCGGCGGCGGCGGCCGCGGGGGAGGGGGAAGAGATGGAGGGGAGGGGGATGAGACACGCGCGTTAGAGGAGGGGCGTCGAGATTACGAGTGAGAAGGTGGAGAAGGCAAAGAGAAAGTCTAAAGTGGCTGGGAAGAAATGAAAGTCTGGGAGGAAAGTGGGGACGGGAGCGACAGAGAGAGAAACATTATTTACGTTAAAATATGAAATTCTGTAGAATAAAGAATATCAAATAAGAAGTTAATAAAGTAACTCAGACATCTCCATCTTTTTACTTCATCGTCTTTCTACTTACTTTCATATTGTAATGCTGCGGCAGAAATCCTCGATTTTTCGAAGGAAACATTTGTATTGTGTGGCCCTTGTACCGAAAAATTCCTATATCCAGTGCATTACTTTTTCTAATATGTTGTTTAGAAAAAATCAATATTTATTTGAATCTTGATACCAAAAAATCGACTGCAAATCTGGCTTTCTATCCAAGCGTTCATCCGTCTGCATATCTGCCTATGTGTTTGTCTGTTTGTCTGTCTGTTTATCCGTCGGTCTGTCCGACGTTCGTCTGTCTGCAGTTGCTAAGTTGCAAATGTAAATAGATTTTTGCCTTTTGAATAAAACTGTATAATACATCCTTAGTGCTGATAGCGGTATGAAATATAATAATCTATTTAACGATTTTTAAATTGTTATACAGTCACGTGAAATTCATATTTATGGATTTTTTGTTTCCTTTAACTTATTTTAAATTGTATTCACATTATAAATTACGTTGTATATTTTTGTGTTTTCTTAATTAAAAGTCAAAAGTAGATACGGAACAACCATATCTCAAAAATTACCTGTTAAAGGAAAGGTTGTCTTCCTGAACTGTGTTTGCAACTGACATTTCACAACCCACTGCAGACAGGAAATTAAAACATCTCACAGGACAAGAAAAGCTGCTTCTGTTATATCTTTTTCTGATACAAGAAACGAGAAATTCTTGATGTGAATTTTGAAGCAGTATCTTCTTGAAAACAAAGACATTGTTGGCAGAATTATAATTAGTACTGACCGATGTAAAATTACTTGCTATGAAACATTAATGAATTAAATATATTTCTTATGTATGTCAGAATTTAAAATGCATTGCTGCCCGAAAAGTTACACCCAAATTGAAATATACATTTCCACCTATGAATGAACACATGCTAATGTAGTAGAAATGCTATAAACCATTTATGTAATTATATTAAAAAGAAATACCCATTACGAACTAATAAACGGATATTTTAGAAAGTGTGGTGTCTTCTAAACTAGAATATTGAAGATGGAAGTAGCAATATGCTGTGAAACTAGCAAAAGAAAAATTGAAGACTGAAAACAATCAAAAAATATACTTTACACCGATAAACAACTATGGTAGAAAGTATGAAAACAATTCACATAACACAGTGTGTCTATGGCAGAGTTTGAATTAATTACATAAAAAAGTACCTCTCATGATTTTTTATATTAGAAAATATTAACACAGTTGGTTTCTAACACGGTAAAGATCTAGAACTTTCAAACAACTGTGTAAACAGTCAACGGCGTCGAATTAAAAGTGTTGTGACGAGATTTATGACTTTACCTCACAAAACAGCATTTTACAATTATTAGTTTGGTCAAAACTGTTGTGCCCGTGTATGTAGTTGCCGTTTTGCAACAGAAACTTCATAAGTCTTGAGTTCTTGATTGCTTCGACTCTTATTAGCAAATAAGTAGACTCGATTGAAGTTCTGCCACAGATTGAATGCCAATTCCCGAGGTCCGCTGCTCTAATCAGTCTTTCCTGTGTTGTTTTTAGTGATAGACTTTGAGCGGGTGTCGGAGCGGGACCACTAAGCGCTGAGTGCAAATCCTTCCTACTACGTTCTGTGCCATCCTTATGGCCGGAGACGAGCTAAACCTTGATTCTTATGTGATTGATTTCCCTTGATATAGAAAGCCGGCAGAAACGGAAGATACGGAATATTGCAATACAACGGGGGACACGCCAAAAATATAAAAAATAAAATTAGTTTAGAAAATACGGAAATAATTCAGTGAGATACCGTCGAGGCAGAGCCCCTATTCAGAAGTTGCGGCTTATAGCGCAGATGAATAGTAGTATCAGACTGTGCGTGAGGAGGTAGCGACTTTATTGGAACAGGAATGACCACTCGGTGCGTGAACGGATGGGAACTCTGTGCTTCAAAGGATAGCACTTCGGTGTGTGGTGCCTAAAAGGTAGACGACTGTGATTGAAGGGATGGTGACTCGGTGCTTGAAGGGATGACGACCCGAGGCTACAAGAGTAGGTGTGTCAATGAATGTCTACTCGGGGCGTGACAAAATGACGACTCTCAGCGTGACACAATGACGACTCGCAGCGTGACAAAATGACGACTCGCAGCGTGACAAAACGACGACTCGCAGCGTGACAAAACGACGACTCGCAGCGTGACAAAACGACGACTCGCAGCGCGAAAAATGACGACTCGCAGCGCGAAAAATGACGACTCGCAGCGCGAAAAATGACGACTCGCAGTGTGGAATAATGACGACTCGAAGTGCGAAATAATGACGACTCGGAGAGTGAAGAGATGGCGAGTCGTACGTGAAGGGATTGCAACCTGGCGATTGAAATGAAGGCGACCAAGCGCGTTTAGACAAATGGTGTAACTCGACGCTTCAAAGGATGGCGAGTCGGTGCGTCAGGAGGTGGCTATCGCCGGGTGCCTTTTCTGGGGCGGCGCGCGTTGACTTGGGTGGAGCGATAGCATCGTGGCCTTTGCCGCACGCCCGGATGCCTTCGCTTTAGACAAATGAAAGCAGCCAAGCGGCTCGTTGATAGCTAACTGGTGACACCATCTTGTTTGCGAGCAGCTTTGTTCTAAGAGTCAGTAATGAGAAAGGAACTTAAGCGGTTCCTCATGATTTTTTTCTTTTCAGATGAACTTAAATTTGCCTCAAGATGTATCCAAATACCGAAAAAAAATTCCTTGAATTTTCATTCTAATAGATGAAAAGTTGTAAATTGATATCCCTCTAGATAAATATTAAAAGAAAATCTGCTTAGATGCAATAATTGAGACGAAACAGACGAATACTGGGATATACGATTCTGCAAAAATGGAAATCTAATGTCTCTATTTCTATTATATTCCCTGCCATGTAATAGATCCATGCTCATCTATAAAGGTGCATTCTATCTCGTATCCACATCATTATGAGAAGTCGAATGCTTCCGTTCTCAGAATCATGCGAATGATTTTGGCTGTCCGACGAACTTCCGTCGAATGCTAAGTGGACGAAGTTTCGACAACATTGTGATCTTCAGCAGGGGTGAAGTGACTGGTGGCTGGGCCAATGTGGCCGGAACTTCAGCTCGGAGGAACACTCAACGACAAGATTGACAAGACGTCGAAATTTCGGCTCCACAGCCTTCAACGCGGCATCACCTGGTCACCTGGTCAGTCTCACTCTTATAATCCTTCAATATCTGGAATGTAAAAATTATGATTCTATCAATAATGAATTTAAATAACTTTGTATGCGAAGAAAAACATAGAAGGAACAGAGTTCATATAGAACAGCATTGCTATTATTCTATAAACTATATTATTAATTTTCAAACTCAGATTTGGATTAGTTCGGATCTTGAAATAAGCCCTTCAATTGCAAGCCCTCGCTCTACCCATGGTCCCTCAGTCCTCACCTCCCAACCTCTGTGTTTTGATGCGTGCATTTCCCGCTTCACTTGATCATCGACACGCGTCATGGCTCCTCGTGGCTTCATCCAGCGTGGTCCAATCTCCTCTCCCAGTGCGCGTGAGATTTGGGAATCAACTTTTCCCTAAAACTCATGTCAACATTTCCGACTCCGCACCGCACATCCTGCTGGTGATCGTGGAATATCTGTATTTCCGAGCACATTTCGATAGATATACGAGGAAGAGATGGAAACAAAAACTGTGCAACAGTCAGTAGTAATACGAGGTATGCAAGTATAATGGGTAACATTGTAGAGAATACCTACAAGAGAACTGTAAGAATGTAAAGTAATGCAATGGAATGCCGTTAAAAATAATTAGAGAAACCTGTACAGTCCTGACTGTAATTGACAAACAACTACAGAACTAACACTCATTGAACTTCTAGTTTTAAATATACTCACCATTTTGGCATCGCTAACTTACAAGTCCACATTCACACACTTTCTCCCTTTCGATAAATCGATTGCAACTCGTACAACAAATCGAAACGATGAACAAATGATGACAAATAACTCATAATGTAATTAATAATTAGTGTTATACTTTGAACTATAAAAACTATTTAAGCAAAACAAGTGATAACAAATGTATGGGACACAACCTTTCTTTTACAGAAAAAAAATCACAAAATTTGATTGAGAAGATTGCGCAAACGTTTTTACAAACAAAATTCCTTAGTTTTAAACACGTTCTGGCTTGATCCGCACTAACATTAAATAACGGTTTTCAAAGTGAAAAGGCAATGGATGCGAATTTCGAGTTGTCCTCCCAAATCTTGGGACCCTCTAGAAACACGAAAACCTCGTTTTTATATTCTTGAAAGTTTCCGAGTTATGAGTGTTTGTGATGTGTGTTACTGTGTTTCTATGTTCTGTAAGTCATAATCTACAATTGTATATGTATTCGCCTTAACACTTTTTGATGCAGACGTCAGGAGTAATTCCCAATCCAGCAGTTTCACATTTCATGCGTTTAATGTCTAAGGTTTAAAACGCATTGTCAAAAACAGTTAACTATACTTAGAAAATTACTGCACATAGATCGGTTACGATTAATAGTGTGACGTTGCAAGAGGGTGCAATAGAAACCGATGAACAAAAAGTAGAACATAGGAGACGGGTCGGAGGGGGGAGGGGCGGGGCTGAACATAGCGAGACCTAGCTAGAAGTCTGGTAGTGGAAGATCGTTGCGGGAAGGGACAGTGACGGGGCGGGGCGGG
>BOPP01000096.1:2364838-2396123 GCA_017312745.1 Gryllus bimaculatus | reverse complement strand
CGCGAGGCGCTGGCGGAGGGCGAGGCGGGTCTAATCTTGGGCGCGCGTTGCAGCGCGTGGGGGCGGGCCGAGAAGGGGGTGCGGGAGGGAGAGGGGGAGAGGCTTAGCGACGGCGCGAGGCGACGAGAAGGCGTTAGTTGTTGCTGAGCCTTACTTGCAGGGGCCCGGCCTGAGACGGCGGCGGGGCGAAGAGGAAGCAGCTAAGAGTCAAGTGGCACTGGGGAAACGCAGTGGAGGAGTCGAGGGCGTATGAGTTTCTAAGTGGAGAGATTCGAGAAACGATATGATTCGGATGTGAAATTACCATATCATTTGCATAGGTGACTGAGTAACGGAGTGATAACCCACGTTCCATACCGGTGGCCTCATTAGGCACATGTTAGGATTGCTAAATAGCCAATGATGAGGTGATGGCCAAATACCATCAGTCATTTCGTAATTTAATATTCGCAATATAATTAGTTCATTTTATAATTTTTCCATGAATTATTTTGTTCACTATGGAATATGTTTTGGGCCTCCATTCAACATGCGCTACTATGCCCTTTGCAAAGATAGGCGTCCAATTTTATAAAACCAAAAGCTTACAGCAGTGGTGTATTTTGTTTTAATTAAATATATAATACCTGCTAAAATGTTCAGTTTTATAACGTCACTATTTACCTTTTAAAAGAATATAATTTCTCAATGCAACAAGAGATCTAATTTCCAAATTCATGGCAAGATAGTAATCTAAAGGTTAATAAAAATGTTAGTAAAAATAAAAAGGTTCACATTTTACTGTCTAATATTGCAAAATCTCTAATATCTTCTTTTATAAAAAAAGTTATTTTTAATGTATTATGACTAGGAAGAGCATTTTATGCCCTAAATATCTTCAAATATACTTTTAACAAATATTCGTAAACTATTCTAAAATATGCAATTAATATAATAATTGTTAACCGTATAAAACTTTTTTGGCAAATAATTTTAAGAGACGAAAATTTTGAAAGAAAATACATTTTTCTGGAAACATAATATTATCTATTTTACTTTTCGTGAGAAATAGTTGATGTAAATAGAGAGAAGAAACTTCTATTGTTGTATTTCTTCTGCCTTTTTAGAAAATATGATATTAAATTTTGTATAAATTACATTTACATAAAAATTTTATCATCTACAGGGAAACAGTGCAATAACACGATGTAATTTTTTTGGTCATAAAATTACACTTTATTTTTGATTTTTAGCTCTTTCTAATCAACGAAAACTCAAAAACATTCTATGAAAAGGTAAATCGTTTCATAGGTAAGTCTCTATCTTAACAAAATATAATAAAAGGTGTCTATAATTACATGATTATGCACGAACAGGAAAAATCCACCAGATATGCACAAATATGCACTAACATATGTGCAGGTTCCATAAGTTTATGACCTCTCTAGCTTTATTTTTTGATACAAAGACAAAAAAATACGTTACACTTGATCATCATGATCCTTTACTTCAACCCACTTTGCACATCTGAATATTAACATTTCAAGGCCTTTGAAAAAAAAACGAATTTTTATTCCCAAAAAGGTAACAAAATTGCTTCTTGCACCTCACTTTCATCTGAATCTCTTCTTTCTTCAGTTTTGATAAGTAGCAGTCGTCGCAGCGTGCCCTATCTGGACTGTAGAGAGAATGGTTCAACTCCGTGAAGCCTCAGTTCTTCACAGCATTCATTGCAATCTGAGGATCAAGCACGGGTTTTTTTGACGCGAAGAAGCTAAACACCATGGGCTTTCACGAACCGCACCCAACTCAAGGACCTCTCGTCACAAAACAGAGTGGGATGTTGGCTACAAAAATATACCATTTCAACAATTAAAGATAAGACTATATACTAGGCTTCTCATTAGGTTTTCCCATAGATGAGCTTTATCTTGGTCAGACTAGAAAATTATGAAACCATCTATGTATTAATCTACATAGCTTCCCTTTAATAATGGAATGTAAAGAAATTTCACTAAATACGCCCTGAAGTAACGTACAAAAATATACAAAATCATCGGATTCATCCCAGCAATGATGAGGATTTACTATATCTCTGACTTCCATGTCTTCCTTACCTTGTTGTTGTCTATAACTCTCCCCCCACATAGACACAAACAAGCATACACACACAGGTGGAGAGTAGCGTATCTTCCAGCTTCAATTACCATGGTACCTAACAAATTTCCCCTTTCCATCATCTCATGTAGATTTTCTATCGCTTGATGTAGATCTTTCAATCATCTGGTGTAGTAATGGATATGTTAATACAACTTCCATGTTTAAAATGGAAGCTACATGCATTGAACACTACTACAACTAATTGGGTCACTTCTTACGTGTATTTAGTTAATATAAACAATTACCATACACAATTTTTTTTACTGTTGACATATAGCTAGTAATTAAATATGAGCAATCTGCAAGGTACACCGAAACGTATATGACAGAAGTATTATATGAAATGTTTTCCACTGTTATAAATTTACCTTATATCTAAATATAAGCAATAAATAAAATGCAGGAAATGTGTTTTACCGTATTATGTCTCTTATAACTCTTGCCCATTTAACATCTGTGATTATAGAGGCACATAAATACGTTCAAAGTTAATGAATTTGTTACTTGTTAAACTGTATTTATATTCTTAATATATTTTAATGAATTGCTAGAATGTTAATTGAAGAACTAATTATGATTAAATTATCTTTTTTGTCTCATTCATTTTAACAATTTTTACAAACTGTAAAAGATGGAGCTTTATAACTTTATTTGCCATGTATAATAGAATATTTGTTCAATTGAAGCTAATAAAAAAGTATTATTTGCTTCAAAGTAACAACTATATTACAATTAGCACGATCTCACCAACGTGATCGGTTGTTGGTTTTGTGAGTGAATATTTCGTCGCTTTGCGTTTGTTCATGCAATCGGCTGCCCAGATCAGCGCTCTCGCACACAGGGCTTCTTTGCAAACGCATTTTCCATTGGCATTGTTGCGAGTTGTCGAGTGCATGAATCTGTTTGGGGCTTTGTGCGGCTGGATTTGCAGGCGACACGCACGTTCTGTGGTGTCGTCATTGACAGAGAATAAAGGCACAGTGCATGAGCTCCCCCCCCCACTTCCCTACTCTCATTTTAAACCGATGCAACTTCCTGACACGATGCATCCTCGTGCAGAAAGGGTTAGTGAGCATCGTATGAACACAAGGGTCTTTAGTCAATGAAACAGTAGTGTCATTGATGAAATAGCTCTTGATGCCGTCGGCAAAGCTTACTGCCATTATTATTTTATAATTAACCACACACCTAACGTTAAATGTAGCTGGAGTTGAAGTTGTAATATTAATCTGAGAGAAACTACTACTATCAGCAAACGAAGAAATTTGCATCATTCTTTAAAACAATTTTGTCGTAGCCATTTGTTGTAGAAAGTGAAGGTTGTTTTTGGAGAGTTATTTGCTAATAGGATCGTGCACACCAAATACAATTTAAACGTAACATTGTGAAATATGCACAATCTTATGGTTTAAGTGTTAGAAGTAGTCAGTAAGAGAACCCATTCGGGATGTGTCAAAATCTTTTATTCACAAGTAAGAAATCGAGATAAATCTTCTACGGTAATTAACTGGAACGTTTATCTAAATAAGGTACAAGAAAATTCAATCATGAATATTTAATAAATAATTATACGAATAATTCTTGGGTGTGTCAAATAAATGGTAACCTTTTTCCTTTTGCTCGTACTTTGGTTCAATTTTATTCTCACTCAGCGAAATGGATCTCAGATTAAATAAATATAATTAAGCACAAATAATTTGTTTTACACTATATATATATATATATATATATATATATATATATATACATATTCATTTATTCTAGTAGAATGTTCCCCTTTAAGTCGTAAGTACTGGTCAATAGAAATCATACTTATATAACGTTTTCAAAATCTTGAATGAGGGCCACTCATGAGCTGCAAGGTTTTCTAACTTTCTTTCCTATTATATCGTAATTCGTTTTTCCTTATATTTCCAGTCCGCTCAGTCCCAACCTCTCTGGCCCTGAAGGTAGCACCCTGAAGGGAGTCCACACTCGCATCTCGTCCCGGGACGCGTCGGTCGGTGCAGGGCGGATATTACGCGAAGTGATTGGCGCGGGCGGCGTGGCAAAGCATGGGTGACGTGGAGAAGCGTGGTGGTGGCGACGGCAGGGTGGCGGCATTCGAAGCATGCAGGCCGAAAGAGAGAGGCGCGAAAGAACGGAGGTAGAGGTAGGTCCTTTGGATGACACGACGGTACGGTAAGGATGAAGAGGGGCAAGTGAGGGTGGGGCGGTGAGGGCGAGGTTGGTAGGACGCGGCGGGGCAGCCCAGGGCGACAGTGAGGCTGGGATCGGATGGGCATCGAAGGGCGGGGTGGGTGCACCACACAAAAGGGCGGCAGGGGAAATTTGTGGGTTGGCGATGAACCAGTGGGGAGTGGCAGGGATTAGGATGAGGGGGCTTAGTGAGGGGAAGCGGTGGGGAAATTGGCGAGCGGAGACCAGTGGAGAGCGCCGAAAAAGAAGACGGAGGCAGTGAGAAGTGAGTGGATCAGTGACGTGGAGCAGTGCCGAACATCGGAGGCAGGAACGGAAGGGATGAAAATTGTTTAGGCGCGGCGGTTAGGTGGGGGCTTGGAGGGTTGTGCGGGAAGTGGCTGAAGGCAAAGGAGCATGGCCAGTTGGGGGAGTGGTGTGGATGAGTGACGTGGGCAGCGGGAACGTCGGAGGCAGCGACGGGAGGAGATGGAGCTGTTAGTGGCGTCGGGGCTGGCGTGGGCGGCCGAGGTGAATGCTGCGGGCGTGGCGTTGAGGTGAGTCTGGGAGGTGATTATTTTGGGAGGCGGGGCTGTCGCATACGGCGACGATGGCGGGGTGCGATTGAGAACGGGGAGGTGGGTGGTGAGGGCGGGTCCCTGAGTGATGGGCGCGTGGGAGCAGCGGCGGGAGGCGCTTGAATGAGCGCCTCTGAGCGCGGCCGGGGAACGCAAGCAGGACGCGGTGAGGCGCCGCTGAAGGCCGGCGACCGAGCGCAGATCGTCCGCGCGCCGGGAGAGCGCGTAAATGCTCACGCGCTCGCGTGACGTGACGCGACGATGACGCCCCGCGCCCGCCACGCCCACCCCGCATTGTTCCCGCGCCGTCGACCGATCACCTCCACCAACGGACTCGGCGAAGAGGGGAGGAGTCCACTTCGGTGATGTAACGGTTAGCGTATGGGTTAGCGTAGCCGCTAACTTAACGGATAGCGTACCAATTAGCGTACCGCTAGGGTAAGGGATAGCGTATCGGATAGTGCATGGGATAGCGTACCGCTTAGCTTACCGGTTAGCGTATCGGTTAGCGTATCGGTTAGCGTATCGGTTAGCGTATCGGTTAGCGTATCGGTTAGCGTTCTCGGGTTCAAAACCGATCACCTTGTGTTGTTTCAAGGGTGAAAGAATCCTTCACACGCCTTCTTTCGGAGGGAAAGTAAAGTAACTGTTTAATGTGGTAGATTCACTGCATGTAAAAGATTCTCAAACATACAAGAAGCTTCTGAGCTAAATTCAATTCACCTATTTCGTCCCCCGAGTGTTATTTTATTTCTCTTTCAGACTGTGTAATGATCGTAGCAGAATTTGCGAGGCCAGTTTGAAGAGCAGGCCTGATGGTCTAAACTTCGCCACGTAAAGTAAGGCCTTATTGAAATGAATTGAACTAAAGAATGATATAGAGAAAGAAAAGAGGTGGAATCAGGGAGAAAATTAATTAGGATGAAGAAGAGTAGCCTAACCCTATCCTAGGCACTCTTGAAATTGATGCTTTTCTACAATTTGTATTTCGAATTGTTTTTTTGGACTGCCGTGTATGCAATATAATTGTAATGAAAGTAATAGAAAAACTCGACTAAAAAGAACGCCAAATATTGCACAAAAAACAAACTACATCTACATAACTCTGAAATTTGTTTTAAAGACAACATACTCATACATAATGATTTTGATATCCATTCGCACATCACCCATTGCTTCACAATGAAGATTAATATTATATGTTTATCGGATATATAAAGAGTTTTTATTTATTTTTATCCTTTTATTTTCCAGTTCCGAAATAGGTAAATATATTTTTTTTCTAACGTAGGACCAGTCGTATACATTCGTGTATCATAATAGAGACACATGCATACGCCCAAAATGATGTAGTAGATACTATAAATGCCAAGGAAAATTTATGATATTAAATCGATAAATAACCCTTGCACGAACCGGGGAGAAGCAAGCGGCTGTGTTACGTGAACGTAATATCTTGGTTCACATGCAGTGGAAGAAGAGACACGAAGAATCTTGGTTTCACGGGTGAAGGTTTTTGAACTGAATGGAACGTCGTGACTATGAATAACAGAGAACTCGCCAGTAAGTATTATAGTTTCCATAAAAGAAAATATTCCTATTATATGATATGCTGTCGTGTTTGCAATCCCAAATAATTGTTCCTGAATATAGTATTTTACTATTAAAACTCATAAAAAAGAATCACAATTTTGCGAATATTGTTACTGAATGTTTTCTAAGGTTCCCTACTTTTCTAAATATAATTTTTCCATTTACCATATAGTTCTGAATGTAAGACGAGTCAGTGCCTTGCATATGAGTCAAAACTCACATGACATCTGTTCTGCTAAACGAATATTAACCAGTCCAAAGAGTCAGAAGAACAAGGATAATTGGTCAATGAATCTCAATTAATTGGAAGAGCTTGAATAAAAAGCTGGGGTTCGCTAAAGAATAAGCTGCGAGAAGAGAGTAAGAGATAATTAGATATATTTCCTTCTTACTCATAACCACTAAATAAATGTATTAAAATTTATGGAGGCATTACTATTATTGTGAGAGATATGTACTAGTTACGAAAATAAAATGATTGTTTAATTGTCTTTACAACATTACTTGTATTACGGAAATTAGTTTAATAGAAAAATGAATATTATTTTATTGTATCATTCGAGCAAATTCATCATTGTTCGTTATTCAGACACTACACTGTAAAACATAGGGATTCTATATTGTAAAATTAATATAAGATATTTTATAAGGAAAATTATATGAATGAATAATAGATGACAAAGAAAAGGAAATAATTATAAAATATTACCACCTACATGTTAGAGGAAATTATGTTTTCGGGAAAGAATAGCTGCGACTGAAAATCTGTCGTAGGAGTCCTCGGGGACAATTTCGATTCTGATAAAATTTTAATATTTCATTTCTTTTTATATCATGTTGATGAGGTCATAAAAAGTTTTCATTATTATAATGATTTAGTTTATGTATGATATCTCACATCACAGCTCACAGGTGCACTCTCGCCTCTTGTGAGGGAAATGATATAGTAAATTTCATGTTAGTTGTTCGTTCATTATTTAGGATCTTCTCACGTAGGAATGAAAATTTTACAAATTTTGATAGAAGTTCTTTTGTTGTAAGAGGGAAAGGGCATAATATTAATTTAATTTCTGTCCTTCTCTCAGTGTTATTTTCCTTGGTTTTCTCACCCTTTCAATATCACACGAGTCTTTTCTAGATCGTTATGGTTCAATGGATGGCGAGGGATCAGACCAACGCGTTGACCAGACCGTTGCCACGGTCTAAAGAATTCGTTAGGAAGAGGATGAGTAAGGAAGGGGTACGTAAGTCTCTTGGCTATTTGTATAGCATACTGCATTCCCATTTTTCTGCCAGAAATTGAAAAAATCCATAGACCGGCCGAAAACAGGAAGAGGGGTCTGCATCTGTGAACACTTCAGTGTCTCTGTCCATTAGGTAATAAATTCGAGCCCCAGTGGTGACGGATTTTCGACACTATACAGGTAGGCCAAATTCAGCCACATTCCAGAAGAGAATTCCAGCGTCCGGCTGCTCTAATCAGTAGTTTTACCTTTCAAGAATTAATAGAAGGCAAATGCTGGAGTAGTACCATTACAAACGGGACACTAACCACGCGCGATCTTTCCTTCTTTCTAGTCCTATACTCACCAAGCTCTACACATCCACACATGCCCAGGAACAGTCGAGATTTTTGAGCTTAGAGCTTAGAGCACCGGCTGGAGCGGTACATTGCTGTTGGGAGATCCTGGTTGGAGAAATCCTCCAAATCGACGTGTAGGTCACCACCGTATCTCGCCATCTAGCAAAGAATCACCGCCACCTCTTATGATAAAACACGCACTGTTGTACTAGAAATGACATTAGCAGTTGACGCGCCGGGAATCACGAATTCATCAATATTGGCCTCGAGTCGCGATGTATCCTTCATCGGCACAGTCACTACCTCTATTGCAGTCATGCCATTAATTTTAAGGAACAGCGGTATTGGCAAAGAAGGAAACATTCTTTTAATTGTACTTACAGTTACCACGACACCCCCACCTTTCCTTTCCTATTCTTCTATTGCCTCCTCTTATATTTACAGTCATATGCACTACACTAACTTACTACGTGTCGAAAAACAGTAGAAAGACAGAATTTGCTCAGGTTGGGGCAGTGCCCCGCTAGGGACGATACTTGGAGAGGGAAACCTCATTAGTGAATGTACAGGTCGACAGCGGAGAGGAGAATCACCGACATCCACTAACATTTCGAGATGTCGCCGACATGCACAACACTTACCGTATTAAATACCTTAACAGTTGACGCTTTCACAAACACGAGATAATCACAAACACAAGATAATTCAACGCAGCCTCCCTCTATAATTATCATTCACCCATTAGCTACAGCTATTATCTGGTGTTCATAATCCTGCCTCCGTCACGCCTGGAACCTAGTCCCTCCCTCTCAGCGCAGCTCCATTTCCTGACTTACTACACACGCCGAAGCAACTGTTAGTTCTTAGCTAAGCCGCTAGAAGTTTGTCCACCGTGGCGAACATATCGATGGCCGTCTCTGGCCGTTTCGTGCTCCGCCGCACGATCGGCAATGAAATGTTTGTGGGCTCTTCCGGGTGCTACGTATGGCCGCAGGTGCGTTAGGCGGAAGTTGCTTAGTTTTCATGGCGCCCGTGAACGCGCTCCACATCGTTCAGAGGCTCTTCGGACGGCGAGCAGGATGGCTTCCATGCAGCTCCCCCCTAGACTCCTGCCCCTCTCTTACCTGTTCACCGCCTCGCCCCGCCCCTCCCCGCCTCGCTCATCACTGCCACGCCCCGCGTTGCTTCCGCCCCTATATCGTCTCCCTCTGCTGTTGTGAGGTTATGTTTACTTCAAAACGCCCTCTCAAACTATGTCCCTTATTTAATTTAAAGAATAATATTTTTCTGAGACGAAATAGGTCACAGGATACGTTCAATGAACGCACGTACACATGATACTTCACTATGGTAAGTATCCATTTTTCCATGTTGGGTTTGTCTTAAATAGGGAGTAATTTGGAACGATGTAGATTCGTTTCTCTTATTCCCTCACATGATTGAACTACAATCAGAGAGATGCTCTTTAAGAGAGAAAAAGTTAGTGTCATACATAGAGGTAACTCTTAGTTCTTCACTCTTGGTTTCTTCAGTATACCCAAATATATTACATAAATAACGTCTCCTAAATGTTAGAATTTGTTAGATCATTCATTCACCATTCTGTCTCCCCTCCACAGATCCGGGTGATATGTATTGTGTTGTGTACGGGTATACTCAATCGCTCACCACCGTAGTATAAATTTTAGAAAAAGTCCAATAATACTGCGGTGAGTACAAGGATATATTAAGATTCAAATTCAGCCATAGAGTCAAGCAAAAATAATAAATAGGAGCATTAGTGAATAAATATTTCTTCGGTATTTCTAGTGTACTGTATAATCGAGGTTATTATTGTAAAATTGTATATGTTTTGTATAATAATGGAGGTCGTTGTATTGTACATTAATATTGATTGGTATAGTATTTATTTTATGTATGATGTAAGATATAAATAGTTTCATTGTGGCCATTGTAGCAGCCTGTTTCCCTGATCAATATTTCCTAATTTCTCTAATCAATAGTAGGCAATTCGGGAGAGTGCCATAACAAGTAGACCACTGAACACTCGTAATCAATCCTTCCTCATTTTGTCTCCTTCTCTCCTCTCCCCTCCCTCTCCTCTCTCTCTCTCCTCTCTCTCTCTCTCTCTCACACACACACACACACACACACACACAACACACACACACACACTACATTTACACACATGTCGGTAGACAAGTCGGGAACTTTGAGATTGTCTCAGTTGTGACATAACCCACTGAATTAAACACCTGAAGGCGAAACCAGCCAAGTTACTTATGGTAAGCCCGGATCTCACGTACCAACACCTAAGGAACATTGCCACAACGAGGGTTAAAACTTGAAACTACACTTATAGGAGTAGTGGCCACAGTAGGTTGACGCACCAGGCAACACTAAATGATAAATTAATGAATCAATAAATCGAAATTCACAGGCTGATGATGTGCACGGGCTTAATAATTCAAGTCTATAGTACAGTCCTTAAATTAATGTGTTACAGCTTTTGTATCGTCATATAAACTTCAAGTTCTTGTTCAACTGTGTTAACAAGTTCTATCTTGGATGTACTGCAACGAGTTAGAAGGGAAATGTTTACAGTGGGTGGCTGTAATGTGTGCCGACAGATATAAAAGCTTGTGCAAACAATTATCGTAGAATAAAATGTAAACTCACAAACAAACGTAATTAACACAAACTGTGGAATTTAAATATCATTACGAATGCAATTAAAATGACGCACTTTATACCAAAATATTTTCTTATGTGAGAAAATAAACCCGAGGGTATTAGAGCTGTTTAAAATAGTACCCGATTAAACGAAATGATTAATTTTTACCCGGAAAAATTCTGAAAAGTTTGGTTGTCAATTATTTATAAATATATCGCAAAAATATTCAGATTTCTTTATATTGTAGGGTATTTTGTACAAAATACAAAATTAAAATTTACCTGTTTTTTGCTGTTCCTTCTTGCTAAAGTCTTATTTTGCCGAATACTACTGTTTTTTACCAAGACATTTTGTGTATTGAAAGGAATAACATGGTTATTTATGATACGAGGGTAAAAATGACATTTTATTTTGCTAGTAGAAGAGGTTGAAATAGGAGACCGACAAGTAGAGCGAAGTAATAATATGCGCAAAATAAAATCAATTTTACCTCCCGTATCATACATTAATTTTTAGATAACTTTACAGTCTTTAATGTTATTTAAATTCAAGTATAAAGATTATATTTTAAATCAAGTTTACATTAAGTTCAGTTATAGTTGATACAGTCGGACGAAATAACTTTGTTTTCTTTTTAGTGCATTCACCAATTTATTTTAACATTTGGACATCGTCTCACTTTTAGCACTGATGCTGGAAATTGAACTTTTTGCATGTTTTGCTTTGCTGAAAGAATACTTTTACTGGTGACTGTCTAAAAAGACGTATATTTTTTGATGTTTGATATGTGTGGTTGTGTAGTCTACATACGTGTGTGAAGGTGTGTGTGTGTGAGGAGGAGGGGACAATGAACAATGTTGATCACCCTTGTCCTGTGATCCGTTTGTCAACGTACTCCTCCCGCATTCCTAAGTATTAAGAAGAGAAATAAAGAAAATGTTTTAGTGAACAAAATAAATCTTACGAAATTATAATACAACTTGCTACGAGTGTATCAACTCGTAAGGGAACGAACAATTGAGTAATAAAATAGCTTGCTATGGAGGCAAGTTTTGATTTTAGAGCCGCTAGATATGGACGCATTACAATCAAGATGTGATATTTAAAATGAAATACTAAATGACGTGATATTTAAATACCCCACTAATAGTGTCTTCAACTGATTAGAAGATTGGTCAAACCTTTGGAAAGGTATTAGATATAATTAATCGGTAGGTCAAGAATACAGAACAAGACATTCGCGAACGCGGAGCAGGTAACAGTTTGTCAATTGATTTGCCATCCAAAATTGAAGTGTTTTATTTGAAAATCCTCAAGAGTTAGGAGAATGGGCAGCGGTGGCGGTTAAATGGAAAGTCGCGGCAGCTGAAATTACTAGAAATACCCACGGCGCATTCGGGACCATGAAATGCCGAAAGATCACAGACACGTAACATAAAACAACAGTTAAAAATGAATTCAGCAAATAATAAGTGTAATTTAATTTTGTACTTTGTATAAATTTATATTTATTTACATATGCGTAACATATTAATCCCTCTGTACTGTTCGGGTTCATATGTTCTAGAAAGAAATGCGTTCTGCTCTCACAGGTTAGCTTTACTACTCTGATTCTCTGTGACTTTATCTCTCTAAATATCTTTAAATATATGTGCCATTTGTTTGTCTTTCTGTTAAAATTTTTCAATAAATGTAATTATTACACGTGTACTGCTCGGGTATTTTGTCAGAAATGAACTAAAGAAGTACGTAAGACACGAGAACTGGAAATATGCCGGTCCGGATGGCCGAGATCGCTAAGGCAGTAGTACCGTCTCAAACCGCAGGATCGCGGGTTTAAGTCCCGCCTCGGGCATGGTTGTATTGTGTTCGTCCTTTCACCGCCTATCATCATTACATCGTGTTTTCCTCACAGTTACCATACCGTTGCAAGCAATAGTGGTCCCTAATGACCTATAAGTTGATACGACCTTAAATAACAAAAAAAAACTGGATTTATGACAGTAAAACGTTGTTTTGATAATATAAATTTAAGCGTGCAAGCTTGCCTCCTGAAAAGAAGAAAGAAAAAAATGAAGGTATGGGAGAGTAGTATGTTCAAGTAAGTATTTCGCTGCATGTTCTGGAATTTGGAACACTTTTAAAAGTGAAAGTGATAACTCTGGGCATCAATGTAACATTTAACGTAGAACTCAAATAAGCAAGAGAAAAGTTCAAAATGCTACATTTTCCACCGTATTCTTTGGTTTTGATTCTGTGTTAAGGATGAAAAATGCAGAACTTCAGTGTGTTTCCTGGAGTCACAAAATTTAGTAACATTGGCAAATAGAAAAACAGAAATTATTATTTTCAGTAAAATGAAAGGAGCTGATGGTAGTCATATAATCGTACTAGTTCATTTGTTCGAAAAAGGAAAATAAACCATCGACTCTTCGTACTGTGTTTCAAGGTTTCGAGTCATTTCGACCTGAATAATGTAAAGGTATTCTATAGGCCGGTTTAAACATAGTGGCACTTCAAGGTCACAAGCTGGTCGGAGAGGCAACACTATCATTCAATCGGGAGCTTCGCCAAGTTTATTGGGTTGGTACTGGAGCTCCCTTTTGGATGGCAATGATCTACCATCCTTCCGTATCGTGATCTTGAAGTACCATTATGTTTAAATGTGAGTATAAATTCAAACAGTACAACAATGATAAATCAAACTTGTTGATCATTAGAGCCCGATGAAGAGAGAACGAAATAGTTCTTGAAACATTGGAAATAAATTATTGAAATGGAATATTACATAAAATTGAATTGAAATTGCGTATTTTGCCAAATGCATGATTGTCAAGACATTGAAGGGGTTATTTATTAAAGTACATATTGGTAAACTTGTTTTGGTGAAAAATTTGTGCTCAAACGTAATATGAAACATAAACTCTTCTTATTGTTATGAAAATATATACACAAATTCTTTCTATTTCGCTGCAAGTGAATTCAAGCCATGACCTGTGACCAACATATTCAAAGATATACAGGAGTATTTTTGGAACGAGGAGAAATATGCCAAAGCGGGATTGGAAATCAGCCCATCACCTCCATCTGAATTTCGAAGTGGGGTCGGAATGGTAAATAGAATATTATAGAGAACTTCTCCCTGGAATTGACTATAGAGTAAACTACGGAAATGACTGGCAGAAGCAAACGAACTCTCACAAACAGATAGCGGCATCGCCAGTCTTAGCTAAATGCTTCTCGGTCCTCGAATGTAGGACCCAAAAAATAGGAACCCTTCAATAGCAAATAAGTAACTACTTCATACGCCTACACAAAGTTTTAAAAAAGTCATAAAATAATAGCATTAAAACGCAATTACGTGCCGTGCAGAAATGCAGCGACCGCGGCCCCTATTCAAAGTCGCGCGTAACACAAGATTAAGAGAGTGGACTGAAAGGTGAGGTGGGTGCATTCACAAATTCTCCGCCGAGCCGTCTCCACGCACGTCTCCAGATTGCGCACCTGGTGAAAGCGGGCGAGCGCGCCGCCTCCCGGCCTCTAATTACTTGCCGCTCTTCCTGCTCTGAAGGTGGCGCACTTGAGCGCGCATTAGAGCAGCGCGAAGTTTATAGCACGAGCTGCTCCGCCGCGGGGAAATGCACTAGACTCGCCTCAAATGGAAGCGCAGCGGAGGTGACGCACGTTCTCTGCCGCTGCACGCGACGCGCAATTGCTTCCGCCCACGCACGAGGGGACGTGGTCGGCTAGCCCAGAAGGAAAAGTGCGACTACTACAGGACTACTACAAGAATAAATGTTAAGTAAGGACAAGTCTTCAAGATTAGCTGTTTTTCTTACAAATTCAATAAAAAGGAACTATACACGTTAAAGAATCGTTGGGTCACCAAAATGCTAATAGATACCGATGTTTACTGAGTCACCGCTGGAGAATGATGTAACGAGACTCAAACCAGGATCGTTGTAAACCAAAATATAAAATTGGCACCAAAAAAAAGTTCGAACCTCAACTGCTCTCACGTACTATGTTGACGTCACCGTAGTGATACTCTGCAGTTCCACTAGCTGCTGTTGTACCGCTCTGCTGCTGCTCTCTACGCGCATTTGCTCCGCAACTACTCGCAATTGCTTTCGCCCACGCACGAGGGGGTGTGGTTGACTAGCCTAGAAGGAAACGTACGACTACTACAGAAGGTTTCAGAATAAATGTTTTAAATTGTTACATAAGGGCAAGTCTTTCAGATTAGATGATTTTCTTACATTTTATAACTCCATGAATTCATTATGGTAAATTAAAGGTATGGTTGGCTATTAAAAATGTTTGATACCAGACAACACCTTTAATTTACCATATTTAATTATTAGAAGGTATCTACCTCACCAGCGATCTAATTAATTAACTAATCACGAATTCAATAAGGAGAAAATATACTCGTAAAAAAGTCGCTGGACCACAAAAATGCTAACAGATGCTGGTTTACCGAGTCGTTACTGCCGAGTGATGTAAAGAGACTGACACCTAGTCGCCGCACCACTAAAAAGAAAAAAGTCCGAAGCTCAACTGCCCGCCAGTACTATGCCGACGTCACACACTGCAGTTGCACCGCTCTGCCGCTGCACTCGACGTGCGTTTGCTCCGCAACCACTCGCAACTGCTTTCGCCCACGCACCAGCGGCGTGGTCGTGTAGCACACAAGACAACGTTCGACTACTAGAGGATCTCTCAGAATAGTTGTTACAAACTGTTAAATATGGTCAAGTCTGTCAGATTAGATACTTTTTTTACTACTTGTAGCTTCATGAATTAAAGAGAAAAATATATAAGAATTGCTGGGACGCCGAAATGCCAACAAAAGATGCCGATTTTTACAGAATCATCACCATTGAGTGATGTTGCGTAAATGAAGTACCAAAAGAAAAGTCCGAAGTCCAACTGCTCTCACCTACTATGCCGACGTTATCAAACTGATACACGGCAAGTCTACTATATGTTGCTCTCACTTAACAGCTGAATGCTTGGGGAATACCGAAGGGCGAAGACCGAATGTTCGGCACTCGGCAAATCGCAAGCAACCCGTCCACACTACCCGGGATTCGGCGACCGTTTGCTCGATATTCCTGGAATGCTTTTTGTGTGGAGCCGCCTAAAGACCAGGCAAAGTGCACTCGCCAGTCTATTAGGTACTCCCTCATTGGCTGAACCGGGCAGCCTAACGGCGTATGTAGGCCGAAACTGTTGTGATGAAAGGGCCTGTCGACCGCTGGGCACATTTCTAAATCGTAACCATATACAGAATGTTCAGGAAGGAAACGTCGAAACTTCGCAAATAAACTTCTCAAAAGGTGGTTTGAATAAATTCTTTCTAGGCAAAAATTTGCACTGCAGAAGCATATAAACTATGAAAATAAAATAATGATAAATTCATTTTCATAAAAATATGAAAACTGTTTATTATTTACAAAAAGAATGAATAAATTTGTTCACAAACAAAAATTAAGTGAGATATAAAAATCACTCAAACTGTGTAAATTGGCTAGTTTTTTTTACTTGTGTTAATGTTTCTTTGTAAACAAATATATTAATTTTTAGTTGTAGTAATTAATAATGAGTAGTAATAATACCTAATAGCACTTTTATATTCGAAATTTTATTTTCGATTCACAAAGCGAAACGAAGTATATGAAAATTACGTTTAATCAGAAAGCCCACTTAAATGCTGAAGTGTGAAGCTTAAAAGAATATCATGAAAAGACAAAAAAAATAGGAACTTTTCTTTTTGTAAATAAAAAAACACAAATAACAGAGTCAAAGTTCATAAATTACCTATTTCTACCTATTTCTCAACGCTCAACGCACTTTGTCTATATAGATTACACACGTTGTTTTCAATCAAGGCACGATTCCAGATTGTTTACGAGTAGACGTAGACTATGGAAATTGACTCACTGCTCAAAAGGATTGTCGAATTACTACGGACCGAACATGCATTCTCTACTTTTTGTCTGCCCCAAACCTCTACTAGTGGTGCGCTCAGTTGTGGATGGGCTAAGCAGCAAATAAGGTGCTGTGAGTGGGGGGGGGGAGTTCACTTAGCTGCAGACGTCTTGACAAATACGCAACAGGGCTTCCCAAGAAACTATCGGATGTGTCATTCTTTTGCAAGAAATTGTAAAATACGTGCAATATTACACAACGAAAACCAAGCCGATCTGGATGGCTGAGGTGGCTAAGAGCGTGTACCGTCTCAGTGCTTCGGTCCGAAGTGTCGCTGGTTTGAGTCCCGCCTTGGGCATGGTTGTTTTCCCTTGCCTCTTATGGATGTTGTCGCGGAGGGGTTTGCGTTCTGTTGACCGCAGATCAGAGGATTCCTCAAAGTGAGTTAGTGCCTAGTGTACGGTAAAAGCATTAGGAAAAATGAAAAACAATATCTCAAAGTATCAACAGCAGCCAAGCCTTCTTCCTGCAGTTTGAGTAAACTGGTTCACTATACCACATTCACTGTCGTTCGATAATATTATGTTTCTTTGCTTCTATTAATTTCTACTGACAACGTTTTTGCTCGAAGAACTGAAGTAGCTCGCCACTGGGGTGCGAATCCTACCTTTAGGATCCTCTAACTCAGCATGGGCATCGCAAGCACTTACCTACAAAAGAAGAAACAGAGAAATTAATGTCTTATTAAACATAACACACACACACACACTCACACACACATACACACTGTACATTCTCAAGAAAGCAACTTTCTCCCCAGATTAAAGTTATTTAAAGCTCTGATGTGTGGAGATTTTATCATGATTCATACCACGATGATCGTACCTACCCTACCTTAAGCCCCCTACCCATAGTTGCTACAACAGCAGAGATTTTCTCTTATATTTTTAAGGCTACGCAATGTTTTAATACTACATGAACCTGGAAAACTACATCTAACCAGCAAACTTTTCCGCGCTGGAATCTAAAACAGATTCTTACGTTTAACACGACTGTCATGTTAGCCACACCATCCTCGTAGTCAACCTTCATCTTCCGGACTCATAAAATGCAATATTAGCAATTTTTTAAAAAAAGTGAGGTTTTAATTTATATGATTTCAAGATATACTCTTATAGAGCACATTTTCTTAAGACACATGAGTAAATCGGTGCTGTACTTTTGCAGCGTGTTATTTTTTGTTTGCGATTTTTGATAATACCGACTTTTCCAAAAATGTGAAATAAACTACTGTTGATATGTTCTTTGTTCTATTGGTGGAAAAATTCAAAGAGATATATGACAAAGAGATAATTTTCACGGACGGCCATATTTGCCGTCAATCGATTTTTCGGCATCAAGGTCACAAAATTTGGATTTTGACTACAAAATTTTCTATGGGTCTCACTACCAATTATACATTTCCCACTTAAAGACATAATAACTAAGTAATTCCTAGGTATTTTTGGATCTCCTGGGTCACCGAGACTTCCCTGGGGGCCTAAGATGTTCCTTTTTGTGTACTTACTAACGTCAATGCCAAATTGCTTCATCTCGTAATTTACAAATTGGAAGCGCTTAAAAGAACTGAGGACCATTAATGAGATAGTCAGTAGATCGCCTCGAGATGTGATCTCCTGTGACTTGAGGGCACTGGCTGTGGCCGAGATCTTGGCATAGGCCGAGAGATGTCAACCACCACTAGCAGGATTCTAGCATTAGCCACTTCACGATGTTGGGCTGCCAGGATAATGACCCGTTGGTATCATGCCAACTTCGTGAACCCCTTCCTGGCTTTTTATTACCAGGTTAGGTGTGAGTCTCACCTCGTAGGCAAAGGAGAAATTTGCTTCGATGAACACTAAAATACTTTTGGAACATCTTCCTCTCTATGAAGATCTTGATCTCGTCAAGACGATCTCGATCTCAAAATACACAACGAGTTAGTATAGAAGCCATTCCAAATAGAGTAGTTCACTCCCAGGTATGTTAAGGTATAATTATTACTGACCGGAGTTATTCTTTCCTCCAATCTTTCCAATTGAGGATCCTCAATGAATCAGGTACGTTCGAATGTCATTTGGAAGGAGGAATACTTATTGTTAGCTACAATGTCATTACGAGTGCTTCAACATATTCCACCCCAATATAAAGTAGTACTTAAGCACGTAGGGTATATTTTGCTACCAGCATCAGATTGTCAGAAAATGTTAAGACATACACTATAGTCACATACATATGCTTGAAAAAGGGAATTTAAGATTTCTTTTGGTTCGAGATTTACAACATCGCGTGATGCAATTTTGCAATGAGGAATGCATGGAAGAGTGATTATAGTTATTGGAGCTAAGGGGAGCAGAACACAACGGAATTGGACGGAGCGTAGAAGTCTATCAGAATAGGGCAGAGTGACGTGGAACAAAGCCGAACGGGGTAAGGTGGAGCGGGACGGAGTCGGTAGGTTGGGTCAGGGTAGGTGGGAAGGAAAAATGCGAGAAAAAAAGCTTTGAGGAGCGGTGGGAGCGGGCTGGAAACGGAATGGGACAAGGCAAATCGGAGTGAATCGGGGTGGGGCAGGGTGGTTTGGGGCAAAGCTGAAAGGGGCATTGCGGAGCGGGGAGAAGCGAGTCGAAGCGGGGGGAGGGAAGGGCGAGGCGGATAGGCGCTGTATTGTGTGGGACGGAATGGGTAGAGCGGAGCGGGAAAGGGAAACGGAGGGAAAGTGGAGTGGTTCGGAAAGGTCGGGATAAGGGAAGGTGTGTTGGGTTCGGTTGTGTTGGGTTGGGAACACGTTGAACGGGGTTTTGCGTACGGGCAAAGATCGAATCGGAGCGGAACGGGAAGGGTAGTGAAGGGTAAGAGGTGTTGCGGAGAAACGGGTCGGGGGAGAGCGGTGCGAAAAGAGAAGAGTGACGAAGCGAGGGAGTGTGGAGCGGTGCGGGGCGGCGCGGGCGTCGAGGCGGTGGGCGTGGCGTCTGGAGCGCGAGTGGCTTAGCGGCTGCGACGGCGCGGCGCCCGGCGGTGCTCGGCGGTGTCGTCGCACACTTGATTAATTATGTACCGGCGCGCTCATACCAGTGGACATTAATTGCAGCCCGTCACCGCCGGTCGCCCGTTCCGCTCCGTCCCTAGGCGCCATCCCCTCCCCTCCCGTTCCCGCGTATATTACAGGCGCGGCACCTCGCACGCACGCGGACTAAGTGGGGTGGGGAGGGGGCAGCCGACAGGGTGGGGAGGGGGAGTTGGCGCCCGAAGAGGGGTGGGTGATCGGGCGGCCCGGTGAGTGAAAGGCTGGATGCACGGGTGGGCAACTGAGTGGGCGGGTCGATGGATGAGCGAGCAAATAAATGGGAAAGGATGGGTGAGCGATCAAATGAGTAAGACTGCGGATGTGTAAGCGACCAATTAAGTAGGAAATTTGATTAGTGAGCGACCAAATAAGTAGGAAAGTGGATTGGTGAGCGGCCGATTAAATAGAAACGTGAATGTACTAGTGTTCGAATAAATACAAAAGTGAATGAGTGGTACAATGTATATACAACGTGTGGGAAACTAAGATGAACGAGCCAATTACTATGTTACAGAATGTGAAGGCTCTAAGATGGATTTTTGGCATTGGTAGAATAAGTGATACGAGAGATAGTAAGTAGTGGATATTTAAGTAAGTTGTTCAATCGGCATTTGAAAGAGACAAACAACAGTGTGGTTCTGGATGAGTCCCTGCTCAGCATTTGATGAGGCCTTTTTTAATAACTAATTTTTTCCAAAATTCTTCAAGTCCAACTGTGTTGCTCAAATGAAATACCGATGAATTGTCTATTTAAGTCCAATGAGATTGCAATGGAGATTACGGATGTGACGTAACTGAACGTTACGAAACGTGAAGTGTAATTCATTCAACGTGAAATATCTTCTCCATTTACAGAATGAAGGTAGTGATTGATTAATTATTTCGTGCTTCCAGGCGCGTCAACTGCTATGATCATTAGCCCCGTAAGTGCAGTGCATGTTTCTCACACGGGAGGTGGTGGTGTTCCTCTCCCACTGAATGTTGAGATACAGCGCCGACCAACACGTCGACTTGCCGGGTTTCCCCATCCACTTATCTCCCATGAAGGGGACACCGCCCCAGCCATGACAAGCTCAGAACTCCCGACACGCATGGTTTGTGTAGTAATGTATTGCCTGTAAGATAAGTGTGTGTGCCAGCAAGAAGTGAAGCTAGGAGAAGAAAGAGGAAGAAAAGATCGCTCGCGGTGCGATGCCCTTTTGTTAGGACATTCGCATGGCGTTGATAGGAGAAACCACGGATAAGTACAGATAGCAGCCGGCCGCTAGAATTTTCCACCACGTATGGCCATAGCTGACTAGCTAGCGTCAAAAATCCTGCCAGCATTGGGACTCTAGCTTTAGACGGAACGACGGTAGTGAGAGCAGACGAGACCAGAAGTGGAATGACTAAAATGTGGTTGAGCAACGATGGAGATAAAGACAACACAAGCTACGAAACGCGACGCTGAACGTCTGCTTCCACCGGCCGGCCGGTAAGTTTACTCCTGAGTCCCGCGGTGGATGAAGGGTGTAGGGCGGAGCGACCCGACGTGACGGTGTCGGGAAAGGGCCGGCGCGCAGCTGCTACACACGCGCGGGGCGCTCTCAAAGGGCCGGCCCATGCGGGCGCCTCCCGCGCGGCGCGCCGCCCTCGAGCGCCGACTTCCCGGCGCGGAACCGCAGCCGAGCGGGCGTTATCTACTCCGCTAGAGGGCGGAGCCTGAGCACTCGCTTTGAACAGCTAAAAAGCCACCACTCGCGAGTTGCGAGTGTAAAATGACTAGCTGAACCACCCGGTGACGCGTTGTCCGGGTATTTATTTATTGTCGGTAATGGCACGAGTGCTTTGGAAATTGTCTATAAATCCCCGACTCGAGAAGAAAGGAGGGGCATTTATCTGAACATTTCCAAAGCACATTTGGTATTTAATAAGAGGAATGAAATTATGTCCAATAGAGCTCCAAAATGAACCAAATATTGAAAATAATGGGAAGTATGTTACAATCGAAAAGACTTATGTTATGGTATAGGAGTGTCCAACATGCAAGTCCTCAAGCCTCAACATAAACCTTTAATATTTTCATATGTTCGTTGGATAATCTACACCTGACTTTCCCATATTGTTGATTTCGACACTTTGCCGGTCGGGGGGAGGAGGAAGGGGAATGCTACCTTGCATGATATAAGGCCGCAGTGTGCATAATGCAATGAAACACACTGCGATGATTTTGAATTTTTAGATTTAAACTTGAACATATTTTTACATTAAGGGGGCGTGGACTTCGACCGGGGGCGTGCGCTAAGCACGGTATGTGCTTCGCTCGATATGGATGTGGCTGTTGGCTAAAAAACTTTTCGTAGACTACAATAAATTCCACTGCAAGCCGCATGCGGCCCGCGAGCCGACAGTTGGACATCCCTGTCAGAGTACATACGCAGTTTATCGCAAATCGGCACAGCAATCGATACATACCACCTACTAATACGGATGAGTCGTACGTTATTATTAGCCAGTAGGGAGGAGTGTTAAGAAAAATGAGTTATAAAAAGCGATAAACTGAGATACAACGCTGTGAGTAGATAATTTTATTTGTATAATTAAATACTAATGTTTTTAATTTGACGAGTAAAATAATGTTAATAATCAATTAAAAAGAAAATGGTATTTATTATATTTGTAGGACGTGTACAGAGTGAAGTGGGTCAAGACGTAGCGCGCTGACTTAGTATTCGGGAGGCGCTAACTTAGCAGTCTGAAATTCGGCCATCCAGACGAATGCTGGGATAATTATACTACAAGGCAACCACCGCAAAACCGACGTCGGCAACCGAATTCACGTGAACCGTCACCGAACTACGTGAAGTCACTGAAGGTTAAACGAATTCGAGACACCGCGGGTTCCTGGCTGGGTGACAGAAAAGGAACACCGGGATCTAGTGTCCTTTACGGGACATATACTAGATAATACAAATATAAATAGGTGTAAAATATATTTATTGGTTACTTTACCACTATTTCCTCGCCGTATTCCACCATGCTCACATAAGATGTTTTGTGGATTATTTACTCAGCATTAACCTGTACTCTGCACACGTGTAGAGCATCATCATCATCATCATCATCACATCTTAAATGCGGCGCCGGGAGATCCGAAGTTAGTTCTGTTGGAATTCTGCCACCATCCATTGCGCGTCCCATTTCTGTACGATAAGGCGAGAAAGAAAGAAAAAAGAGAGAAAGAATGAAAGAAGTTTCACGGTGAATATGTTCAAGCTGAATTCGTTTAAGCTACTAGAAAGCATGAATCAGTGTTATTGGTTATGAGAACTACAACGATAAATTCTGATATGGAGTTAATTACACAATACAATTTCTTCGATGTTGATACAAACATATTCATATTTCAGTTATTAGGCATAATATTGAACAGTAGGCAACTAATCAAAGCGAGTAAACTTTTATAAACATCAAAGAACAATTTAAAGTTGAAAAAAACTTAAACCCTAATAATGTTAGTCATACCTGAAGTTCAAGAATGGGAACAAGAGTGTCAGTTTGAAAAGGAAATGAGAGGGAAGCACGAAAAGAAAAGCATTCAACTTCGTAACTTGTGAAGTAAAACGAGAATTAAGCAAACGAGACGGGAGAACGGGTTATCCTCGAACGGGGAATATATTTCGCCGTCGTTTTCTGCCGGGGCGTGGGGCCTCCAGTTGTCCCCTCGTTGGCAGCGGGCGAGACCGCCTTTGCGACTCGCGGAGAAAGCCACAAACTTCCCGACAGAGCATTCAAATTCGGGCCTTTCTTTTCCGCTAAATTTCCTCGCGAAGGTCCCATTGGCGGCGAGGAGCCCCTGCCCCTCACCCCGCTCGTTGGAAACTCTCGGACGGGAAAGGGGAGGGGTTTTTGCAGTCTTCCCTTGAGTCGCGGTTTCAATCTTGAGCATGTCACGTCAACTTCGCTGTGGGCGAGGAGGATGCTTGAGGTGTTTTTACAGAGGTCTTATGACTCACAATGCTTCCCGTTTCAATAATTCATTGTGCGTTTTACGTTCATTCTATTAATTTTAATAACACTCTTAAAAAATGTAATTTGATCAATAGAATTAAATTAATCTACAAAAGACTGCTTAAGATTTATCGAAAAAGTTGTTTAATACAAACGGCTGCTTAAGAGTTTTAGATAAGTAATCAAAGTAAAAATATACAAAATAAATACTTCATAAGTACTATCTATACTACTAAAAGTGAATTCAACGACATGTAATCTATAGCGATTCCACAAAAAGGAGTGTGAGAATAGATACGAAATATTTACAGGCTCTTTTTCATGATTTAACGGAGTGTCTTTGGAAAGTTTGGTAAAGATCAATACAACAAATTCCTCATGACATTATTCAATTTCAATGGACAACATTCATATGATTTAAATATTACCTATATATTAGCTGTATATAATACCTATTGTACTTGGTAATATTCGAGAGGAAATTAAAATATAAAGTATATTAATTCTCTTTTTGATCATATTTAGCAGAATGAAACTTCAGTATCGAATGTAATCAGCTGTTCCTTTGCCGCCGTCAAATGCTAGAGTCGCTAATCAACGTCATGATAGGGCATTTACGACTAACACGGAGATGTGCACTGCAGTAGTAATATTGTATACCTTTATTTCCCGTAAAACACATGTTTTAGAGACGAAACACACTGGTAAAATAAAATTTGAAAGAATACGACAAATGTGAAAATAAAGAAATCAGTGAATTACATAATTGTACATTTAGTCAATAAAGAGGTGCGCAATATTCTCAGATCACGTTTTGGAAACAAATATTTCTATAGTCTATTCAAAGTGAAGAGCCACCAACTACATTCACTGCTTGACTACCTTAGCGTCAGTAATTCTTAAAAAAATATATATTCCGTTGAAAACGCGGCTATATTCATGTTACGTTCACCATGGCCACCTCCATATGTGTACTCCAAAGTCATTGTAATAGGTGTACACTATGGTTCTACCGCATCGCCTATCGCCTCTGACGGAATGTATTAGGAACCTGTCTCTTAGCAACAGGCGAAAAATGATTATCGTGGCGCATCTACCAGCATATTATTGAAATAATTTATTTTCCGTATTTGTATTGTATTAATCTTTACCAAGGACACTCCGCCAAATACTGAAGAAGAGCCTGTATATATTTCGTATTTATTCGTATACTCTATTTGTGAAATCATGTAGATGATGAATTCACTTTGGATACTGTATAAGAGAATTGATCTTCTTTCTCTTTCACAACGATTGGATAAGAAGAAAGTCCGGGCAGACCCGGGTATTTTGCTAGTAAGAAATAAAAATGTTTGTATTCTCTCTCCATGTAATACGCTCCGGAATGATCCCTGTGAACCATTTATCAGAAATGTTCGCCCTCAAGCACCTACATTTTATACAGCAGAAGAGGTAATTACACCACACTCCTGAATTATAAGGATTTAACGCGAAACAAATTGTAACTTGCAGATTATGGCGTAGACGAAAAGCAGGCATACATGCAACCTGCAGGCATATTTTGCGACAACTGACTTTACAATCAGGCACAACATTAAAAAAATTCGTTTTAGGTGCTTTAAACTGGAATTTCGAATCCCTAAATATTTATAGAAAATATCATAAAAATCTAGCCCAAAAAGTAGGTTTTTATGATGAATTTCTATCATGATAATGATACCATTCTGGAAGGACTATTTCCATTTCCAGGTCCCTCACTTCGTAGGAAGGGTTGTTAAAAACATTCGAAGCTGAATTCTAACAGGAAGCTATGTTAACTTTTACACTGATTTACAAAGAATGGAGTATTTGCGCGAGTCCCCAAAGTTAATTTATTATACTAGCTCCTATTCTCTGAAAGAGGAAACAGTTTCAAATGTGAGGGCGTACCCGAAACGTAGTTTGCCTAACCCAGTGAGTCTGTAACTCCGCACCAAGAAGCGGAAACCTAAAGAACACGCAGCCCCGCAGGAGCGTTGTCGCTGCAAGCACCGCCGCAAAGCGCGGACAGGACCTTCGCCGCAAGTCCGGCCAAGATGTGGTCTGCGGTGTCTTCTCCCCCGAGGCAGGCAGGAGGGCGGAGCAGGTCGGCGAGAGCCTGGCTCGGGAAGAACCAACTTTCCCCGAGCCGTGACCGCCAGGGGCGCTCCGAGCGGGAGAGGAAGGGCGCTGGGAGGGGAAAGGGAAAAGAGCGTGACGCTCGCCCTCGCGGTCACGCTGCGCAGCACCGCGCCGCGCCGCTGCCCAGCACGACCGCTAGGGGCGCTTCGCACCGCTGCCCGGCAGACCTTCACGACACGCGCCGCCGCGTTGCGCACTAGAAGACAATGGCGGCGCGAGAGGGGATTGTAGATGAAAATTATTCTCAAGTGGATTCAAAATAGTTTGTCCATGAAAATGTAACTCTGCAACTAAGGCCGGGCGCACTGGGCCACTTCTGGCGGACTGGCCGGGATGGCCTACGGCATTAACAGATGTCACAGCAGTGTCTCTGATCGGGAGGTCCCAGTCTCGAGTCCCGACGCTGGCAGGATTTTTCGACACTAGCCGGGTAGCTAGGTCGACCGCTGTCTGGAGGAGAATTCTAGCGGCCGGCTGCTCTGATCGATAGTTTTCCGCGGTTTCTCCGATTAACACCCAAAGAATGTTCGAGCAGTACTCTAACAAACGACCCACGGACCGCTCATTACTTTCCTTCATATTGCTTGTGCTATCCTCAACCCTTACTTGCACACACTCACACTTTCATGCCATACATTAGCACACATGTCGGGATACCAGTCGGGAGCTTGTGGCTTGTCCTCGAGCTTATAACGGTTTCACACTGGGGAGAGATACCTGGTTCGGGAAAACCCCGCTAGTCGACGGCAGGTCGGCGCCGGATCTCGCCAGCCAGCGGGGCATGATCACCGCCACCTCACGATCAAAACACACTCACTACACTTACGGGAATAATGACAGAAGTTGACACGCTCGTAATCGCTAGTAAATCAATCGAACTATTGGCGGCCTCAGCCCGGCAGCTGGTCGCGATCACAGGACGCAGATGAAGTTTCCAGGCGATTTAAATCAGCCTCGCATACCAGGCCACTGCGATTGCATCGGCTCGCCCCCACTTGTGTCTCATTCCACGTTCTCACTGACTGACAGTCGCCGACTTCCCAGTTTCGCGGCGTCATCCGCTCAATGAACAGGTGTGTCATCGAGACACTCATTACCGAAGCTTTTATCGCCGATATTGACGTATATCCTACTCTCTGGGACTTGTTCTCAGATGTACTTAGGGTTATCAAGACTGAAGGATGGGCTGAAATATGCCATAAATTCATTCCAAACTTTGCAGAAAAATAACGTACAAGAAACAAATAGTGCTGTAAGCCAAAGCGTATTATTGATATTTTCCTTCAATTTTTTGTTCGTAAGATGTAATGCATTTATTAAATATCCCAAATTGACTAATCTCAGAACAAGAAAAAATTGCCAACGACTTGTGGCTAAGATCAGTCTCAGTGGCTGCCACAAGCTGGTCGCTGATGCCGCGAGTGGCCAGGGACTTGTGGCCACCACGAGTGGCCGAGTGTGTGCGCTGCTTAGAAGTCAAGTTTTAGATTTGCTGGTGGATTTTCGACGACGAACGAAGTGACTGTCTCGAAGGATGCATTTTGATCGTTTCCATGATTTCGTCGGATCAATCCCAAACGGATAGCGTAGAAGAATTTCAAACAACGATTCATTTACCGCACGTGACCATTCCTTCCCTCTGCTGTCCCATTCATATTTTTAGAGCCGACCGATGGAGTTCTTCTGGGAGTATTCTGGGAACGCGTTTTCATTTTAGTTTGAGTTGCAGTGTCATTACAAGAAACAATGGTGGCTCCTCGGGAGATTGAAAATACACGTTGCTATAGTTATATCATCAACCTAATAGTAAAGTATTTTAGACATGTGATTTATAAATGTACTTCATGAAAACTTCCATTTACACGATTCATTTATTCTCTTGAATTTATTTTTTTTGGGCCGGTTTACAGGTACTTTCTTCAGAGCAATATATTAAATGCAAGATCAAGTGCATTTATTCAAAATTTCAATGTTTACGACAAGTCGAATTTTCTCAAAATAGTGCGTCTACTACAGTATCATAAACTAAACAATTTTTAAAATAATTTCGAAGCGAAAAGATATGGGATTTGTTTGTGTGATGTATTTTGACTCCAGAAAATACAATGGTTGGCTGAGTTAGACGTGTTTCCATTACGTTGATAGAAACTCATCGTCCTCCTCTCCCGTGGATATGCACTCTCTTCAGCCCCCTCCACAATGCCAATCTTCACTTTCGCTCTTCTTTTCTAGTGCAGGTGCTGCTTCCGGCGCTTAATGAACGACGCCGCTGCCACCATTTTTTTACGACGCCGCAACTTGGCGAGCGCTGCGCAGATGTCGCGGCGCCATCAAGGGCGCCCCGCTGGCCTCCCTTCCTCTCGCTGCTGCTGCCTCTCGTGCGCCCTCGAGGAATCTACATCCATTCGTTCAGCCATCCCCGTTGTCATCCCTTCACTCATCGTTGCTGCCACTCCTGCCATTCCCTCTTAAAACGTCGTCGTTGGCATTCGTTTCACCATCCCGCTACCATATCTTCCCTCAACTCGTCTGCCATTAATTCAGACATTCCCGCTGCCATCCCTTCTGCTACGTCTTCCGTCATTGCTACCGCCATTCCAGCCGCCATCCCTTCCGCCACCCCTTCCACCATCCCTTCCTTCATTCTTTACACCATCCCTTCCTTCATACCTTCCTTCATCCCTTCCATCTTGTCTGACATCTCTGCTGCCTTCCCCTCTGCCATCATTTTTGAATCCTCTGAATCCACCGTTTATACTCTTGCGTACTGTCTGCTCTCTTCCCATCTTTTTCCCCACTCCCATTCCCATTCTGTATCCTTTCACTATGTCCAGCTACTTCAGTCATCATTCGCTGCTATCTTCTTCTGCTATCTACTGCTGCTATCTACTGCTACTATCTTCTGCTCTCTTCTTTACGTCAGCCCCAGCCACCCGCATTGCTGCCTTGCACCCTCTGTCACTCCCTGTTCCTTCCCCCGACCGTTCTTTCCACCGCCGCGGTGAGCGAGGCACTGCTACATTTTTTCTTCGTAAATTGCACGTTGACGAGACGATATAAAGAAAGGCAGGAAGGAAGACGGAAAGAGTGGCAAAAAAGGAAGAAGGAAGGTAACGGCGCTTCCTGCTGCTTGACGCAAGTTTTGCGTGCAGATTTTCCACAAAAAAAATGGAAGGAAATATCACATAAGACGCCCTCTTGTTGAGCCCTTTCTTCGTATGGAAACTTTATAAACTTAATAAAAAAGTTCCTCTGCTGTAGCTTCGTCTTTGACATGTGAAGTGACTGGTTCACTTGTGTTTATTGTGAAGGTCACACTAAAGGAAGGTTTGTTTCTCGTGAGTTCCGCGGGGTTTTTATTTCATCGTTAAAGTATTCATGTTCGTTCTCATAAAACTGGAGTTGTCGGGAGTAATCTGTAAAAACTCCCATTAAACTCTGTGCACCGGTAATATCTGTGTACACGTCGCGTGGGGGTTGGTATCTGAATAGAAAATTTTCTCTTGCTTGAAATAATTCATGAAAGTGAATATATTCAAAGAAATAATTCATTTGGAGAAAATGGTGGAGAAATCTATATTTTTTTTTGTGAGAATGTTATTTATGTAAGAGTTTTTAATATAAAATTTCAGAAGGCAAGTTGCAAAAAAAAAAAAACAAGAAGGTGCGTTCGTAGTTTTTAAGAAATTGTAATAATTCGCAATAATTTTATAAGTAAGCATTAAGGATTTGGTTATGGAAGTAGTACAAAATGCTAGTAACAAAAATAATAATCAAAATGAAAGGAAATATACGTTTATAATTCACTGTGACTTAATGAGATCCATTTTTGTTATTTAATTAGAAATGACTTGTATAAATTTCTAGGAAAGGAAAAAATCAAGAATATCACAAAAGTAGTAATAATTAACGTATTCATTAACGAATACGAACTGGTATCACAAGGATCTTTTTACACCAAACTTCATTAGAAAATCTTACTATGATATTTAATAGTCAGTATCAATTACTGATGCTGATCCTGAGTCCAAGTTGCATATGGTAACTCAATAAACTATTCATAAAATATCATCTCATTTTTACTCATTTTTACATAATAGGTTACTGAATATTGAATTATTAACATTTCAGTTTTTCAAACTATACTCACTGACTTATATTTTTTCTACCACTTGAAAAAACACTAGTAACTTCTAATTAAAATATTACCATTAATATTAACATTAATTAATTAATAACAATAATTTCAGGATATAAATAGAAGTGGGAGTTAGAAATGAATATGAAAAATACGGAATATCAGATGGCAAACGTACTGTAAAAACACAACTTGTCGAGGCAACAGACAGTTAGAAGAATGAATAATCAACTTTGAAAAAACAACTAATGTTTTATAATTATGTATATATCAATATAAATGTTCAAATATTTAACATTCAAATGCTCAAACAAAAAAATTATAATTTTTTTAACAACTCTAATGATGGTTTTTAAATTCAAAACCGAAATGTAAGAGATCTTAATATTTGGAATAATAACACAATCGTGCATCACAACGTTTCGTAGGCTCCAGTATTCCTTACTTCACAGCGTCTCAATTGGACATTTCAAACACTTGCTTCAATTTTCGTAAAAAATACTAAAAAAATTTCCAGTGCAAAGCTCTGGCTCGGTGTTCGTTAAAGTAGTAAGCAGTCCCACTGAAGTAGGCATACGTGCAATTAATGCTTATTATGAGATCAATATCACCGTTGACGTCTAATTCTAACTAAAGACATTGCCTAAAACCAAATAAAAAAATATGCATTATCAGTGGCCCAACCAGAAGTGTTCTTCATGGGAGTGGGGGATAAAGGTGATCAAGTGAGACATTGTATGACTTTTCTTACTATAGAAAACTATATCTGTGAATTTGTGGTAAAAGCTTTTGAGAGAACTGCAGACCCGTTGGTGGGCGTTGCTTGTCGTTGTAAGTGACAAGGAAGTAGCCGTGGAAGTGAGAGGTGGTGTTTGGGGCGAGCGGATGCCGGAGTGCGCGCTGGTTCACTGAGCAATGCAGGCTCCTCTGAAACCATTCTCGTCTAGCGCGAGTGCTCTGAAGCTGGTGCAGAGATGTAGAAGACTTGGGCTACTTCTGGGTGTCGAGCAAACAACTCCAACCTCTTTGCGTCTCTGACCTCAGGCGATGGAGGCATAGGTGGTGACGGTGGTGACAATGACGGTGTTGACGGTGACTGTGCAAATGGCGATTGCGTTGACAGTGGCGATGGGGAAGGCGATGGCGGAGGCGATGGCGGAGGCGATGGCGGAGGCGATGGCGGAGGCGATGGTGGAGGCGATGGCGGAGG
>BOPP01000096.1:2312484-2356133 GCA_017312745.1 Gryllus bimaculatus | reverse complement strand
ACCGCCACATCACACACCGCCACATCACACACCGCCACATCACACACCGCCACATCACACACTGCCACACGACTGCCCTCAATATCACTCTTCGTCACGCCACACACCGCCACGCCACACATCGCCACACGTCTCCCCTCTGTATTACTCTTCGTCACGCCCTCCTCGCCTCGCCACATCCCCGCAACCCTCCTCGACGGTACCTATCATGTCACTCTCCACCACGTCTCGTTTCAACCCTTCCCGTCTTGTTCCAATACTCCCATCATGCCGCACCCCTTCCCCACCCTAGCCATCGCCCTATTTCAGCGCCAGCTGTTATGGAATGCAATCGGAATCGTAAAATGCGTGGGAGTTTTTGAAGAGAACCGCGATGGAGTTATTGCGTCATCCGCCGATCGGCTATCTCTGCGTGAGGAGCACACCCAGGAACTGCAGCTTCGGGAAATGTTCAAGAGATATTCTTTATTTTGATTTCAGTTCCACACGTTTAGTCATTTACCTCGTATGGCGATTGATTGCTTAGTGATTCAGGGGGGGTGCCAACTGATAAGGTCATTAGTCCCGTAAGTGTAGTTCATGATTTTATCGGGAGAGGTAATGGGAATCTCTTGTTGGATGGCGAGATGGCTACAGGTTGAATCGGGGGGTTCCCCAGCCAGTCATCTACCAGCAGCGAGGAACCGCTCCAGGCTCAAGGACAAGTACCAAGCTTCCGACTGGTATCCCGGCATATGTGTGTATGGCGTGAAAGTGTAAGGATGTGTAAGAAATGAGGGTGAGAATAGAACAAGGAATAGAAAGAAAAGATAGCGCTTAATCCGTGGCTCATGGTGTTTGTCAGAGAAACCACGGAAATCTATCGAGCAGCCGGCCGTTAGAATTCTCCTTCAGGCAGCGAATGAAAACGACTTATGTAGATAGTGCCGAAAAACCTGCCACCCTCTGGGCTCGAACCCCAGAACCTCCCACTCAGAGGCACTACATTGACATCAATTGATGTCTTGACCCACCTAAGCTGGTTCAGATGGTAAGAATCTTGATGGATAGATTACATTTGTGATCAACGCTGAAATCAAATTCTAACAGAACCATTCTGGATTGTAGAATCCCGAGAAACCTTGCCGCGAACACTCTTCACCGCCACAATTTAATAGATGGTTCCCTCCGCAGAACAGAACCATTGACTGCGGAGGTCACGGATCTTGGTCGAGGACTGTAAACGTCCACCCGTATTACGAGTTTCACGGCGAACCTCATGTCGTTAGCTTTGCGGTGGAGGCAGTGAATATATGACTTGCCACCGGCCTTAGGGCAGAATTGGGCTTGTTAGTCGGCGTCGGCATCTTCTATGCAGCAAGGAGGCTGATCTCAAACCCACATATAAGAAGCCCAGACGGAAAGAATGAATACCTCTGACAGGGTTACCTAGGTTTCGGCAGCACTCACGAAGATAACGTGAAGAGGAGACACTGAGTAGGCGATGCTCCGTGTTACCGGGCGTATCCGATAAACCACCCATTTAGCCCAGGGTGCTTAGATCTTTGGGCGCAATTGGGCTCAGGACGACTTCATAAGGATGCGGATTGGACATTGAAGTCCAGATGGGGACCATGAAACCCCCTGTGAGGTTACGGTTGCACTCACGTCGATAGATTAAAGGTGGATGCAGTGAGGAGAAGAGTCCCCTGACCTTTGGCCCGTGGGCTCCCAGTTTGGTTACATGGTTTCGTCGAGTGGCCCTATACTCTGGGAACAGAGGAGGAACTTGCCCGGAGCAATGTGAATGGCGCATTGTTTCGTCTCCGATACTGGCCTGGAGAGCTAGTAGCTCTGAGATAGCAGGGTGGCCAAACTCGGGCATTGAATGGGAAGGTTACAAAGAGTGTAAACCGCGTTCTGGCAGAACACACATTCAAACCTGTGGGCTTACTGGTGCGCCGGTGGGGGTGCGGATAAAGGCCAAGAGAATAGGTGCCCATACCAAGGAGTAATCTTCCTGGCATAATAAGCAATAGTGTGGAGTTGTAGACCACGTGGGCTATATACTATATCGAGCGAACACGACTTAAGGCTCTTGGTGGAATCTGAAACATTCATAAAGACATGAGATTTTTCAGCGGTACTCGCGTCGTTAGTGCCAAGGCGGGCACAGGGACAAGTCCCGTGTTGCCTGGCTCGCTCTGTGACCCACCAGTTGGGCCTCTGCCCGCCGCCCTTTGGACAGGATTGGGCCTTTGGACAAGTCGGACAAGGAGCATAAATCCACCTATCAGGTTGCCTAGATTCCGACGGCACTGACGTCTAGAAAGCTAATACCTCTCAACTCGTAGAATGGCACGGGGGGAGGTTTCCGTAAAGAGTAACTGCGTTCTGGCGGGTTCCGGATACCAGCCTGACGGCGTACTCGTGCTCCAGAAAGGGTTCCGATAAAAGACCAGAGCTTAGGTGCCCACCCCACGCAGCAATCTCTGTGGTAGAACACGAAAAAAGTGTGGGGCAGTAGCCCACGCAGGGCTCGTACAGCGTAAACAATTGTCAGGCACACATACAACATCTGCGATTGTTCACGAGTGACAGCTTGACACTATCCCCCCAAAATTTCGCTGTTCGGTCACTTTTCACCCGTTCGGCGTCAAAATGTTTTTAAAACACATTTTAAGCTTTCCTCGACAAGGAAATTTTGCTCCCTATTCGTAATAATTAATGAATAAATATGGATATCCCCGAGAATTCTTTAGTTTCATGAGGTTTTGATTTATATTTACAATTCACTGATTATTCTTACTCTATTTGGTTTCCCGAAATCCTTTTGTAGGATTCTGAGCATACATCTGAAGGTAACCAAATATATCCTGATGAAAGAGAAAAAAAGGGGACGTGAAGATACATTTAAAATATAATCAATGTAAAATAATTTTCCCTGCTTTTTGATGCAAAATTATTAAGAAAGCACACTGAACAAAAACATTACTGCGTAAATACACAAAGTTAACTTTTATATATTTCAAATTCTATTCTTAAAACACGTTAAGTCAACCTTAATCATGTATATTATTAAAAAAAAATATTTAATCCTCGAGGAAGGAGCAAAAAGTCTCGAATATTGAATCTGTGTGAAAAAAATTACAAGCCAGCATTTAAATTGGTGCGCACATAATGATTTACCATTTTAATTAGATATCAATGGTTTAGTGATCAATACTATCCAATAATTTGTGGGATGCTGACGATTAAGTTAATTGTCTTTGACATAATTTGAGGCATGATGAGATTATATATTATATATGATTATTTCGAAAATAACGATTTGTCACAGCTGCTATAGCAGTAACGAACTCACATTACTCAAATCTCCCGTTTGATTTCCCATTAATATAATTTTGTATTACAGGCATTGGCGGACCCTGGCATTGGATATAACAAAATTATTTCAAACTACGTGTAATTGAGTTTGAATCAATGTTCTGATTATTCCTCGCCTCAAGTAAAAGTATCTGTAATTTCCAGCCAATAAATCACAATGACACTCATAACAATATAATTTAAAAAATTATTTCGGAGACGTATTCACGATTTTTTGAACTAAACTTGAAAGAATTTGCAGAAATTGAAAGTTGCAAGAGCCGGAAGACGCGGAAAAATTTAGTTGTAAAAAAATCAGCACACTCAAATTGTCAATTTGCTACATTAGTTGCAAAAATTGTTTCATAAATTTGAAATAACATTCACTACTATTAAAAGTTTATTTTCGTTCTTGCAATTTCCTTGACTTCTATTTCCTCTTTCGGCGCTTCATTTTTTTTCGATTCTGTAATATCGACATCAATTTTTATTATTTCACTCTAGCTCGGGAATGTCACGTTTCCTTCCTCCAACTTAGTTCCTATTAACGTGTTTGTGAGCCCTTTTTCGTTTTGAAATTTTATTTAGCTACTATTTTAAATTCCAATAAATGTACTTTTAATATCAATTTAAACGTTCATATTATATTTTAATGTCTTAAAAGTTTAATTTCCTACTTTTTGAATATTATAAAGCTCTTTTTGTCGTCCCGTTCTGGAAGGAAAATGATCGCTTTGTCTTCTGTTTTCAGCAGAAGGACAGAACGTATTGATCAAATACACCCTCTGTAAGTTATAACCTTTAAAAATCAAGGTAAGAGGAATGCCAAGCTCCTTGTTGTTAAAAAATATCTAGACGTGACAAAGAATGGCACATATTTTCTCGCACTAGACAGTTTTCTGTTCTCTTTGGTACCTAGAAGACTATCAAAGGCGATTCGCGATATTTACTGCTCCTCTGGGGTTTAGAAAAGAGCACATTCATGCACCCGTAAAATCATTTAGATTTATCTCATTCCAGTACCTTTACAAATTTGCCACGGCATTCTTTGGCCCACCTTGTTGCTTGTGCCATTGTTGTCGATGTGGGATAATGTTCCTCAATTAAACACAGATCGCACACAGTTAACTATCAGGCTAAGAGTTTATGGAAGAATCACGATACACTAAATTTAGAACTTGAAAGATTTTGAATACCCCCTACACTTTAAACACAAGTGAAAACATTCATGTCTCACGTTGATTTCGAACCCACAATCTTAATGTGTACGTAATTTGCCTCACCTGCCATAAGCCCCTCTCACAAAGCCGGATCACTTGACTGGACTACAAAAGTGTTATGGCTGTGTAACATAGTTCGATAAAAGTAATAATAACTAAAATATTCATATGCATACGCGTCTTTCAAGCCATTAATTTCCTTTTCCCCTATAGTGAGACAGTCAAATTCAATGGTTTTTACGTATCTTAAATCTATTGCGAATTTTATTTCTTTAATAGGAGACAACTAAGTAACACATAAGCAATTTTTGACATTCCGGAACGCTAGTTGTCAATTTAACTGAGGTTCCTAAAGCATTGCACGCACATGGCTAAGGTATATTTATGACTTGTGTCGGTTCGATTTTTTTTCTAAAAATGTGCTCAGCTACTCTATGCCAATGGTTTAGTTAGAGGGAGAAGCCTGGGTACAGCAAATTGTGGTTGGTCCGCACCAAAGTTAATTGAGCATACACAAGGTCTAAGACCTAACAGTTTTGCTACTTTTAGGGGGAGGGGAAGCTTATATTACCAGCGGTTGGCGCTTTGGAGAGTTCTAATAGTATTTTTTTAGCAACATAGCAATGGTTTAGCACTACTAGAGAGCCCCAACAATGGCTGTGCAGACTTATGTGACAAAAATGGGCGAGCGATATTCATAAAAAACTATTTTGAGTATTAGTCGGTTTGCGAGCTTTCCAACACTGAACGGATGTATCTGAATACTTTTGGCTTGCTGTAGTGGTTTTTCAGCCACACGCACGGATATGCAGACAGCCTGATAGACAGAGACCCAACCGGACTAATAGAGACACACAGAGGCAGTCAGACAGACGTTTTGGAAACAACCACTTCATCGGTATTAGGTCACCCCCACACCCCAATGCACTCCCTTTAAAATCTCGAAATCGATTTTGGAAGTAGTGTACATAACATTATCTTGTACCAAGTATATTCAACTTCAAGTATATACATGTATACTGTCCCTATACATGTCTGCATAGGAGAAAATGAAAACACATTTAAACCACCCATCGGTTCAGATTGACCCATTGCCAGTGGTGGGTCCAGTGGGAGCATAGGAGACATGACCCCTCCTCCAAAAGGCCAAGAGTTTTCGTTGTTTATCTTCTTTTAATGTTCAAAATTGATTTAAATATTTGTAAATGTTAGAATTATGCAATAATTATTTAATAAATATTGTTGTATAGCATTGTATATACACTACCAAAATAATATACAATACTATAAAAAACGTTTGTTATTTACCAAATATCTTTGATAGCCCTAACAAAATGACCGGCTGCTGCGCACGGCTCTTTTGCGGCGCACGGCGGGGCGCGTCGGCTTTCAAGCGCTTCGCAGCGCACGCGTGAGGCGGGCTGCGCTCTGAGGCGCCCGGGCACGGAGCGCCCGTGTCCAGCCGGCCTGGTGCGGGATGACGGGCTGGCGGTTCTTGGCGAGGCGAGGTGAGGCGGGCGGGCGAGGCGGGGCGGGGCGGGGCGGGGGGGCGGGCGGGGCGGGAGGGGCGGGGCGGGGCGGCGGCGGTGGCGCGGGCGGGGCGGGGCGGCGTGGCAGAGCACGCGGCGGTCCAAGTGACTGTTAAAGTTGCAAGTTCCCATAAATATTAACCGCGTTGGTCGTGTCGGGCGTGCGGGGCGTCACGGAGCGTGCATCGATTGGCCGGTGGCGTGTCGCGTCGCGCCGCGCCCCTCTTTTTTTTGCGCGCGTTGCGTTGGCACGCCTGCCCTCCCGCCGCAGCCTCGAGGCCCAGGTGGCTCTGCGGAGCGCGTGACCCCACCGCCGCGCCGCGCCGCGCCGCGCCGCCTCGGATTCGGTGCTCGCGGAGCAGTTGGCTCGGTCATGTGACCGGTTATTTGCACCCTCGTTCATTCCAAATTAAGTCGAGGGTGCAGTTAGTGAGTAGCGTGGAGAAATAATGTGCGTTCTTTACATGAACTGAGCTGTCTTGTACAGGGAATCACGTTTATTTTGTCATCCTGGTAACCTGAGAATGTTTGCGTGAGAAAGTATTAACGCTGTAAAAATTAAAGAGTAACGTGTTTCAAAACTTTTACTTACAAAACTACTGAGTAGTTTATGAGTCATTCTTTGGTTAAAAAGTTATTTTACTAAGAGTTTGATTGCGAGGGCAGTAGAACAGAAGTTAGATGAACGCAAGCTACTTTTGAGAAATATTATATATTTTTTAAGATATGGCAAATTATATGTCCATACATTATTAACTTATATGTATTATTTAGCTGAAAGATACGTTACATTGATGCTTTATTAAACATAATATTTTCTCAACGTTTTCTGAATAGTTTTGTACAAAAAAATAAGTCGTAAGTGCATCATGCGTGTCTCGGGTGTCGCCCCGCTAACACTCCTCACACGCAATGTAGAATAAATTTAGAATCTCATGAGGTCTTGTGCACAGGCAAAGCTAAAATGCTCCTGTTCATCTGATTGGCTGATTATTTAATATTTCCAGCCGCGTGAACTGCTTGAATAATTAATACAGAAAGTGTAGTGTATATCTTTAATCGCGGGAGGTGGCGGTGAGCTTCCCTCGCTGGATGGCGAGAGACGAAGCCGACCTCCACTTCGGCTTGCGGGGTGTCCCCCGAATCTCCCACCAGCGAGGCACCGCCCCAGCTGGGACAAGCTCTAAGCACCAGACATGTGTGGTCATGTAGTGGATGAAAGTGAAAGTAAGTAAGGGGTGAGGGCATGGCAAGGCAGAGGAGGGAAAGATGGCGCGTGTTCCATGGTTTGTTAGGGTCCTGCTCTGGCATTCGCCGGGTATTGATCGGATAATCAACGGAAAACTAGTCCTCTAGCATTCTCTTCCTGACAACGGCTGAATTCGAACTAGTTATGTAGACTGGGTCGAAAATCCTGTCCCCATCGGGGCTCGAAACCTAGGAACTTCTCGTCAGAGGTAGTGCAGAGACATCAGATGATTCCCTGCGCCACCTAAGCCGGTCATTCCACCAGAGGACTCGTAGTTAAGTTTGAGAGAACTAACCATCTAATTGTAGTTACAATAAGTCAAAATGAAGCAAGTGAACATTAGTAGTTACAATGTCGAAAAGTGAGTAATATTTGCAGAAATGTAACGATCCTTCCTTATGACGTCTTTGGAATTAATTCACTAATGCACATACACCTATTTCAGCACTCACAAGACATTTCACTTCTTTCTGACCATCCACAGTTGAAAGCGTGATAAATGTGAACTGTGCGGACCCTCCGATTAATCTCTGTCCGCATGCCTTCAAAGTGCATGAGCGTAAATTTAATTCCATTTAATTGGGAATTCATTAGAATAGTCTCACATGTTTAGTCATTATTTGTTTCAATTCTTACAAAATTAGCTTTAATTACGATATCGAAACAAAATAAATCATTCGTGAAAACCATCCCTAACCTATAACTGCACTACTGAACAGACTTATCCAAGGTACTATGTGCAGGCGCTCCAGCTCATCTGGCTAATGGAAGAACACAATTTGCGGAGAGATGCCGTTTTCCGCAATGTTCAACTATTTTAAATCTTTCAAAGTAATCATACGCTGGACCGAATTGATAATATTATGAGAGGCGATCGAACAGCGACAAAAATCTTCCAGGGCTTTTTTGTCGGCTTAGAACATTCAAACCACTTAACTGTCCTGGTACTTACAATATTTTATTTTTTATATAATTTTAAAGATTCAGATTTACTTCTTTACTAATTAATTAGAGGTTAACCTGACCCGGTTTTTCTTTTGAAACTTATCTCCAATAATTCCTCTTCATAATGATCTTTAATATTCATTCAACTTTTATTTTTCCCTCATAACCTCATGATCCTTTTGATCTATACCTCTTATAACATACTATCTGTAGAAGTTATGCAATGTATACGGAGCTCCTTATCGAAGGAATAACAATCAATAAGTATCAGCACTTTTTTATCTTCACGCCGTGATTTAAACTCAAGTTCATCTGGAACCTGAGACAGGTTACCCCTAAATAACCCGTCCAACGGCTAAATTCAACTTTCCCGACACTTAAAACTCTAGTGGTTTCTCGCATTATTTCTAACATTTGCAAGTTTTGTAGTTTCAGAAAATTCTACAAAATAAGGTCTGAACCATTTTATAAGCATCATTTTCTCTCGCAAAAAAAACAACAAAAAATTGAAAAAAAATCTTGTAGCTGTTTTTGAGAAAAAGTTTTTTTATAAATTGCCTTAAATTCAACCAAACATTAAGCGAAATATACAAATATATTTGAGAAATTTTGTGAATGAATTTATTTGAAGAACAAAATTCTCTTAAAAAAATGTCCTCAATATTGTAGATCAAGAACGAAGCCGATAAAATGCGATCTTTTGAAATTTTAAAATAGTGGAATAAAATAATTGGAAGCATTCTTGAGAAAGTTTAGAAAATGTTCTTCAGGCTATGTGAAGTACTCCCAAAAGCAAAATTACCGTTGTAAGCTCGCTGGATCTTCAGTTCAATTAGATCGATCAGGAAATATCAAATTTAGAAAAATGCGTCTGTAAGGTTTCGGGCTAGTGTTGATCACAGTCAGAAGGACAGACGGACTTGTTTACCGTTAATAGATATAGGAGTCTCAAAACATGAATTCTGAATACATAACGTGTGTATGAAGTAATTTACTACTCTTAGAAATAGGATTCATCCACCTTTTCGTTATTAGAGCCCGAAAATACAAATTTTTCTGACAAAATATTGCTGATTTCCGCCGCAGCATTAACATTTTCTCTTTACTGCATCATTGAAAGAAGACGAGAAAGTAAACAAAATTGCCAATTCATGTAATGATCGAATTAAATAAGTATCAACCAAAATTTAAAAACAAACGCAAAATTATTCATTGCCATTAGTTTTTTGTTTGTTATTATTTACTCACGTCTTTACGATGATATAGTAAGTAGTTAACCCTAAAGTGGATACATGAATACATCGGTAGAGGATACGCCCGGTAATCTGTTACCCCAAAGTATAAAATCAAACAACAGAATATAAGGTTACTGAATATTTAAAGTAAGCAGAAATTTTGTTTCACTGACAATGAGTTGATATTGCTTGAAAAACATGTTTAATCCGTGTTCTTGTAAGATAGATTTGTTGCACTTGAAGCATGCGTGTGCATGTGTTCTCCGTTACTCGTCACACACTTCATTTCTATGATTCAGTTTTTTCTGCTCTGAACGTATGCTAGCTAATACTTTTATCAGAGTCGATAGTAAAGAGCATACAGACAGTTTTCATGGTTGAGTGCACAGTAAGGTTTTGGAGGGGGTACATTGTTATACATCTATAAACAAACACGCGTAGAGGTATATTTCTTTACCCCAACTTACCTCTAATGTCTTTTATGAAAGTATCAGACGAACGACAACACACGTGACAGATGAACCCTAACCTCGAACGAGAATATACATAATTTCACGCTCGCTAACTTTCATTCGTGAAAACTCCAAACGAAAGAAGAAATAGTACGTGGGGTATCCTATAACTCCCGGATCCATTCGAGGATTAATATTATTTACATGATCAATATACTTTTGAATAATCTTCTTACCTCCCTTCGTCTGTCAGACAATTATCTATTACAATGATCTTTCTCTTTGTCACAAATTTCTTAAGTTATATTATAGTAAATATAATGTGTTGGCAATTGACTGTCAAATTGTTTCAAATTTGGTGCCTCGTTTCAAATAAAGTACTTCTGATTTATTTTGAAGGCATTTCAGAGGAAAGGATCATAAATTTCAAACTTGGCGCTCTGGAGATTATTCTAGTAAAAAAGCCGTGCGAATTTCTTCCCGGTTTACCAAATACTCACTTCATTCGTACAAAATTCCTTGAAGTAAATTGTCAACTGCTTCCCGTTAGTTCGGAGCGTCACCGAAAGATCGCATCAGCTCCTGGGCAACTCCTCGTGCGAAAACGTGTGACATTGTCAAAATTCTGAGAATTCAGAATCCAGAGATTTCCATGTTAGACTCCACGAGCTCGCATTGTCATCAGAGGAAACGTGCAGAAAGCTTAGTAAAAACGTGTTGGATGCTTTCAAGGTTCAATTCTGGGTGTGCCAGGCACTGGATGCATTCATAACGTCAAGTAAAAACGAAGAAATTCGCAAAGAAAAATTTGATTTCGCCTGGACAGAGGTAACCGTAATAATCTACTTCAATACTCGTTGCTTCTCTTTCCAAGTAACAATCTTTGTCAATTGTGTGTCGTTTCTTATTCAGGACACTCTTGTATGGTAAAAGACTACCGATAGAAGAAGCGATGTTTCGTTGTTGCTTCTACTAATTGCTCTCCCAACTTATCTTACGAGTATTTCGCAGCCTCAACATAAAGAGACTTTTATGTTTATTTTATTCATTATTTGTCTCAATGCATTCAACCAGAAATATGTAGTCTAGACATTTTTTTCAAAAGCGACGCCTCACTTCAGAACGATTGACAGAAACAAATTTTGAGTTGGTCACATGGGATATTGTCTCCATTCAGTGTGTTGGAGTCAGTTGAATGGTTCAACAACGAAATGTGTGGAATGCATAAAATAATTAATAATTATAATTAAATATTCATAATAAATTAATTATAAATGATCATTAATTTGCCACTGGTTAGATTTAAGATGACACAGTTAAATGTGCAACTCGTTTTAAATCAATTGAATTGTAATTAGGTAAAATTAAAATATGACAGAATGCTTCTTTTTGCCGTTATATAAAAACGTATACATGTTATCGTATTTATAACAGAAGATGAAAACCGAAGTGGTGCTATTAATTTGCCATCCTGCAATAAACTATAATAACGATTTGAGAAGTGACAAATTTATGAACGAGAAGTGAATTAAAATCACGTACCAGCCACGTCATCACCTTCTATAAAAGCATCATACAATTGCAGATCACAGATCTTAAAATTTTTTAGGGTCACATTTTGTGCTATCCAGTTTGTCGTGATGTCGCTTCAATAATGGATATACAAAAGTTTCCATCATCTTAGTGTGTTTATCTGAGAGCAATATTTAATACGGTTGACGTTAGTCCATGATAATTTAAGCTGCTCGTCCTCTCTGAACGTCATACTCTAATACATACATTCGATCCATGAAAAGCAGAGTAAAATAATATGTTTTTGCAAGAAGTAATTGCAAACAAGTAAATTTGGCAATTCTGAATCTCACTGTTGGAAAGAACGCACATTTATTTTTAAAACGCAAATCCGACTCATCTATATTTCACTTCGTCTTTTTCCTTTCATATGAAAACAAATGCGGTGCACGTCCGCCCAGGGCGCGACCGGATCTCTGCAACGGAGCCGAATCGAAACCCGATTCTTCCGGTCGACTGAAGCGCGGCCGAACCTACGCCACATAATTATGAACCGATCAGGGAGTGGATTTAGCGAACGAATCATTTTGCCGGGTTTGCGCAAAAAAGAAACAAGCGGCGGTATTGGAAAACTACAAAAACAAGGGCGCGGCGCGCGGCGCCCGGCATCGGGCGGTGTGAGCGTCTGGTCCTCTGTAATTTGGGAGTCGTACTTAGTGTGTATTCGATGCCAGGAAAAGCTGGTAATTAAAACGGTGTAGTCGTGTTATGTGGTTAATGCATGATTAGAGTTCATTATCGCCGATTCAGTTGTATGTAGTTCAATAGGCTTGTGCATTTTTAATGAGATATTTATTTATGGGGTCAACACTAAGAACTGGGACAGGGAATATATTACGAAAAGTACTTTCTACAGCCCGCAATTTATTTTATTTTCAGTAAAATCATAAAACAATGGAAAGACGACTGTCATAAAATACAGGAGACAGTGAGAAATAATATTTACGTAGTATTTAAGTTCAAGGTGTTTAATGTTTGGAGGACGTGTGTAAAGCAATGAAGAGAAGTAAACAAAATGAATCAGGTATTGTCCTGTCACCCGACGACGAAATGGAAACGCAAATCACACGAAGGGGTGGTACGCCTCAGAACGTTCTAGAATCTTCATCTCAAAAAACCAAAAAAATGTGTTAATGTATTGTATCTTTCGTCGGTCAGTTAAAGTCTGGAAAAATCTTAAAATAAAAATTCACCTAAATTCTTCACGATCTATTGAAAACTTTAAAACTAAAAACAATACGCTGAATGTTTAACAAATGAGAAATAAATTTCAAGAAAACTTAACAGAAAATTATATTCTGTTTTCTTCTCCAGAGACAGTTTTCTTTCAGACATAATGAATATTTGGGAATTTCTGTCATGATTCAAGACACTCGTACCAGCGAGTAATTAAGCTCTCACCTTAAACGCGAATGAAGCACCTGGATACCAATCGAAATGAGAACGCCCCCCCAATTCGGCCAGTGTAAGCGTCATCGGACCTATTAGCCGAAGTGCGGAACAATTGATAGCGGCGCGCTTACCTGCGCTCGAGCTCATTTGCCAATCGGTTTACTTCCGGCCAATTGAACGTCGCGGCGCGTCTGAACTCACCTGTCGGGGGCCATGCGGCGACACCGGGAACCAAGCTTGTGTTATTTAGGGCTCTGTTTCCCGATTAAACTCATCTGGGTGCCAATACCAACTATCAGTGATAGTCCATTACACAGCGTTTCACTTAGGATTTCGCGTGGAATCCTTTAACAACTGAAACACTTAGGTCTCTCGGGGTTTGATTATTATCGTTAAATTAGAAATGTATTATTACAAAAGGTTTCAGACGAACATTTCACGAAGCACCGTTTAATAATAAAAGTACATTTCCATCTTCGTTACAAACAATTGAGCTCTTTTTATTGAATATAAAATATTAAACATTTTCATTTTCTTGTAAATTTACTCGAGAGATTTTTGAATAAACTTCTACAACTGAATTATTTTGAAATGATAGTAACAATAGTAGTAAATTTCTTACAGCCTTGCTTTCAATTTGCTTCATTTTTTATCAGCAGCAAATTAAGAGAAGTACTTATGAATTGCTTTAATAAACGCAAGGCAAGGCACGTTTTTATGACCTTAAAACGCTTTTATGTCTCTTTATGAAACATTTATCGAACGCTGTTGCACTGACATTCAACGTCGAGAAATACCGTCATTTAGAGACGTGCCAAGCTCACTATGCAGCAGTAAACAACGACTACATGAAGAACCGGAGACGCAAGTGCTGAAGATCCCGTGAACGCGGAGCGACAAGGCGTCTCAAAATGCACAAGAAGGCTCGAACACATTCTGGGACAACATTCCGAGACAAAGGGAACGCCACTGCAGAAAGGAGGTGCGTCAGCGATGAGAAAGAGGAGCCGAGTAGAAGAGGCGGCGGCACCGAACTGGAGAGGGCAAAGGGTGCCGGGGCCAGGAGAGGGCAGCGGGTAAGGGGGGCGGGAAAGCTAAAGAGAGAGACGCAGGCAGTGTGGCGGCAGAGCATGGGGCCGTGGCTGGACTCTCATGGATTTGGAGGAGGGGCGGCGATGCAGACAGCAGTAGGACGTGGCGTGGATAGAGAAAGCACGGAGAAGAGGTTGAGGTAGGTGGTCGGATTTCGAGGCGGACAAGGAGGGGGACTAGCGGGGCGTGGCGAGGCGGGGGACGAGGCGTTGGCGAGGCGAGCAGCGAGAGGCCGAGATCGAGCGATTTGCGAGCGTGGGCACGAGCGGGAAGAAGCTGGGGGGAAGCGTACGCCCATTGTCAGCGAGCGCCGCCTTCGGAACGAAGCCGGTTAAGGCTTCCACTTTTTGTGTCAGCCAAACTCGTATCCGGCGCTTAAAGCACGCACAAAGCGGTTCGGGGCCCCGCAACAAGCTCCTTCCGCCCTATGGAACGCGCGTTCCGCCCGAGCGCGCCCTCGTCTCCCGGCCCTCCGCCTCGACCCCCCCACCTCTCACCCCTCCGCGGCCCAGCGTCTCACCCCCGCCCTCGGTCGCCTCGTCCCACCCAACCCGCGTTCAACTCTCCTCCCAGCGCACCGCACTAACCAGCCGCCTTCACGGCACCTCTGTGATCTCTTGCCCTCCCGCCTCCCTCCTACACCATCCTCATCTCCTCCTGCTTCACTCCCGGCCCCGCGCTTCCATCCTCATGGTCTCGACAGGCGCTCCGCCGAACCACCTCGGTCCCCATCACCCACGTCCCACTCGCGCAATCGCTCCCCTTGCGCCTCGTCATCCACTCGCCCCGAGTCAAGAACGCAACCCCTCCTCCCTTCCACATCTCCGCCCCCCTAGTGGCCCTCCGACCGCCCACTCGCCACCGCCGTCCGGCCTCCCGGGCCCCGCCCTCACCCCGCCTCGACACCCTCCGTCCCCCTCGGCCCTCTGACTGCCTCTGCACCGGGACCGCTTGGTCTTTCGCTCCCCCACCACTACTGGGGTCCCAATCACGGCGGAGGCGAGTATGTTCCCATTCTCACCCCCATTCGCCTCTCCTTCTACCCTTCAACCCCGCCCTCCGCCATCCGTCTCCCTGAACATCCTCAGCATAGCTCGCCGTGACCCGTCCCGTCCCACCCGGAGTAACCTATGATCATCCCATCTTGAATACCGTCTTTATTAATTTTGTTTCATTCATTACCATCGACTCTCATCTGCTTTCTCCAGCTCATCTACACAATCACTTGCTGTGTATGGTACAGACTCCATTTCCGTCACATTCGCTCTCGTCAACTCATTTTCTTTGGCTCATTTAAAACTCTATTCTCTTTTGTTTCACCACAATTGCTGTAACTCTAGACCAAATATATAGCTATTTCTTTTTCTTTGGTCATTGAAATATTTGGGGTTCTTGCTAATGTATTGTATCTATTACATCCAATTACAGAGCATTTCAGATATGACGATTCATAGTTATTGATTTGGTAATATATTCTAAAACTATTCATGTGACAAGTGTTGCACTTTTCACTAGGTAACTTCTAGTTTGTTCTTCAATCATACCTTATGTGAAAAAGAAACGCCAAGTACATTACTGACTTGTAGTTGTAGTTTCCTGTTCAGTTTTGGCACTCGCAGCTTTCTCGTCCAACTTTGGTTTCCTCGTCCACATCTCAGCTTCTTTTCAACCACTGTTCCTGGTTCACCTTCTCGCTTTACACCTGGCCTCCGACTAATGTAGTCCACCCGCGCCGCCCCCGCGCCGCCCCGCGCCGCCGCCCGCCGCGCCCCGCGCGCCGCCCCCGCGCCGCCCCCGCGCCGCCCCCGCGCCGCCACCCGCCGCCCCCCGCGCCGCCGCCCCGCGCCGCCCCCGCGCCGCCCCCGCGCCGCCCCCGCGCCGCCCCCGCGCCGTCCCGCGCCGTCCCCGCCGCCGTCCCCGCGCCGTCCCGCGCCGATCCCGCGCCGTCCCGCGCAAGACGTGCCGTATGAGTGTTGCTTGGGAGGTCGTAGAACGGCGCGTGGCGTGGACGCACGCAAAGGTCACGAGGGGGCGGGGCGGCGCGCGAAGAACTGCGATTAAGATTTCAACCGCGTCCACACGGAAAGGCGCAGGTCGCAAGCCAGCGCCGTGCTTCTGCACGTGCAGTAGTAGGAGTGAGGTTCCCGCGTTCTCACATTTAAGGATGACAATGATTCGTTTTCAGTTCGCTTGTTTGCTGATGGTTCGTTTGGGGTTTTGTTGATACAGTATTATTTAATCAGAAGAACGACTTCTCTGCGCTACACCCTTATGTGTTTTTATCTTCTACACATGCAGTTACTCACGTTACTGTATGTGAAGTTGGATGTAAAAGTCTCCAAATGAAAGTACTTATTTTTCTAATTCTGGGAGATGCTTTGCCTCCCGAAGAAAGAGGTCAGTTGGGGCCCATTCTACCTCGATCACAATCCATCGCGACACCTAATTGTTAATTCGCGCAAACAGTTTTATATATTTGTTCTTTCGGACTCGTCCCTTTACATGAGTTTTCAGCGGAGCTTTGGATAAAGAGAAAAAAACAAAATGGTTATTTATGATACAAATAGCGAAAGTGACATTTCAATTTGCGAGTACGAAACGTTTACGCCACTCGGCCAATCGGCATCGAGCTTATACCGCACGTATCATTATTCTTCACATATGCTACTTTTACGCATCCAACTAACTTTTAATTTAGATAATCTTACACACGACTTTATGATACATTAAGTTTAGTAATAGAAGATGCCGTTTCACGAATTTATTTTGTTTTCTTTGTTGCATCCACAGCTGTATCTGAACACTTCAGCATCGTCTCACTTTTAGTACTAGTGCTGAAATTGAATGTTTAGCACTCTGCGCATGTTAATAAGAAGCTGTTTTTACTAGTGGCTGTACCAAAACATATTTATAGTGAATAGACATAAATATCTATTTCATAATATCCTGAAGGATGAGATACTCTGGGAGCATCAGTTCGATGTAACTTTATACACATCACCAAAGGGTCGGATGACTCCAGCTCTGAAGACTATCAAGAGCATGGCAACAAATTACCTGGAGAGAGAATAATCAAGAGAGCAGGAATCAACAATTCACTAAAGAGAAAACCTTTGGGAGGGTTATTCCTGCGCCTCCTCCAAAGCTTCTTCAAACTTAACTAAGAGTCGGATATGCGCATGAGTATGTCTATTCAATATACTTACTGGAAGTGAAGTATTTCATTTCGAAAGAAGTATACTTTTATTTCGGCACTGAAAATGTGTATCTACTCTTCACATTCCCAAGTCAAATCCTCATTTAGGCGTAAGTGGGGTCGAAACAGTCAACTTCCATGAATGACATTGAGGAGAAAAGGAAGGATTATTGTCCGGTTCTAATTATGTATTGAGAATAGAAAAAATAATTGAAGCTGCAGCCCTTACATCTGCTCCATAAAGTTCTGCCTCCGATATACGCTTGCATGTGGAGAAATTGATGGAAACCATTGGAACGACCAATCAGAGGACCTGGCTTCTAAAATTTTCATTTCTTTGGAACCAACGTCTGAACAAACGACTTGGAAAACGATGGCGGTAATTCTCCACTGTCGACGCACGCATCTACGACCTACCGAAGGATGAGGTGCGAACTCTCAACTACGTACTGTACTGTACCCACTATTCAACACACTCACGTCGATAGCTTCAAGGTGGAGACAGTGAGGAGACGGATTGGGGACCCGGAACCGCCTGGATCTCGACCCGGGAGCCCCCAGTTTGGCACTTGGCTTTGTGTTTGCGTAGGCTTCCACGGTCAGAGTTTGTGTTATCTAGGCTATCCGGGAGGAGCCGTGTCACTAGCATGGTGGCTAACGTTTCGGCCAGCGTATTGTGATCTTCTTCAGAGCGTACTGCGTTAAAGTGTTCAAGTCGTTAAAGTGCCCCGACACTCTGGATAAAGAAGAGGGACTTATCTCGGCACACATGAGCAGCATGTCTTGATTCCGTCACTAACCTGGATGGCTAGGAGCTCTGAGCTGGCAGAGCGGTCCGACCCAGGCATCGAATGGGCACGGTGCCATGAAGGCAAACAGCGTTCCGGCGGAATGCAGGTACCAGCGTGTCAACGTACTTGTCCGCCGGCGGGGGGTGAGGATACAAGCAAAAAGCTTAGGTGCCTACCCCGGATTTAACGTCCCCTGGTAGAACAAGAGTTAAGTGCGGAGCGGTAGCCCACGCATGGTCCATACTCCCCAACAACAGTGGAGTAAGCGGAAGAATGGAGCGGAGCGGAGCGGCTGCCGAGTCCCGCGCGCCTCGCAACCACGCATTCCAGCGCGCCACAAGCTGGAAGGGGGGACGGGGTGGCGCTGCGGGCGGGCGGGAGCGCTGCGTTCCGCGGCACCTGCCGCTGCTATGTTAATCAGCGCGCTCCCTACCGCGCCCGCGCCCGCGCCCACGCACGCCTACGCCCCACCGCGAGCCGCGCGCGCCGCCCGCCGCAACGCCCGCCCACCCGCCAAACCACGCAACTGTACGACTACTTGCTCGCTCGTCCACTTGTCCACTGGCCCGTCTGCTTCCTTGCTTGATTTAAGTTCCAAGGTTCGTCAACTACTATGGACATTAGTCCCGTAAGCAAAGTGCATGCTTATTAATGCGGTCGGTGGCGATGATATTTCCCTGTTGGATGGCGAGATCTGGTGCCGACCCATACGTCGGATTTCCCTATCCAGGTATCTCTCACCAGCGGGACCCGGCAATACAATCTTTAACTTCCAACTGGGCTCCCGACAAGTGCGGTAGTGGGCATGTAAGCGTAAGAGTGTGTAAGTATGGGGTGAGTATAGGGCAAAGAAGAGAAAGGAAAGGTCGCGCACTATCCGTGGCCTGTGTTTGAGGGTACTACTGGGACATTCGCCTGGTATTGAACGGAGAAAACACGGAAAATCCATCGCTCCGCGCATCCGGCCGCTAGAATTCTCGTCCAGACGCCGCGCGGTTGAATCCTACTTAGCTATCTAGTGTCAAAAAGCCTACCATCGTTAGGATTCGAAGCCTTGGATCTGCCGATCAGATCAGGCGCACATGCATTCCCACTCAGATAAGCCAGTAAAGCCCCATTCGCCCGCCGGCTTCACCACTCTTGCGCCCGCTCTGTCTGTTCCCCGGGCACCTACGCATGCGCCCGCCTAGACGCCAACACCAGCCCGCCGCGTGCGTGCACTGAGCACGAAATCCTCAATTGTGGGTTTCAACCTTTCATAATCTTCGAATGCTTTCGAAATCTTAGACTCCTGGCGACACTTTAAAAACTAATATACGCTTTTAATTCAAATCGACTTTTCTAATCCAAATGAAAACTTTGACTCCCAGAAACCATTTAATTCCGAACACTTTGAATAAAAATGACTTCCCTTGCAGTTTAAAAGTGTTTGTTAAAATCGCTGCAAGTTAAAATAAAATTGTTTCCTTTAAAATTTTACGTAACTAGTACGGGAAATTAATCTTTGGCAGATGGACGAGACAGCGATAGCTTGGTTTTGAAATGAGTACGCCAAGATACTTTCGTTCGAGTTTTGTATATTATTGTCAAGAATCAATGGAAAAATACAGGCATATATTATTTGGATAATTATCAATATGCAGAACGGAAACATTCAATTCCGTTCAATCACGTCGCCCCTGTGATTTCTTTACTTAGTGTACGCAATTGTTTTATGAGTTTTTTCAGTAGGGGTATCGCAAAGTAAGACTATCCAATCAATAAACTTCAAGGTATCTACTATTTTCTACACGCGAGAGATGATAATTGTACTTAAACATAGAAAAGTTTCTTACGCTAATAGTGTAATCAAATATGGTTAATGAAAATCCAAATTATTAAGTAGTCCGGTTTTGGGAGGTAAACAAATAGCATATTAAAAATTAAACGTCACTTATAAATAAATAATGATACACATACATACGAAAAATTAAGTAAATGGTAGGAAGTAACTAAAAGAAAAAGTAAGTAAAAAAACATATCAGTCGTAAGTATGTAAACGGAAAAAATAAACTGCCAAATTACAGCGACAAATATATTCATTGTTCTAGAATTTATCGGGATGCACACTCATATTTATATTTAAACTTACCACCGTATTTTAGGTACAGATTGAGGAGGATGGCGCAATAAAACGTATTACCGAAATAAAGCCCCTTACGCCGTTCAAGGCGATGGGTTTTTCCTCCGCTGTCGCCGAACATTTGAAGGAACGAGTCGCAATCTCCCGTAAACGCATGGTCGCGCCGCCTCGTGCCGTCGGCGATAGCTCCCTCGGGGCGCAGTAACTTCTCTTCACGCGCGTCGCCTCGACGCTTGCGATAGCAGACGGCGGGCGTTTTCTTGCTCTTCGCGGGCGCGGAATCCTTTTCGCCAGCGGCGACGGCGGCGGCGGTGCGGCAGAGAGACGATCGCCCGCGGGGAATCGTAGGTCGCCCTTCCGTCGAATTCCACTTGCATGTGAGCCTTCCATCTTCCATCCACTGTACCAGTCACACCATCTCCTCCTTCCAGGTGAGTCCTAACGATGGATTCGGCCACAGAATTCTGCGCTCCGACCGTTGGGACGACTGGAATGGCTTAGTGCTGACGGTTGTCGCTGTAATGTACTTGAACTGAAGATTCTAGTGTTCGAATGTCGCCGGTGATGGATTTTCGACATTAGCAGAGTAGCATTAGTAGTTTCCCCGAGTTGAAATCCACGATAGTGCCGTAACAAACGTACCTCGATCTTTACTTCCTAATCCTTTATGCCTCTTCTCTTCTTGCACACACACACACACACACATTGCGAAACTATTTAGAAATTGTCGTGGCTGATGTGATACACCGCTGGGGGAGATACCTGGAAGTGAAACTTCGCAAGCTCACGTAAAGTTCGGCTAGAGTATCATGTTTAAGCGGGAGTGTGGCACTGCTACATCTGGTGATAAATACATGCACTACACTAACTAATGACCATAGTAATTAACGCGCTCGGAAATAAGGACTCGCTCATTCATTAGTTCTTAGCCCTCTCCTTCAAACTAAGTTTGATTGCATCCCACGCGAAAGCTTCCCATTTGGGTCTTATTTAATTCCCTTTCAATTTTGGATGGGAGTTCCCAGTTAATTTTCAGTCATTTGGACTGGAGAAAACAGTCCTATCGCAACCCGCGGCAAGGTTTCCCAACATATTCGCTTTCCTAAAGAATTCCCTTTCGTTTTTTGGCTACCTGGGAAGTTATACGACGCTTTATTGCATCCTGGGTTGTTTCCCACACAGTGTCGCTTTCCCAGTTAATTTTCAGTCATTAAAAGTTAAAACCTTCCTTTACAATCCGATTGCATCCTTGTCGGTGGTATTTGAAGGGGAAGGAAGAAACAATTTAGTTGATTTTCCATTCAGGGGTCTAACGAATAGGGTTGACAATGTTCAAGCTCATAGACCGACAGACAATGATTACTGCATCGGCTTGCAAAACCATCTTCAACATGGTCAGATATCGGGAACAACACAGTCTGGCATGGAGTCCCATTACTCTTCATGAAAATGCACGTTGCCACACAGGTTTTAATGTCAGGTAAAACGAGGCCATAACTGTAGTTCGAGATTCTTGTACATTAACACCAGTATTCATCCAATGTAAGACCGTGGGTTTACCTTTTCATCAGTGCGACAATGCAAAAAAAGAAGAACAGAAAGCGTGATATTTTTAGCTAGTTTTACGCAGTAATTTTGAGTTGAAGCTTAGTAGTTATTGTAAAACAATTAGATATTGTTTTCAGTCTATCTCAACTTAAGAGTTTATATTTCTCTCCCCAATTATTTGATATTGCATGTAGCAAAGGATTGCCAGTTAAGTAATACAATCCAAAACTTTGTCGATTATTAGTGTAAAGATGGTGAGACACACGGTCACATATAATTTTTTATTTATCTTCCACCTAATATCAATTTCTGGACACAGTAAATGGAAGCAAGCATAATACAAGATAATATTGTAAATCAATAAATTGTCAAGTCTATTAAATACACACAATTTCACAAATCCTTATTGTAAACGAGAAATTATTTAAGAATATACTAATGCAAATATTGAGTATTTATACCATCTATGAGGCGTAAAAAATGTTTTAATGTCATCGCTTTACGAAGCACTCTGAACACATCAACGTATAATTAAAATAAAATGTATTGCATTATTTATACAAGTGCAACGTAAGCTACGATATGATAAATTGACCAAATTACAACAACACAGTTTGATGCAAATGGCTCGTGCATACTTTCTAAATTAATTCACAACCATCCTACACGCAAATCATCTGAGTATAAGTTGTTGTTGTGTGTTTAAAGTAGCTACGAGTACAATTCGCCTGGCGGTGCATAGTGTTCATTTCGCCCGCATCGGTAGAAATTTAGTTTCCTAATTTCATTTTGCTTCCGAATTAAAGCGTTGCTGCTCGTTCCGACAGCCTTTGCCAGCTCCCTTCCCTCGCGTTTTCCATTCCTTATCGCTGACGGGTTTTGCATTTGACAAGGAAACATCGACTCCATTCGATTTCATGGCGGTATTTCAGAGGATGCTTTAATATATATTGATATTGTTGGTTTGTTTGGAATGTAGGAAAAACCATCATATTTGCTGATAAAAAATAACACCGCTTCTATAAAACAATTTCACATTTGTAGACCAATGAAGATGAAATACATAAAGAAGATTGTTAATGATTGTCAACACAACTAGCTCAAATCCCAAATTTCTCCTGATTCATTACTGATATAATTTCAAAACTTCTGAATATTAAAAGAATAAAATCTATTATATTTTTTTACAAATGATGATGATGATGATTACACTATTATTGTTATTACTATTACCATTATTATTATTATTACTATTATTACTATTATTATTATTATTATTATTATTATGTAAATAAATGACTATTTTGCTATAAAACTTTACTTTCAAGTCAATTTAAACAAATATATGTTCTGTTTCGTTCTGTGTCAAAATAAACTAAGAAGAGAATACCACTAATGATTTTCCCTATGATCATCAAGATAAGTGACTGAATCATTAGGATATTATTGTAACTAAATTTCTGTTTGCAATAAAATAATTTCTTTCGCACTAAAGGAGAATATAATATGAACGTCATTAAAACGTAAATTAGATAAGGGTAATTGTAGTTTAATCCGAATGCAAACTTGTAAATCTCTTTTATCACATGCTTTCATTATTGCTTTTTTTGTATACCACCATTATAAATGACTTTTTCTGTTGCAAGAAACTGTTCATAATCGGGAATATTATGGCCCAAATGATGCCGTATTAGCATTTTATGAAATGAATGATTGCGTCATCACACGTTCAGGCAATCGCAGCCAGATGGAGTGCAGCGCAGTTGAGAGGTAGGGGAAAACGAAAGAGCCAACCACAATGTTCTCGCTCAGACGCCACAAAAAAGTTGTTTCGCAAAATGGTTTGACTGACGATGAATTTATAATGCTGTTATACAAAAATGGCGTATGCAACTCGTTTATAATTCTTTATTGCATTTACACATTTTTGTAAACTCGCTCGTTTTCAAAACATATACTCGTGCAATGAAGTTTAACATTATAAACAACTATTATCAATTCGTAAACACTTGTCGCCGCTCTGGTGGAACAACCTGTTCCGTTGATAAAACGCGGTGTGGAAGTGCTATTAGTGGCATGGATGAGTGGCATTAGGTAGTGTGGGAAGGGGACTGTGTAGGCTTGTGTGGTGCATCCCTGGACAGCGCAGAAGGCGGCGGCTGGCATCGTAGAACAACCAGAGATCGCGGAAGGCAACCTGGGGCAGATTGCGGATTGGATTTGTGCATTGCAGCAGTGAACGGCTGCCTCGGGTAACAACGGCGAGCGGATAGGCAGCGCAAAGCGGTGTGGAACGATGTGAGTTACCTTTTGCCGCCTTACAGCAACTCATGTCTTGCTGCTCCACGTTGCCTCACGTCTTCACCCTACGTTCCGTTTCGTTCCATCTTCTTTCTCCACGTTTCCATACATTGCCCCATTTTGCCTCACGACATCCTACGTTGCCGTACGCTCCTTCACATCTCCCTCTTTGTTTCACGTTGCCTCATGTTGCCTCACGTTATTCCCATTGCCATACTCTCTTCCGTTCCCCCTCGTTGCTGCACGTCTCCATACGTCGCTCCGTGTTTCCTCACGTCATCCCACGATTCCTAAGGTTATCTGATGCCTTTACTCGTATTTCCACGCCTCCTCATGTCTACCCTCACCTCCTCACACCGTTCCACGTCTCCCCACCCCGCTCCTCGTCTCCGCACCCAGCTTCACGTCTCCCCACCCCACGTATCTCCATCCCGCCCCGCGACTGCCCACTCACCTCATGTCATCCCACCCCGCCCCACGTCTCTACCCCTCCCCGCGTGTCCCCACACTGCTCCACGACTCTCCACACCATCCCACGTCTCCCAAACTAGCCTCACACCGCCTCAAATCACTGTTTTGACCCACAGGAATGGATGGGATTAACTCAGGGCAACATGGTGCAGCAAAGTATTGCGATATGCAGTGCAGTGTGATGTATGGGGCGAGTGGAGTGACTCGAGATGTGAGTTTCGAGCGTGCAGTGAACCGAATTGATAATAGGCAGCATATGGAGATTAGGTACGATATGGGAACACAGGTGGGTAGAAAGAATCGGTGTGGAGGCACATCGGAACGCATAAATTGAATAAAAACAGCAGGGATGTTCCGGGGCTGCGGGGTGAGGGAGGGGTGTTGGGGTGATTAGACCAGTGGGTGTGGAGGGCGTGGCAGGACGCGGAAAGGGTAGGGGGAGTCCAATCAGAGCCGTTGGCGCCGCAAACGCGCGACAGAGAGACCGCGCGAACCGCAGCGCCACCCGCACGAACAGCGAACAAACGCAACGGGGCTCGGTGGAAGGGCGGGGCGGGAGCCTAGGGATGGGTTGCGTTTTGGTGGCGTCGGCAGGAGGCGTTTGGCAGAGGGCAGGATCGAACTCTGTCACACGGCAGCACCCCGCGTCTTCCTTGGAGAGCGTCACTACAGAGTATCTCATACTCATCAAACAAGTGAATAAAATACTCAGACCTAAACATCGACACAAAACCAAACTGGAAACCACATTGTCAATAAATTAATGTAAGCTTAAAACAAACAAATACAATTAAAACTAATAATCATAAAAACAGCCATCTACCATATTACACTCGCAATATACAAAACAATAGACCAGTCCTTCTGTATGCACTCCCAAAATGGCTAAGTGCAGTTAAGATCAATCTTACAAAAATAAAAGTTATTCAAAATAAATTTTTAATGGCAATTACAAACGCACCACCTAATACGCAGCTCCATAAAGAATTCAATATCCAACACATAACCCAGCACTTCACATACCTATCCATCCAATTCTACTTCAACCTATTGCAGATACTAAATATAATCGAATTCAACCTAGCCAAAAACCTAATCTATTACACAATAATCAAAAATAAGTATCCTTTCCACATTTTCCTAAAGCAATTTTTCGAAATAGACCCTAATAAGAGGTGCCTATTAGATAGCCGCAATGCTTGTCTTAAGTTTAATTTTAGTTGAGTTAGGCAACAAACATATGTAGAGTGAAACGTATCTGAATTATGTAAATACTATCAAAAGTTAAACAATAAATAACCGAGTATCTCAAAATTAATGTTACAAACTTCTAGGGCATGCCGATGGGTCGAAAATGACCACTTTTTGTCAATGAGTGTAGAGGGGGAAGTTTCATAAAACAAAATTACATCTTTGATATTTGACCCTGAATTTCAGGCAAACCCATAAGCACAAGTTTTTGGCAGGTACATGAAATCTTGTCTGCATTAGAACGTGACTTGCAAACATATGTGCTTCAAATGTTGCGCAACAATCAGCGGCAAATGTGACATCTGTAACACTGTGAAATGCTATTTTTTAACATTGTTTTACAAATTATTTTTGACCCCTCTACATTCACCAAATTTTGTAACGTTTTTTCTAAGACATCTGTATACATAAATGCTAGTGATACGGTGTTGATGATGAGTAGTGAGTAGATTTTGGAAGTTTTCAATCCGGAAACTCGTGGCAAAAACTGTTGTCGAGGTATTGCGGTAAGAGAGTGCAGCGACGACACTCCGCCCTTGCCAATGCTTCGATTAATCGTTCGGTGAAGCAGGAGATGCGTCAATTGCTCGACAATTGTCAAGTGTGAATTAGTCATTTTTCTTTGCCTCTTTCGTGAGAAGTCATTATTTTTGGTTAATTGAATATTTAGTGATTCCGAGCTCGTCAAATGCTATGGTCATTAGCCCCGTAGTTCACTTTTTTACCGCAGAAGGCGGAAGTGACTTGCGTCTGTTGGATGATGTGATCCTGTGCGCACCTACACTTATGCCTTGGGGTTTTCTAATTTTATGTAACATTTTTGTTACTTTTTATAATAATCACCACACGTGATAATAAGTACATAATTGGTAGTACGTTAAACATACTACCAAAATGAATTTGTTAATACTAGCAAAATGAACTTGAAGCTTTGAAGTGTAAATGAAAAATTGTATGTCATGTGCAAAGTATTGTTTCCTTGTCGACACATGAAGTGTGTGTGATTGGGGGAATAATGATGGGAAGAAATAATCTTTGCGGGATTTTCTCCATTCAGGTATCTGCCGCCTGCTGAGTAACGCACCAGCCAGGACAAGCTCTAAGCGCCCGACTGGCCACCGGAGATGTGTGAAAATGTAGTTCGTGCAATTGTAAGTGTGTGTAAGAAACTTGTAAAGATAGTTCAAGAAAGAGCAAGGATATATTCCGACCGTGGCCCGAACGTTCGGGTTCTGCTCTGGCACTCTCCTGGCGTAGATGGGAGAAAACACAGAAAACTACCGATCAGAGCAGCCGATCGCTAGTATTACTAGCACTCGACCAAGCTCTGTAGCTAGTGTCGAAAATCCTTATATCCTTATATTATTCCTTATCCTCAAACCCTAGAACCTCTCGGTGAAAAGCACTGCTCTGATATCAGTTGATGCCCTGAGCCACATAAGATGTATTACATTTTCGAACAGGAATGACAATTGGCGAGTGTAACTTGTGATCATTGTACGTTTTTCTGTTATCACTCTTTAATATTATTTTACAATACTGGTTTGGCACGCGGATGCATCAGGGACAGCGTGCTAGCTTTCTGTCAGACAGTCCCGATTCGATTTTTGACTGGGGTAAAAATGAAGCTCTAGCTTTCTAATCCAGATTCTATAGCTGTGCGACGAAAGAAAGCTCAGGAAGGCAAAATTTATTAGATACAGTGATGTAAAACTCATACTCGCGACATGTCTTCCTTATCCAAGGTAAGTATAATTAATAAAAACTGTTTCCAGGCCTATAAACATCGCTAGCTTGTAAAAAACTAATTAATCGGATTCTAAAATGCCAACTACATACATATAATACTATTTTGTTTGATAAGAACGTTTTCATATTTTTTTGTTGAATGAATAATTTACCTGATGCTAGTATTACAGCACATACAGCGCAATGAAAATATTTCGAGATTCTGTTCGTTGAATGGATTTCATATATAATTCATAAATGTTATAGGTTAATTCACACTACAATTTAGTGTCATATGTTATTCAATGCGAATAAATTAATAAAGGTGATATGACGTTACTGAATTCACATATATTTCGAAATTTTACTTTATATTGAAATATTATTTCAGTACAAAGGTATCTAAAACTTTTATTGCCTTTATATCCATTTCTGCAAGTGAGGGATCACTAATTTTAATAGGAAATAATTATTTTCAATGTTCAAAAAATAAGAGAATTCATAAACGAGTTTATAATTTTGTTGTTTCTATAAACACTTACCTCTCACAACAGTTCAGAAAAATAAGAAAACAAATTGATGGTTTTATTCAATGCCTCTCTATATGAACAATACATACCGTCAGTGAATATGCAAAAGCGAATGGCAATAGGCAATATCAAGAGAGGAAATGTAAATGCGTACGTAACTGTGGAAAAATTCACACTTGTAGGAAAAAGAAGTTTGGCATGACTTAATCATTAAAGTAAAATTTATAATTATGTTTTACGAGAATTTAATGTCATTAGTGTTGAAGGTGGACACTAATAACATCACGGCGTAAAACATCGTAAGATAAAAATACCATAAAATTACGAATTATTCTTCATGATTACATAATCAGTTCTTTGTGTGCCTCTTCAAGCAGAAACAAATTACCGTTGGCCTTCCTTTAAAGAGAAAGCTAAGCCTGTGCACCATAGGCAAAACATAAATCGGCCATGGAAGCAACAGCCACGTGCTAGAAGTGCCCAGGGCAAAAGGGCATCACGGACGGAAGGCCTCCCTAAGATCTGAGGGTCGAAACGCATGTGCAGGAGCATTAAAGTACTGTCTGGGATGGATTGGTTGATTAATGATTCCGGACACGTTAACTGCTAAGGCTATTATTTTCGTAAGTGTAGTGCAAACTTTTTTCCTACGCGAGGTGGCCATAATATTCACTCGCTTGATGGCGAGATCCGGCGCCGACTTATCGTCGTCTAGCGTGGTTTTCCTCAACTCGGAATCTCCCACCAGCGGGGCAGCGCCCCAGCTTGGACAAGCTCTACGCTCCCAACCGGCCTGTCGGAACGTGTGGTAGTGTAGTGCATGTTAGTGCAGGTGTATGTAAGTAAGGAGAGGTGAGAATAGGACAAGGAAGAGGAAGGAAAGATCGCGTTGGATCCGTGGCCCGTTTATTAGCACACTGCTCCGGCATTCGCCTAATATTGATCGGAGAAACCCCGGAAAACTAATGATAAAACCAGCAGACCGCTAGAATTCTCCTCCCGGCAGTGGCTGAATTCGACCTAGCTAGTGTAGAAAGAGTGGGATGCAGAGAGACGGGGGTGGAGCGTGAAGTTGCAATGCGGAGTGGGGTGAAGCCGGACGGGGAGGTGTAGGGTGAAAGAGTGCGGGAAGTGGGAAACTGACAGGTCGAAGGGTGACACGGGGAGGTCGGGGAAGCGAGGCGGCGCGGCGTGGAGCGGGGCGGGGCGGGGCGGGATGAAGGTGTGGTGGGGCAGAGTTTCACTCAACCTCCCGCCTCCGACGCGGTTCACGCAAGCGAGGAAATTGGACTCGGCGAAACTCCGCGCGCGTCGAGGACCGTGCCGTCCCGCCCCCGCCCGCCCCCGGCCGCCCATCGTGTCGCACGGTTCGCATGCATGGGCGCATCCGAATTTCTAACCCGTCCCCCACCACCCCTCCCCGTTCCCCGGCAGGCGTCCATAACGAAACGCACGAGTTCTTTCTCGGCAAGGGAAGGAAACGTCGAAGCCAAGTAAGAATGGAATGAATTACCAGGGCACGAATGGACAACCTTGCTGACGGGGAGAATATTCCTTCTACGAGATCGGAAATAATGCTTCATAAAATCTATATTTTTACTTTTAATATTTGGTTGAGTGAAATTTCTCGTTGTGAGATACTAATAACGATAATTACGTGGAGTAAGTTGTCATTCTAGGTATTTTTGGATTTTGTTGAAATACCATTGATGCTCGATTGATTGCCAGATAACTTCAAATGGAGATTTGTATACTTGTGGAAGAGCTCATTTACTGAAAACACCGACGCAGTTTTTGTCCAAGGCGTCGTTCATAGTATTTAAATTGCAGAAGCTGAAGCGTCATTGCAATTGCGGATTATTTCTTTGCGGCAGGGAATTCAAAATGCAGTTGAGAGAAGCGTTCTCACTCACAAAACAAGAAAATACGTTTACGTTCGTGGTAGCGGCACAACATCAAGAATCTCATAGTAATATCTCAAACACGTGTAAGAGCAGTCCGTATATCTCAGAAAATTTATGTAAATTGTATTTATATCACATATAGATACAATCATTAATTTGGGATTATGTTATTTTTGGGGTCACCTGTCTAACGTAGATTTTGTCAGATTTACTGCATGGCAATTTTGAAAACCGTGCTTCTATTCGGTGAATCTCATTTAGAATGCCTCATCTTCATAAGTCCTGTAACTTAAAAAAATGGATTTTCAATGAGAGGTACTCTGTGGGTAAGGGTAAAGAACAACTAATTTAACAAAGGTCATTACAGATGGTTTGAAGTGAAACTAATCTCTTGCTTTTGATTGCAAGCCTAATCGAAGTTTAATTGCACTACTTCACTTATTCCTACACTATCAGCAAATGGAAACAACTGTCCCTTGTGTTGATCATGAATTCACGAGTCAATATGTTCGTGTTTGAAACCAAGGACAAATTACATTATTTTATAATAATGTATTATATTTATTTGTTTATGTATTTGTTAATATTTAGATCACAAAACTGTTGACTCACTGCGTTCAGTATCTTCTCCCAAAATTGGTCTCTACTACTGCAGGTCAGCCACTAATAAAGAAAAATGTCTGTAACTAACCCTTCTTTGAACTTATTTTTCGTTTACGGGGCTACATTCCTGCGCAGGTTAGCAAGTCTCTTGAATCCACGCATCCTGTCGCTCGAGTTGATCTCATTCCATCGGCAGTAAATGTTCCCTCATTCTTTAATTACTTGTTTAATGTAGTTTAATCAAACTTTACAATAATTATGTAGATATTGATCGTAATGTTGTCGAGCAATTCCTTTAAAAGGTTTTACTGAAATACCTTGATGTCCGACTAATATTTTCGTATCAAATTATTTTTAAGTATCCATCATATGCAATATAATATTAACAGGTTTAAATTTACTATTTGTTTGGCATTTGCAGAGAGTTAAAATACCGTGATAATGAAGTGTTTTAGTTTTTATTGATACTATTAAATTTGTTGTACCGTTTTCTCTTTTTTTCCTAATTGGTTAACTATAACATGGGCGTTGGGAGGATTTGTTGCACTGTTGCGCTAACAAATCATAAAAAACTTTAAAAAATCTATGTGAATCAACAATATATCACTTCAATTCATTCCTATATTTATAACATTTAAGAAATCAATTATTTAAGAACGCCAAGCAAATAAAAGCAGACTGTTGGACACAACTTGGACATCATTCAAAAAAACCAAGAACGAGACAACCTTGTAATATGGTCTTTTTGATATGTGAGAAATACTTCATTCACTTTCTTAAGGACACAAAATGATTAATAATAAAACAAGGTTCAAGACAGATTGTTCGTTGAACAACTTAAGGTAAATTCATCGGCATAACAAGAAAATTGTGATAATTTCTTTCAGCTCATTCCACATTCACATACATTTTTTATATTTAAATGCATTTGTGTGTACTCACTTTGTGATACCTTTAGAAGCCTTAACTGCTAACAAGCTTCAGTCCGCATATCTTTACAACTAACTTGTTTGATTGTCGCGAAGTTTGTTGTGAATTCACCTTCAAACGGAACGCTTGTTAATGTTACAATTGCAAGAACGTATTTGCACAGAATCAAACATTTTATCCATCTACTCTAAATAACGAAATACGTGAGCATTCGAGAAAATTCTTAACAAGCAAATTTGTATGACAGATGTCTCTAAACTGCAGTGTCGTTACTCTCTTTTCTCTACTTTTTGAATTTTGTGATATACTTAGCAAATGTACAGAAAGGTGAGTCGGCACTTTTTCAGCATGAAATAGCGTCCCTCGCAGAACTGAATAGAAGTTCACTTTTTCCAACTAATGATTACCTGTTAAGAATTTCAAAGAATACATTTGTTATGAAAAAAAACTAAAATGTTAGGGGCTGAGCTAAAATAAAATTGTTTGACCGATAAGAGGGGACCGAAGATGAGCCGAGGAGGAGGGGATTGTGCAGGGATCAGCGGTAATGTAGATACACTTACATTAGATACTTGAATGCCCGCCCTAGATATAGTTGACATATCGCCCATCACATTGCGACCTCCCTCTCCGCAAATCTATTAACTCCAAATACCTACTGACTCCAGTCGCGTAAGCCTACGCTTTCATTCACGTGCAATTTCTTTCATTTTACTCTAGAGATAGAACCGATTGGTTTTCCTGTCTGATAAATGATTGAATTGAATTGATGCCTTATTTTACGTGGCGACACTCGGACCATCAGGTTCGCTTTTCCGTCTGACCACGCAAATTTCGCTACGCTCCTTTCACCAATTAGCGGAGAAAGGAGGTATTTCTTGGGTGACGAACCAGGCGATTTGAATTTAGCTCATAGGCGTCATTTAGGCTTGAGGATTTTTTACATGCAAGTAAATCTAGTAACATGGGACAGCCGGCTTAACTTACTCTCCGAAGGAAGGCGTAAGAAATAATGTTTCTGCCTTAAAAACCCACGGCTTCAATCGAGATTCATTCCGTCTACTTGGGTATAACAGTCCGATACGCAAACCGTTACACCATCGCCACAGCATGTAAGGATTGTAACGCCGATCTTCTTCAGCACGTGTGTAATGCGTGTTGCATTAGCGAGGGTCCGCCCGACAGGAGGGAAGCCACACGTGAGGTTCTTCCCCGAGCCGACGGTGGCGCCACGTGTCCCCTCCGCTCGCGCCATTGCGGGGCGCATCGCGTGGAATGGCTCTGGCAGCACGCGCACGCCACGGACGGGCTGCGGCCACTTAGCGCCTCGCGCGCTCGCCCGCGCACAGTGGGCTGGAGGCGGGAATAAGAGGACACAAATACCTTTCCTTCAACTTCGAATGCAAATTAGTTAGGTTGGAACTCCAGTTGGGGAGCAGTTGAATACAAGGGTTAAAAATTAAACTTAATCGCAATGCAATATAAAATATAACTAACTGAACCACAGCGCACACATTACTCGCAAGAAAGAGTTCAAATGTTACAACATAAAAGCACAATATATATCGCGCATATACACCCTACTCGGAAAAACGAAAACCCCAAAGTATTGTTTCGTATCGTTTTTTATTTAATCCCCAAACAAATAATGTAAGGGAAGTTAAGAAAATCTAGGAAAAACAATCACTATTCACAGTAACATCAGAGTTAAGCACGTTTCTGAAAATGTGAATGAATACTTCATATTCACCAAAATTTATACATATGCTTGTAGTGGTTCATAGCAACAAATCCAAATATTCACATTCATTTAAAAAATTAACGTATCACAGATAATTATAATCACTGGAAATATTTTGTAAAAGGACTCATTTTAATTTCATTTTAATTTCATTTTAAAACATTAAATCTTTGAACAAAAATCGCTTTATTTACTTTGCTAACTACAATAGACGCACTCTTGCGCTACACGACATCGACTCATTTTGGTAGATCCATTACAACTTACAGAACGAACCACACCACGGCTAACAAAGGCTAACTCCATTTAGATGGTCTTGGAAATGCGACAGGGACAAGAGTTCATTGTATTAATTTCAAGACATTCTTAAATTGTAATGTTTTGACTATAAAACAATAAGCATTAACAAATCTGAGGCCCACTACATTTCATTCAAAGCAAAAGTCACGAAATTCAATTTTCGGATAAAAAACTCAAATTTCTTTCTAAACTAAACACTTAAGAGTTTTACATGTAATAATAAAATCAAAAATAACAATAACAGTAATAACAATCTGTATATCTAAAACACAAATATTAGTTTAAAAAGAAATTTTAGCATTCTAATCAAACAAATTTCATTGAATTTTCTTTAAATGAAAGGCAGTTGACCTCCTCAGATATGTAACTCACTCTTTTTACTGGTTTTATAGTAAATACATATTCTAATAATACATTCAAATTAATAGAATGGTCGATTATCAGATGCCTATCGTTCCTTACATCAGGTTGAAGGCCAATTTTACTGTATTTGGTCTTGGTCGGTTTGTTTTGCTAGTTGCAATTTATAGATAGAAGTCGAAGTTTTCTTCATTTGTACGTCAAATGAATTTCTGCGTCTATTAAATCATAGCACAATAATTAAACGGATGTGAAGTCTTAAGCAGTGGTGGGTTCGAGCTGATGTTTTGTTCTCCGATCTGAGGTTAAAGTTCCGATAGTGTCGGAGTTTCGACACCATCTAAGAGGCCAAGCCAAAGAGAATTGTAGTGAGAATTATATTGATCGACTACTGTGACAGCTTCAGTGGAATATGAGCTACTCACAATCCTTCATTTTCGGTTATCACGATTTGGAATTCTTCACTAAATTTTGATATGAAAATGCAGATTGGTGAAGGTTCAAATAAAGCGTGCAAAAGGCTAATTACGTGTCCTTTTCTGTAATTATTTTACACCTGGCATAAAGCAGATATGCGTACTTTTATTATACGTGCGAAATATTTATCATAATAGGCTTGTCTTGGAAACCGATTTATAATACATGAAAGTTAAACGTATGATTATTGTAGCGTACACATTCCAACCTCGCACTGGGCTCAACCGTACACTGCGGCCGGTCGGTCACTCTCGCTATACGCAATTTACCACGTGTAGCGCTTTTCAGAACACACCTTAGTTGACGAAAAGTTTTCTAATAATCGTAAACTAATTTAACAATTAACTCAGGGGTATTCTAATTAACAGGGGTCCGACAGTCATGTAAATGACAGTAAATGTCAAGTAAAAAAAAACCTAACGAATCACACAAATAACATAACTTAATTTTTCTTTAATCCGTTCACTGACTACGTGAAAACCTATTCACCCAAACATTAGAAAAACAAAGAAAATTTAACATTTCATTTATCTCTTTATACAGTCTCTCTTCTTGTTCTTGTTGTAAATTGATACATAACAGTACAAATAAAAAGAAACTGAAAAAGAAACAAACAAAAACAACGACCATACCTTTCCCTTCAAACTATTTAAACATTACAAAAACTAAGACACTATATAACTTTTCTTTCTACTATAGTACGTCAATTCTCAAAATTCTAAACATGTATATTTTTTTCTTCTTCAGGTCTCATTTTATTTTAATTTCAGTTGCAACAAACCCTGAAGTCTTCAACCTAACCTTGATCATCAAATACTAAGATTCACTCTCATAATCGTTTACACCAGTTTCATTATCACTATACAGTATTTCAGTAAAGATCTTGAATGTGCGCACGAGCAGATGTGTGTTTTTGGCTTTCCGTCACTGGCGTCTAGACCACTTCCCGCGCACCAATCGAAACGTTTGAGGTGTCATTAGACGCGTCTCGGTCTCCTAATGGGGAACTGATAATTTGTTTTTGGATCACGCTAGAAGATTTAAAGAAATGTCCAAAAACGTGTTTTTTCAAGTTTTGACGCTGCGACCTTAGCGATAATGCCAGAAATTAAACCAACGCTTCTTAAATCAATCTATGTAGGTGGAATTGATTAAATACCAGAACTCAAAGGCATTTTTTGCTTAATACTCCTTAGTTTTCTTTCACGGCGTTAACTACACTGATGTTAACGTCTTTAGGTGAACAATTCAATTATCAATTAAATCGCGCTGCAGTTTGATTTCAATTTAGAGTCGAATTATTATTGTATGTTTGAAAATAAATTTGCGAATACCTACGAACAATATTGCCATGGAACTTATTGAACTTGAAGAATTTCAAGTGAATTGGAGAAAACAAAACCGCGAGTAATGCTAGAGAACGTTATGTTCGACCTCGCACTTATATGTTCTAATGCACTAATTAAGGGGACCCTTAACTTATTCTTATTCAAATGAACTAGCACAGTATTTACATAAAAACACAAAATAGTCACCTTTTAATATTACATATGCATGCTCCCATAGATTCGCATACAAAAGGATTAATAGAGCAATTGCCGAAGTAGAAGTGAACACAAATCAAACTAAGTTTATGATATTTTAATCTCTTCAAAGTTAGGGGTGAAAAATGTGAAAGTGTTGAGGAAATCCAGGAAAGAATCAAAAGTTGCGATACAGCTTCCGAGGAAATACGGTCTCCCCTAAGCTAACAGACGCATACACGTAAAATAAAGCATCAATTCAATTCAATTCATACATGTCATTGCAGACGATGAACGCGCGGAATTGAACTGTGATCTGCCACTGTGTGATGATCGACTTAAGCAGGAAGTCACAATGTATATAGAAATGATGAGTAATGAGACAAAAAGTAATTTCGCAACATAAATTAACTACGAAGTGTGATTACTGAAATTAAATGAATTTTTAACCGGTTAGTTTCTTTAACATTTCTGATGTTCGCAAGCCTGGTACACACTAATACAGAAATATGAAAATATACTGTGGGACATAAAATATTGCAAATTCGTTTTGATATGTAGGTAAATTGAGTAAATTAGACAGTCCTGAAATAGTAATTTACACTACTGAATAAGAAAGCACACATCGCGGCCCCGGGTTCGGTTCCCGGTCGAACCAAGAATATAGTGCGTTTTCGTTGCAATGTCTCAGTATGTGTTGCTGTGTGACGATGAGAAAACTCACTTCTCAGGTTGATATGCCCGAACACTGCATAGGGATGTCTTCGAGGTAAACAAACGAAACCTTTAAAACCTATATGCAGTGAGGCCGGGACGCTGCTCATAGACCCTGGCCCGTTCGCGGGCTGTTGCGCAGACAGACAGGCACGCCCTAAAAGCAACCCCTTTACTAGAGGTTGTCTAAAAAATAATTTTGCCCACGTTTAGCGTCTACCAGCCCACCGTACACCAACGCCGCCGCCGCCGCCGCCATAGGCTGCTGCGGTAAGCTTTCGCTGGCGACACGCGGTGGCTACGAAGTGACAGATGGGGCGTTTTTGAGCTCGGCCGCCCCATTAGCACAGCCACCGCGAGGGTGCTAGTTAGTAATGCCATTTAGCACATTACTGCTGCATGTGCAGGTCTCTCTCTACTCCCGGTGGAGCACATTGCGAACAATGCGTGAACGTGCTGGAGTAGAAGCAGGAAATCATCTGTTCCAGTCTGCTTATCTGATATCATACACAGTGAGACAGGTGAGTGTGTGTTCTCGTGAGTGAAATGAGTAAGCAGTCTTAAAAATGTATTCTGAATTTGAAGTATCTGTTGTACAGTTGCAATTATGTTCGTCTAAATAACGTCAAAATCAGCTGATAAATCCATGAACTACCGCTTGTCCTGTTCGCATTGTTTTACTGTTAAGTAAAATGTGAAGGAGGATTTCTCTCGTTCGTATACACAATTACTTATGTATTGCTTTTATTTTTTGTCTATCGCAGCAGATCTTTTAGATCTCTTGCAGGTCACAAAACGTTTTAACAATATAAAAGACACACCTTATTACGAGAGGAAATTAATTTATGTTGTGCCAGAATGTCATTTTAGGTGTATTATCACGCATTTAAGCAGTAAACACAAAATGAAGTCTCCATTTCCTTAAGCGAAATTTAGAGTTACTGGATTTCAGAGCACACAGTGTTGGTTAAAGGACGTATTGATTGATCCAGTATTGGATAAGGCGATTTCAAGAGGCAGTCATGCTTTTATATTGAGAAATGTCTCCTCAAAATAAACAACAAATGTAAGAGATATGTAAATACGTTAGAAAATATTAAACAAGCTCTTATTCAATTTTAGGCAACTACTGGATGTCAAACGTGGTGCTAAGTGTGTCACAATGAAGAACGTTAATTACCACACGTTCACATAAAACTAGACGTCCAGCATTCTTGCAGAAAATAGTGTTTTGATTACTTAGTAGAAATATCAAGAAGAAGCAGAAAGAATGATTAATATATACTTTTGAAGTAAGAAATTGACTTATTGTTTTTTTGTTCTTCAACCATCTTTCATACTGAAACATTGTAGAGAAAATTAAAAATATCTTACGTTGTAAGTTGTAAAATACTTTCTTAGATAATAGAGAGAATCAATTTTGTAATTATTAGATATTAACTTTGTAAATCTGTACCCTTGAAAAGTTGTAGTACAATTCCTACGTTACAGGCTCAATATTTTCTCTAGATATTTCATATCCCAAAAATGGAAATGTACTGCACGTTCATTGCTTTAAGGAGAAAATAATTGCAATTAAAACACAGTTTTGGTGCAGCGAGAAAGAGGTCATCTCGAAAGAGAATGTAACTGCAAGGAAAATTCAAACAGTAATTAGAAATTAAAGATTAACTGGGTGTTCATTTGTTTGTTACCATTGCCTAAATTTCCAGAAAAATGGAGTGCTGACTTTGTGAGTGAATGCTTCGCGTTTGTGTCATCAATTCAAGAACTCGCAAATAGTAAAACTCGCTTAATAGTATTACAGTATTAAAAGTATAGTTAAATTATTAGTGTGTATATATTTGACACATTTAGTAAACTGCCTGCCTATGGTGGCCAGTAATGGTGTCTACCATGCCTGGGTCTAGTTTAACTCCCAGACTTGGGAAGTAAGACAGACATGTGGCAAATATGACTTATTCCCTTCACCGTAACTAGCAAACCGCCAGTCTGAGCTTTTCTTCGTCCCACAGCTTCAGACACTTGAGACGGTTTTAAAAGAAAGCTAGAACGATATTTGCCCCGACTGGGGCTTGTACCCAGGATCGAACCACGTGATGCTAGTAGCTGCCCATGTGCCACATTAGGGTGTAGCACATATATAATTTCACGCTTATTAGATAGTTGAAAGCGTTTTGACGTGTTCTTCAAACTTCCTTGGTTTCTAGAGGTTAAAAATATTGATATATTTTATGAGATGCTGTTGATTTTGCTGAGCTAGATGACTGTCCTGGTTTACGGTACCATACGTTTGAATATATAACATCTAAAAAGCTATTAGAACCTGCGGGTTAAGCGTTTGAGTGTGCATTGATGAACATTCAACTCTTTATGTTCTGAAACGTGTTGCTTTGAAACGAGTTGTTCTGATTCGAACGGTCATGAAATAATGTCCTGAGAGACGTAATAAGTTCTAATTAATTCTCTTGTCTATTCAATGTCAATTTAATCCTCATTGCAACTAAAGAAAGTAGCACAATACTTTGATTTCCTTATCAATTCTGCACAGGGTATGTTTTAATCGAAATCCCAAGTATACTAACGTATTGACGCATCAACGCATTGTTTAGTAAATGACGGATAACAAACACTTGACACCAGGCGAAAGTACCTTTTTGAAGCACTTTTCATGACTAGCCTTGGTTTTTACAAAGCGTAGTAAGATACGCCTTCGGTTTCCGAGAAATACAAGGTGTCTACACACAGCTTTGCTTCATGTCGTCTGCCTAATTGCTTGATCAGTTCTGCGTTGTATCAGTAGAAAAATGAAGTACTACTCACTTCATTTACATATACTGACGCACGTTACTTTTTTTGCGTTGAATTTTGCGATTGATGGGCGATTTTTTTTAAATCTCTGACGCGCTTAAGTCAATAACGCAAGAGCTTACAAAATTGGTAATTGTCCCCAATCGACCATTAGAAGTTGGGCACCAAAAGTGAAAACTGAAGTAACATTAAGAAATTATTTTTTTTCAGTATTTTTTGTGTATAAAAATTATTTATTTTTGCCACAATGGTGTTTTAATTTAGCATCGACACAAAGGCTGAAGGCATTTGACCTGAGAGCTTTTTGTTGCCCGAGATTATTAGAACCAGATGACATCTGTGTTGTATACAATGTTTTACTTTTTTACCAAATTTTAATGATTTAGAGTTACTTATTTACTAGTTAGCAAGACGATGTTAGGTTGATTCGGTTCGCCTTTTCTTGTATTTTGCTCCCATTATTGGCTTTCACATTTCCCTTCGTAAGAGAACATGTAGCATTATTCAACTGTATTCATATTTCCCTTCTAACCACAATATTAGCGATCTAGGTAAGTTATGCAGTGTATATCGAGCACCTTATTTAAACAATAATAACATATCAGTTAGAAATAAAATTGTTTTCGTTCAAACTCTAATACTCATGTTAGAGCCTAATGTCTACAAAATGGTAGCGATGGTGGTGGTGGTGATAGTGATGGTGATGGTGATGATGGTGGTGGTGGTGATGGTGGAGGTGGTGGTGGAGATGGTGATAGTGATGGTGGAGACTGTGGTGGTGATGGTGGAGGGCATGATGGTTGTGAGCTTGGTATTTGTCGGGGTGATGGCGACAGAAATGGTGATGATGGCGATGGTGGTGATTGCGGAAATGGTTGTGTCGGTACTCACCGGTGCAGAAGCGCGGCTCGTCCGACTTGTCGCCGCAGTCGTCGACGCCGTCGCAGTAGCGGTCGAGGCGCACGCAGCGGGCGTTGCGGCACGGGAACTCGGAGATGCGGCAGGCGGGCCCGCCCAGCGCCAGCGCGGCCACCACCACCAGCAGCGACGCCAGCAGCCCCGCCATGGCGCCGCCCGCGCCCACGCACGCCCACGCCCACGCCCACCGCCCTGCGACCACACAAACACACATTACTCCTCGTCCCCTAATAGGCATCGGTGGCTCAGGGCATCAACTGATGGCACTGCAACGCCTCTCATCTGGAGGTCCTAGGGTTCCACTCATAACGTGAAAATAGAAACACAAACATATTTATTGAATATTCAGTTTGTTTTAACATTTTTTAATCCAATTTTTCTATTTTGCTTAAATTCTACTTTTATTAAATTCATATAATTATTCAGTAATATATGAAATTTTAATTATAAGAGTTTCTGTTTTAAAATTGTTTAATCCAATTTTTCTATTTTGCTTAAATTCTACTTTTATTAAATTCATATAATTCTTCTGTAATATATGAAGTTTTAATTATAATTGTATTTTGGGTGTATTGTTTTTTTGTAACACTGAAGATAGCTGCTATCTGACCGAAAACGCTTTTTGGCAAAATAAACACCCAGAACCAAACAACGCCTCATATCCATTTCCATTTGGAAATAGTTAAACAGTTTTCAATTTAATATTCAAAATATCAAAAGCTACGTCGTGAATTGTTTTGCAGCTTTCCACACAAAAAGGGAGTGTTGTGGAGGAGTTGTTGTAAAATTCAGCACGTTTACACCTTGTTTTGGATCGTTTCTACCTTAACTTTTTAAGCCATTTGGAGTGTTTGATTGAGCCATTATCTCTTGGCGTTTGTGTCAGTGTGTTCGACCTACAGGAACTGTCGCTTTCAGTGTAAGCCAATTACCTCCCTAGACTTGAGCACCACCTCGTGTCACATGAAGGTGCTCGGCATTTTCCGTGGCATGCGACAAAGTTAGAAAATTACTCAAAACACTTTCTAATTGCTCGGGATTCTGAGGTTAAAACGGGGAAGGAATGAGATGGCATATTGAAATTATATTTTATATGCCCTGTTATGCGAAGTAGTTGGCAAAAACGTTTTTTTGGTATTTAATTTTTTCTGCACAAATCGTGGCAATGCACATTATATATAATATCCTACGTGAATATTTTTCTCTTTAATTACGCACCTCAAAGTTATTGTTTAATTTTTTTTACAGATCTAAAAAGAATTGTCACAAGAAACGCCATAATTTAAAAGCTACATTAAATAGGGTATTTCATGTATGTTTTCGATATTAAAGAAGCAAATTTTAGAGCGTATTTTTGTTAGTTTAATTTGTCATACATTTTGTCATCGGTAATCTTCAATATCCCATGTTTAAAACTACAGGGTAGAGTAATGTAATGAAGGTATCCTATCTATTAGGATAAACACTAGTTAGTACATCACAAGCCTCCGGCATTGATGTGATTATCGTGCGTCGCACATCGTTACCAAATCGTGCATATGTTTCATTTTAATGTGTTTTGAGTAAACGTTCTGAGTATGTTTGTCAACTCACAGTCACAATAAAACATACTAAGCCGCAAGCGAGATGTAAATGGAAAAGTGGCCATTTGTTTTGGGACATGAAGCCCACGCTAATTGAAACAAATGTGTCGCCTGGGAAGCAATGTTTGGGGTATCTGCCTCCAGCTCTGCATTCTTCCTGAATGTTGACGCATCATTTTCATTATCTATCGAGTGTGATAACTTCATAATCAGCAACATCATTTAAGGGGCCTTTTTGGAAATACAAATTTTCAGCTAGTAATGATATTATATCTACTGTAATAGTTTCTGGAAATGTTTTATCATGTCACGTGAATTTAATAATAGTCAAGCCATAAATTAAAAAAATGAATATAACTCCAATGTTCATATTTTAAAATAGCATATTCATAATCATAACCAATAATAAATAATTTATTGTTAACTTAACTTCTCAATCGAAATTCTAATACAAGATACATGAAAAGTACTGATATATTTGGTACAAAATATTGATATTTGCAATGTTGCATTCAGCGTAAATTTCTGTTAGGCTCGCCTGAATATGACAATGCTAAATCCGACTTTTCGAGCTTGTTGAAGCTAGTTTGGGTTTGCATAGGGTCATTTCAGATAGAATAATGTAATATCAGTGCGCCGCTGTTGTTTCGCCCTATTGAGTTCAGTAATGTTTGATACAGTTATTGAAATCTTGTCGAAAGTTCAATTTTCTTGCTTATTGGTACTCTGTTTAATTTCTATGAATCTTCAATTCCTTTACTGAATCTACAACACTTCAAAATATCTCGTTGACAAGTCAAGGTCTCTGAGAAAAAATTACACATTTAATCTAATTTTTACATTCACTGCTAAAAAAACAAGTAGTTACATACATGCAATATCATCATCATCTCCCATTTTTGCGCCACTTGGATGATGCCTGATACCATGCCATTTCTTTTCTTCTTTATTCAATATATAAATATACGATCCATTGCAAGTCAATTTAATGAATGAAACAACGTTGAATCACAGAACAATGAATTTTCACGTTTGTGAAAGTATTACCAGGAAATTTTGTTCTCTAAATCAATACTGATAGTCTAAATATTTGGCTAAGTAGACCATTTATTGAAAAACAATAACTGTGAAGAACCAAATTTATGAAACCATTTCTGAAGATTAAGTAATCGTGAATTGTATATTCTTTGCAGTTTTCATGTAGTAAAAACATTGGGAAACGTCTCAAAAGGAGCATTTTCTAAGCAATTTCATAAAGCGAGAAACGAAACATACCAATTTAATTTTCGAGGCGGCAATATTATTTGAATTTCTAATGAGCGTGTACACAGCACTGACTGCAGTGACATCTAACAACAAGTACCTTATGAATAGATTTTCATTTCCTTCATTTTATTATTTTCTCCGAGTATTTAAAATAAAGCGCCACGTTTGGACCCGACTACGCTGCTATCTCCCCAAGATATTCTACAAGCATGTTTCTGACATTTTATTCTGCAGCTCATTTCACCTGCCCCGTGCCTCTTATTCTCCTCGTGCTCCATTGCCCGCCTTCCGTTTCCTCCCCCTTTTCTCCGTTTCCCATGCAACGTTTAGCTTCCAGTCGCCCCTCCGCGGCACCGGAGCGTGTCCAGCGCGAACCGCGGCGAGTGTGTCGTTTGCCGCCAATCGCCCATCGCCCATTGCCCATTGCCCGTCCGCTCACCGGGGCGCTCCGCCGCTCGGGCGCTCGCTGCTTAGCGCCTCCATTTCGCGCTCCAGTTGGCGCGCGCGCCCTTCCTCCCCGCCCCCACCCTCAATGGCCCCCGCACTCCTT
>BOPP01000096.1:2286328-2307518 GCA_017312745.1 Gryllus bimaculatus | reverse complement strand
CAGTGGGGGATGCGCGGGGCGGCCTGTGTGCATGCGATGCAGCTTCATCAAACGCCCCCATCCCGCTCTCTTTCCACTGGCTTTGTACACAAAGTGCCAACGCGGACTGGAGGTGTGCGGTAATGATCGACGCGAGCGACTCGGCTATTTATTATCGCTGAATCAACCACGCGTTACACTGGCACTTCGTAGCGCTGTGAGTGGACGTCTACCCAACGGAATAAACACACGCTTCAAAGCCGGGGTTGGTTTGGTACTCGCAGAAGTGATGGGGGTTTCGACATTTCCACGCTGCATTTACTATGAACGATAAAATAAAAACTTAAACCAAACCTGCTACATACGTATTTGCAAAGTAGAAAATATTTCTTTATGCAATAAAGTACACAAACACATTCGTAACATTTTTTTCAGTATATCACCTGCGTAAATCTTTCTAATTTTATATCCCAAGACATGAAATCTAATGTAATTTGCATTTTAATGAAGATTAAAAAATTTTGAATTTATTAACAGCCTCAAAGGACTTTAATATTGAATATTTGTTCGTCTTTTAATTCATTTTCATATTACATTTCCACTACAGCAGAGTGGTATGTGTAATTAATAGGAAGGCTACAATATTAAAGAGAAAGGAACAATCGACAGCGGTACGTGACCCATTTGTTTATGTACTATCCATCCATTTGACTGGAACGGATACCAAAAATCAGGGAAAGTTATCAATCCAAAACACCAGCCACTAAAATTCTGCTTCACGTAGAACCTGGTTTCGACGTAGCTACGTAGTTAGACCCCAAAACCCGAACCGCACGACCTCCCGACCAGCAGCAAAGACAATGTTTCACTGCACCATCGCAACATTCATTTCCTAGCAAACGGCTTTCCAAAATATTTTCTTAATATTCCTCTAATTCTCGTCACACATTTTGATTGGCCCACAAAATTATTAAACTGGCTCCATACCTCACCCCGCGTCTTCTTTGTTCTGCTCATTCTTGAAAACGCAGTCTGTAATTTTGTCTGGCCGTCCCACAATGCACCCTTGTCCCCGTTCGACGAAATCAATTTTGTCCGCAGCGACCGCCGACGCGACGTGAGAGAAACCGGTCACTAAAATTCTTCCCCGCAAAGAGACTGGTTTTGACTCTTATGTAGCTAGTGCGAAAAATTAACAAACATCTGACTCGAAGTCTGTGACCTCCCGATTTGAGGAGCTGAGGAGGTAGTGGCAGTGCTTTCACCGAGTCATTCTACCCTAGCTATCGGCTTTCCTATAATTGAGGCGGTAGCTAGGAGAAGGGCCCGTAGGACGAAGAGAGTATCTTTCGGAGAATGCAGAATTGAATTTTGCAAATTCTAATCTAAATCCAAGGAAATTTTCATAATTTTATCTCTATTCGTTAGGTTGGTAGGGCAATATTCCGTTTCATAAAGAGAGTTCCGCAGAATATTGCACTTTAACCTGTCATTCGAGTTCCATTTAATCCGGCGAAAGTTACTGATATTTGAATCTTATGTGGGTACTGAAAAGAAGAGAGCAAAAAATGTTACCAAAACTTTCTTGAAGAGTACACTCTTCAAGAAGGGTCTACTGGAAGTGTCGACAAAAGTGAATCCGAATTCGATACCTCACAGGATGAACTATGAGGTAAAAAAAAACAGGAATCGAACTACATTATAATTTGTACTAGCAGTTTATAATAAATGCAAATTAAAATTTAATAATATTTATAATTTTCACCATTTGAATAATAAATATAAAGTGTTCTCCAGAAGAAGGGCCTTTAACACATTTTTTTCTTTTTCCACATGTTTGAAATTCAGAATTTAATTACGTTTTAAATGGAATTAAGTTTAAACATTTTAATTTTTTAATTTAATTTTAAAATAATATGTAATTTGCAATTAAATAGGCGAGCGTGTAGGAAGCAATGATCGAAAACATCCAATGCGATTATCTCAAAACACATTTTTGGAGCATAAGCCCTTCTTCTGGCTACCGCCTCAATTTAACGTCCTCTAATTCTCGTCAAACATTTCACTAGCCTCACAAAATTACTAACTTGCCTCCTTCCCTCTCCCCGAGTCTTCTTTGTTCTGCCCGTTCTTTAAAACGCAGCCCGCACTTCTTTCTCGGCGCCCCACAATGCAACGCAGTCCCCACTCGACGTGTCAATTTTCTCCGCAGCCCCCGCCCCCGCGCCACGCCGTCTCTCCGCTGCTTCGCGACGGCTGTTCCTCCCGCACCTGCGCGTTCTTCGCCGCCATTATTCCGCGCCGCTTTCCCCCTCGCAGGCCTGCTGCTGTCCTGCTTTCCGGCGGGCCCCCGCGGCCGCGGCGCCCACCATTCAGCCCCTCCCCATTCCGCCCCCCTCCGCGCCCATCGCCGCTGCCGTCCGCCTGCCCTCCGCCCTCACCTAGGAGGCCCTTTGTGCCCCCCTCGCGCGGTGCTCCAGCCCCTTTGCGTCCGCACAGCATCCGCTGTGTCGCGCGGCCGAGGGCGCAAAGCGCCCCCGAGGCGACGGGATGCGGTGTTAGTAGAGTATCAGTGCCGTATTGATGTTGGCGGAGCGGTGGTAATGCGTGTGAGTGGAAAGGTGGTAGCGGTAGTGATGGAGCTGGAGATGGTGTGATAGCGGCCAGCAGAGGCGGCGGCATGGCGGACAGTTGGATGATGGGATTTCACGGTGGCGGCGGCGTGCTGAAGACGAAAGTTGATGGAGTGGTGTGGTGGTGGAGGTGGTGGCAAGCGGCCGGTGACGGGGGGGGGTTTTGGTGGTGTCCGATGGCGATTGTGATGATGGGATGGGAAGGGTGGTGGATGCGACGGTGGAGAGGGGATGTAAGTGGGGGCGGACGTGCGGATGAAGGAGGTGTGGTGACAGTGGTGTTGATGTGGATGGTGATTTTAGCAGTGGTGAGTTCACCATTTGATGGAAAGTGCTATATTAATATAAGAGTGCACATTCATCTTTCAAGATGACGTAGTGCATATGGCTGGGGCGGTGATTGTGAGGGTGGTGGAGGCGGTGGCGGGAGATGTGTGATGGTGAGATCGGTGCCGTTGCCAGTGGCGGGCACAGGCGATGGTGGAAAAGGCGTAGAGTGCGACGCAAGGGTGTGCAGTCGACTATGAGAAGTTATTGTCACCTCCGAGATATTCAGTTTGTTGGTTGGTACAAAGTACTAGTCAGTTGAGAAGAAAATGGGAAGTTGTAAAAGTGTTTTTAATAAATAAATGTGCATTTAATTGACGTACTTGTGCTGTTTGCAATGCATGCGGCGGCAATACATATTCCGATAAGTGAACGAGAAAATTATTATTTTACTCGTGATACTTTACTGATGATCTAGGAGTCTCACATAAAGTTTTAAATGTATTGCAGAGCATTAAATGTATTGCAGAGAGGTACATTTTTGGGTCAGGTGCGGCGACGAAAGTACAACGCAAAAATAAAATCGACGGTAGCAATACGACATTGTTGTCCTCTATCACCGCTATTGTTTATCTTGTTTATAAACGATTTAATATCTGTGGTAAAGGAAAAGAAGACAGATGCCCAGGAAATTGATGGCATGAAAATTCATGGATTACTATTTGCTGATGATTTAGTTCTATGTTCGGAAACTATTGAGACTTGGCAGAGGAGTTTAAAAATTTTAGAAATGTACACTGAGACATAATGTACAAAATATTAAAAAAACAAAAATCGAGTAAATATTCAAAAACAAAAATAGTCTTGAAGAATTACTTTATTTGGAGTAAAAAAGATAAATTATATTTATGTGGAGGACGAGATCGACAGTGTCAATACTTTTACATACTTCGGTGCAAAATTTTACATGAATGGGGGATGGAATAGTTACATAGCGGCGGGGCAAAGTAAAGGAAGAATTGCGCTCAAAGAAATCGTTTGCGCTGTGTGCAGAATACCGGAGATAGCTTTAAAGGTGTGAGATACACTGTTTAAATCGCAAGTTCTTCCAGCAAAGAATTATAGGGCGGAAATCTCAGAAGCGGATAGGATAGGATAGATCGACTAGAGCACTTCGAAACAGATTATTTCATTTACAGAGAACACATTTGTGAGATCTCGGTGTCTCTAGATTTGCAGAAAATGCCGGGGTCTTAAGAGAGGTCGGTAGTGTAGGAATTTTTAAAGATTTTAAAATGAAACCGATTAAAGTGAGGGTATCTTTGGATTAGATTAGCAGGTGAACAGGCTGCCTCGATTACACATAGGTGCTTTAGAGCGCACTTACAGAGAAGCGACCAACGGTACTGGTCGTATAAAATGAAACTTTTACTTGAACGCGTAGGTCTCGGAGAAGTTTACCCGGAGACGGTAGGGGATTACGTGAGACATCTTGGCTATTTTCTGGCAGACTTGCGTATATTACAAGGCAAGATATTCTGGCAGCAACGGCCAAAAAACCTTTGCTAGTGGCACAAACTCGCACGATCCTGGTATGGGGTTGCGAAAGTTACGTTCACACACTTAAAAGGGGATACGCTTGGTTCAGGGTCAGTGGGTGGTAGTCTGCAAGGTAGATTGAAAGACGCTAATGGTAATTGCATCTGTGTGCTTCGCGGTGAAAGGGAAGATTAGATCCACATCCTTTAAATTGCTGTGCGTCAGAAAAATGGAGAGGAAACTGGATGGGATTGGGAAACTACTACTTCCATCATAGAAACGTAATAAGTAAACGCTCGCCTGGACACATTAGGCGGTAAAAGGTCTCACTTCATGAAAGAATTAGGAACATTCCTACAAAAAGTCCGGACCATAAGTAAAACAGAAATTAGCGGGTGCAAAACACCACGGGTTAGTACGATCGGAGCCTAGACTAGAGAGGAGATAAATAAGTGAAGCTAACTATTAATCATGTTATCAATAATTTAAGTAAACTTAAGTAAATAAGCCATAATCATAGTCAATTGTTAAGTAACAAGTAAATAAATAAGTAAATCAATAAAATAAATAAATTTAAAAATGAAACTGTCAATAATGAAATAAGAACATTAGGAGACAAAGAGGATTGGGTAGTCCAAATGTAAGTTGGTGTGTTCGGTCTGCTTGATTTCAGGAGCTCAGGATGCCACACACTGGAGGGAGAATGCGTGACGTCCGCACCAGGAAATAAATAAATAAATGAATAGCTAAGAAAAAGTCTTGTAGGTTAGCATGTACTCGGGTTCTATCGGCAGGTTTTCCCCCTTCAGGTTTTTTTCCACAGCTGTAACTTATGATCTCTTTTCCGTGGCTTTGAGGCGATGGCGAGACCACTTGGGGTGAATACTAGAATTCGAAAGGTTAGAGCAAGGAAGAATGCAGGTATTGTAATGGTTTAAGGCCCTTCGGGCTAGCCACATGATATCAAGTTATTTAATTTATTAGTGTAATAATTACCTATTAAATAAAATCAAAATTTTCATATTTTTTCGCAACATAACGTACAAGTTTCTTATTTAAAATCTCTTCTCTATTCCTGATTGTGAAACAGGTCTGTAACAAAGAATAATGTCGAGAGGCGATTAATAAGAGAAAAATTGCAGAAAAGTGTCATAAATACATATCCAGATGTGAACATTTTCTTTTTTATTCAAACCCTTCTACAAAGTGAAGTGTATGTTAATAATAATAATAATAAATAATAATAATATTATTATTAATATTATTTGGATTCGGAAGTAAAATTACTTTCGATACAAGTAGCGAAAGAACATTCGATATCTTGCTAATATCGGAGTTAAAAGTATTATCAGTTTTCAGAAAAAAAATTGATACTAAATACCAAACAAAAAATTTCGTTCTCATGATATTCAATGAAATTTGAACACTATCCGGAAAAATTGCCATAAAACTGAGTTATGAGGTAAAATATTGTACATCGCACGGCAAAAGACCTTTTCATACACATCGTGATTATTTGAACCAGTGTAACGTCTTTGTTTAGCAACTATTTCATCTAGTTATTAAAAAATCCCTTATATTGTGTTTTAAAATTAACATTTGTGCGCGGAAGACACATTTTCAGCATATTGCTAATGAGACATATTTTTTATAAGATTTTCCTCACCTCTGTGTACTTTTTCCAAAACGTTAAAAGTAATTGAATTGAATTTATGCCTTATTTTACCGTGGGCGAGACTCAGGCCAAGGCCTGCTCTTCCGGCTGACCACGCAAATTTCGCCTACGCTTCCTTTCACGTAACTACCGGAGAAAGGAGGGTATCTTGGGCGAGAAACAGGCGACATGAATTTACTCAGAGGCGTCATTAGGCATCGAGGATCTTTTACATGCAAGTAAATCTACGAACAGTCGGACAGCCGGCTTTACTTCCGCCCTCCGAAGGAAGGCGTACGAAGGATTTTTCGCCCGTAAAAAATCCACCGGCTTCGATCGGGTTTGAACCCCGCCAACTTGGGTACAACCAGTCCAGTAGCGTAACCGTTACCATGCCGCCGCCGAAATCACGTTATATCACGTGGTTACACCCCAAGTTTTAATGTGGACATGGTGCAAAGTAGTAAAATCCGTACTAATATCACTAACTTTAATTTCTGAATCTCATCTCGAAACGATTTCAAAATTAAGTGGTAAATGCAAAGTTTTTATGTGCTATGTAGACAAATTATATTTTACTGTTTGTGTGTTCTATACCGTCCCTGTAAACCTCTCACGATAAGGTGGATTCAATATTATATCAGGCATAACGGAGAACAAGAAAATCGGAGGATTTAACACATCTTCTCTGAAAATATTATAACTGATATTTTTAATGTCTGTGTGATAGCACCGTGCCCGATTCCCTTGCATTTGTCACTTCACTATGGTTTATCACGTGTTTTGGCTATACAAATATATTTTTCTAGTCTCATTGTTTAATTTCCTTGTTAAACGGTAGCAGCTCATTTTATAATGACACCTATTGACAAAGCTTCTTTCAAGAACATGTTGTCCATCAATCTTAGCAATGTTTGAAAACCAAACATCAAGACATAGTTAATCATACATGGCGTACTTAATTATCATTGTTGGACTAAATGTCTTTCTATCAAGACAAACGGGAGAGTGACTGTAAACTGAAAAAACAAGGTAAAATACTAAAGGATAACAAAAAACTAATAAAGACTGCCAGACGTATGATAAAAGAATTTATATCTAAGATCAACTTATGTTGGTTTTCACCAGTAGAAGATAACTTAGTGTTTGAAACTGATGGAATGTTTATGAATACACAGTATAATTGTTACGGTATTCACTTGTTCCTCGAATGTGTAGTAATATTCATTACTTGCGCAACAATATGTATCTACACATTGTCGATGCTTAATACACATTAAAAAACCTGCCTGACTTTTTCTGTATCCCAGCGTAGTTGCATCTCTCGCGGGCAATGATTTCGTGTGTATTGTGCGCGGTTCTTGCCGCCACACACCTGGCTTCTGCCGCCCTTCTCCCAACGCCCAGCAGCTCGCTCGCCCGTAGGCGCTCCACTCACGCCCCGCCTACAACACAGCTTCCCTGCTCAGGTTTTGCACTGCTGGCCCGCCTACTTCATCTTTCTATCCCTATCTGCTCACCTAGACCCACCACTGTTATCTCCTCTCACCCCGCAACGCCTCGTCCAGCCCTACACCGCGTTTTAATAAACCAACCCCACCATGTCCAGCTCAGCCTCGCCTCGCCCAGCCCCCCGGGTTGTCTAGCACCTCCTGCCTCGTCCAGCACGGCCCAATTTCGTCCACCCCGCTCGTACAGCATCAACCCGCCTTGTCAAGCTCCGCCCCAATTCTTTCAGCCCCACCTGTTCCTTTTAGCCCCAACCACCTTGACCAGCCCGACCCGTCTCGTCTAGCCCCACCCCCGTTGCCAAGCACCGCCCCGCTTTTTTAAGCACCGTCCCGCCCTGTTCAGCTCAGCCCCGCTTCTTCCAGCCTCATTCCTACGTTGTCAAGCATACGCCGGCTCATCTAGCCCCGCCGCGCCTCGTCCAGACCAACCACGCCCCCAACCAGTCCCTCCCCATGTTGCCAAGCATCATCCCAACCCATCCACATCCGCTTCGCCTCGCCCAGCCCCACCCCGCCTCGTCCAGCCCATCACACGGTGTCGAGCACTGCTCCACTTATGCCAGCCCCGCTCCGCATCTTCTAGTCCTACCCCGCCCCGTACATTCCCATCCATTCTCGTCCAGTCACCCCTTGTCCAACCCCACCCGTCAATCCTCGTCCCATCCCGTCCTGCTTTGAACCCACCCACTTCTCCCGGCGCGCTCTATCTCTCCGATCTACCTTCCTTTCCTGGCTCTCTCTTCCCCACCCCCACGTCTACCCCGACCCTTTCCTCCGACCTCTCTCCGCCCCGCCCATCCTCGCCCGCCCGCAGCGGCATCGCCGTGATAAATGGGCCCGGCCGCCCACGCACTGACGCTCGGCATTTTTGCACGGTGGCGCCCGCGGCGCGGGCGGGGTGCGCGGGGCGGTCAGGTCGGGCGTTCAGGCGGCCAGTGAGCGTTTTTACGTGGGCGGCGTCTGGCGGGGCCGTTTATCCGCGCGGCAAATGGGGCTTAAGGCGGGGGAGGCGTCCGACAGACCGCCCTTGCTCACCTGCCCGACTGCTCTGCCCGGTCCAGCCACCGGAGCCGCAGCAGTGGAAATGGCGATGCGCCCACGATGCGGATTGGGTGGAGGGGGGTTCCTACTAGCCCTAATAGGTAAGCCAATTTGATGTAAACCAGGGATTTCCAACCTTTTTCTTTCATTAGCCCTTGTACATGCTTGCTTCACGCTTGCTTATGTTTTTTTAACAATACGCAGTATTCATAATCATGACAAAAATAACTCCACAAGATTGCTTTAAAGATAAGAATGTCGTAACCCAGACTTCTCGTAAATATCTCCATTTTTTTATTCTCGAAGATGCTTGTCCTTTTGTGCAGTTTATTATAACATTTCTACAGCGCATATTACGGCGAACGATTGAGTATCGTTGTCAATGCGTTATAATTTCTTGATTTATTTGAACATCCCAATTCCTAAGAATGAAAGAAGGATACGAGAGAAGAAGATCGAATTTGCAATTTATTATTTGCATTATATGATAAAACAGTAATTAATTAGATCTTAATTTCCTGGTAGAGTGCCGGTTTAAGTTATGCTGTTGACTCTCAATTGACTGTCTTCAAAATGTTATAGAATTCGGGGATGTCTCTACCGACTCTTTGGGAACCCTTTCTACATACAAATAGTATTCTGACTTGCAACGGTGGGCTCACAGTAAGAAAAGTAGGTGACTGCGTTTGAATTCAACGATATTCTCTGGATGTCATGCTGGACGTAAGCGAGTATACAAACTAAACAAAGACCCTATGTAGTTGTCGGTTTTGAAAAATTACGTCATCCTTTGTTATTTCATGTGATTTTCTCTCATATGACTCCCCACATAGTCTTCGGTCTTCTCATTATGATATTTCATCAGAGCGGAAATAACGTTTCACTAACACCTGTAATGGTTCCCATTGTGCATTATTACATATTATAACCTTCTTTACCTATATCGAGCACATACATCGGTTAGAGGTTCGAACTGCCAGTCTGTAATAAATACTTCGTAATCAGAGACGTCCTATGTTCGATTCCCAACAGATGCGGATTTTCCACACCAGCTAAGTAGCTAGATGGGGCGTCGCAGCAGTCAGAATACATTTTAGAAGCTAATTATGAAATTTTCGTTGCTTCTTCTTACTAGTTCCAGATGGATGCAAAAGCCAAATATTTAAGGCCCTTAAACAATTGGCCACAGATCGTGCCGTCCCTTTCCCGCCCTTACTCCCACCTTTATGGTAACATGATGCGCTAATACACAGCTATTAAAGTACTATCTCCTAAAATTTAAAAAACTCACTAATACAGCGAGTATGGCAATGCTAAGCCTAATCTTGATTTGTGCTAGAACGAGAATACAAACAACAAGACGAATCCTCCACGTTGAACTACTTTTCTGTGTAGATAACAGATGGACCAGGGAAGGGGCACCGTTGCCGCACGTACCTGCCCCAAGTACAGGCTGCAAGATATTTTGCACGTAATCAATGCAAGTACTAGAGTCTAGTAAGATACTATTTATATTTTTCAATCCTCTATCTATACTGTTTGAAAATTTTGAAAGTCGGAATTTCTGGAAATTATGTTTGTCGTCATGAAAGCTTGGAAGCTGCACCGAGTTGTTACGTCACTCTTTTCCCTCTCTTTATTACTTCCGTGTTTTTAGTAACAAGCGTAAGTTACGATCATAAACATGCAGCATCATCAAATACCTCTCAAACATCAAGCACAAAGCATTTGGTGCAGAAATTTCAATGCTTTAATTTTTATCATATTATCCCTAATTTTATCTACAATTTTAATATTACTATCACTAAAAAAATCTTATAGGTATTAAAAACAATCAAACCTCTCTTAACAATTAATCCACGACGCCCTAATAGTCCATAAACAACTACAGAGTATAGAGAACGACAGACAATCATCCACGTGCAATGGTCAGCGACAAATTGTGGCGCATTCCTCAAGCCGCCGAATAAGCGAAATAACGACAGTCCACGGCCGTGCGCTTCGTTGCTCGTATTGCCCGACAGCGAGAGGCTGAGCGTGTGACCTAGATGCACATCGCCTGGCCCCTGCAACGCCCCGCACGGCCCCGCGCCGCCTCGCCCCGTCCCGCCCCGCCCCGCACGTCCCGCCCCGCCCCGCCCCGCCCTGTCCCGCCCCGCCCCGCCCCCGCCCCACATGCTGCACAGCCTGTCGCTCACGCGCGCGGGCCGCCGACCACCCGTGGACCCGCGCCCGCAGCCATCGACCGCGCGACATCGATTTATCGAAGCGACCGCGAGGGCAGCGGGCGGAAAATAACGACGCCACCTGACAGGTGAGCGGCACGGCGCTTTGCACAGCGGGACGGGATGCAAGGGCAGCGCGGGGAGGGGAACGGCGAGGGAGGGTTGGGCGCCAAGGAATAGGACGTGAACCAGAAGAGGCAGGAGGGGGTACGTGTTTTGGCAGGGGTGCTTTAATTTTGTGAAAATTATTTACCGATGTCCTTGTAGTTCACAGTTTCTTTTCATAGTGTACTTGCAAAACAGGATTATATTCCTCAATGTAGAACCTGATGCGTTAACACTCAATATTAATTTTTTCTTGTTGTTTGCTCTTATTAAAAGGTGTGCCGGAAATTATTTATTATTATTATATTATTATTATTATTATTATGCTATTATTGTGTATGGTATGTATTATAGGAAGTGATTTAAGTAGAGACGGGATTGGCCGGAATGGATTGGAATATAGAGGGGAGATGGTCGAATAATAGAATGCGCGAGGCTAGGAGGAAAATGGAGTGATTAAGTGATAGTCGTTTCTGATCTCGACAAGTACTATAGTAATTTGTCTCTTTAGGGCAGTTTTAGAGTGTTTTTATGCTTGGAGGTGGCAGTGTCCTCTCCCTGCCGGATGGTGAGATCCGGGGCAGACCTGCACGTCGACTTGTGGGGGAATTTCCCCTCTAGGTACCTCCCCCTGAAGGGCCTCTCCCCAGCCGAAACAAGCTCTAAACCCCCGAATCCTCTCCCGACGTGTGTGCAGGTAATAGTAGGTGTGTGTACGTGAATGGCGAAATTTGAGAAGAAAGAGGAAGGAAAGTTCGCGCGCGGTCCATGGCCTTTTGTTGGGGTACTGCTCTCGTACATGCCTCGTGTTGGTTGAAGAAATCGCAGAAAATCAGCGAATTCTGGCGGCAATTGTGCCTTTGAGCTAAACACAGCCGACTGGAATAGAGTTCCGACTGGAGACGGAATGGAGTCGATTGGGGTACGACGGGACGGATCGGGAACTGTCTGGGCGAGATGCGGCAGGCTGCGATGGCAGGAGACGGAGAGGTAAAGAATGGAGGGAGGAAGGGGAACGAACGTACAGAGAGCAGATAGGTAACTTTAAATACGCATGCCGATTGTTACAAAACTGCTTGTACTCTGGATTGAATGACTAGATTGCAAAAAAGCAGTTGAGTGCAAAAAGTTATAATGGTTAAGGTTCTCCTCGGTGTCCATCACTTGGGACGATGTATTATTTCCATATTTTTTCATAACATGAAAGATATGATAAAAACAAAAGCCGCTTTATAACCGAATGATTAATTTTGATTGTCGTAATTGTAATTGAAGATAAACGAACGAAATGTTTGACAAACTTAGAGTATTCGGAAAGGACTTCACGCATAATAGATTCATTTTTGGTTATTAACCTTCCACCTTGGTATTCCTTTAAAAACTTCTTTCCTGATCGCGAAACTAAGCATTAATTATATTGAGATGAATCCCAAGCAATATTCGCGAAAATGCATTATCATGAGCTTAAACGGCAAATAAAATACAAGAGTTATTATTATTATTATTATTATTATTATTATTATTTACATATTTTCCCTAGGATTATTTAATTTAAAGAACCATTTTACTCTTTTGACTAGTTTATGACTAACATAATCAATCAGACGCGATATTTGGTTAATAAAGCTCATAGGAATGATCAAATGAGTCATTTTCTTCAAAATGTATTCAAAATCTTGAAATATTGACAAATTGAATTGTATACGCAGACATATTAATCAAAAGCATCCTTTAAAATTGACAAAAGCTGCTGATAACATCGGAACGAACCACATTTCCATTTGTGTTATTCCATAAACCACGAGAAGAATATTGATGTCCGCGTGCGGTTCGTATGGGACATCCGTCGCTGCGCGACTCTCCGCCGCACTGGAGCAGAGCCGAGCCGAAATCGGCGTCGCGTGCCGCTGCGCTTTTTGCCAGTGTTTGTTAATTGGAACAAACAATTCCTGGGCGCTGAGGCAAGCGTGCGCCGCCCTTCTCTGCAGGTGAACAGCCGACCGACCGCACGGATCGCCCGACTCTCTCACGGCACGTAACGCCACGTCACGTCACGTCAACACTTCATCACCAAGGTACGTCAAGGTGGTTTTTATCGCCATTACCGTCAGATTAACACGTCTTTTCCATCTCTGTTACCACCACGTTACGTAATCGTTTCTATCAAGACTATCGCCATATTACGTCACTTCCTTTAACACTACCGTTTCGTAACGTCATTGCTCCATTATAACTTCCGCCACGGTACGTCATTGTTTTCATAACCATTGCCGTCATTTTAAGACATCTTGTCCATCACCAATTTCACCATGCAACGTCATCGTTTCTATCACCTCTACAGCCAAGTTACGTCATTTCCGTTAACACTACTGTCACGTCACCACATCGTTTACATTATTATTACCGCCACGGTCCGTCATAGATTTCATTACCATTTCCCTCACGTCAGGTTACGTCATAGTTTCCATAATTAAAACCGCTATGTTATGTCTTCGTTTCCATCACCATCGCCACCGCTGACCAGTCACGACAGCGTCTCTTAAATTAATATTGATCTCTTAAATCTGACTTCTCGGATACCATTTAACTTCTTATATTCCGGTGACCCATCAGCGATTACCTCTTTCTCTCTTTGGCGCCTTGTTTCCACACATGAATTTCTCACCCTGGCAATGGTCGGTTTCCAAAAATCGAAAACTTTCTCCACGTGGCTTCTAGCTGTTTTTTGACAATCATACACAACAATGACAATCCCAGATCGAACATATGAAATTTCTTGCTTCCATCACCACATATTAGCAAATATTTTTAACAGAAAATTCACTTGCGGTTATTATCGTAAATATTCTATTTATCTATAGTACTTGATCAATTCATCATGATATATTGTTCTACCACACCTCTGGCTCCTCTTACTAGCTTACTCGATTTGACGCAACGAATAATTTTTATCCATAATTCGCAGATAATAGCATGTAATTCATTGTTCGAATTCAATTTTTCACGGTTCCATTCAGTTCATTTAAAAGCAATTACGATTACTTTCAAACGTATCATTCTCCATATCTCATCAGATCTGTACAAAACTGCCCCCGCACCTTTAAACCTCCCCGGTGACCGCCATTCCGGGCCTCTGCTTTTCCTATTAAACGGCCGCGCGTGCCACCGCGTCACTTTCGCCTCTCGCACCGACTCGCTTCCGCCGCCGCATCCGCCCACGCGACCGCCGCCGCCACCGCCGCCGCGCCCGCGATAGTCAATACGCGCCCGTCCAATCTGCAGTGTTTGAGCGAGTAAATAATTGCACAGCGGGACTCGAACGCGCGGCTGTCCGCTCGACCGCCCAAGCCCGCCGCGCCCCCACCCCTCCTACACTTAGTTCATCCCCGCTCTGCCCACTCCCCTCTTGCACGCTCGCGTCCCTTTCTTTCTCTTTCTGTGCCGCTGGCGTCCCTGATCTTCACTCGCCTGCCCGTCATGTTCATCCACGCATCAGTACATTCCTCGGGTCCTTGCCTCTGTCTCTGCCATTGAATCTTGCCTCCTCTAGCCCATAACACTCCCCTTGACATTTGCTGTCTCTCTTCACCGCTACCATCAATGCCCCTTACCTATCCAGCCTCTGCCGCATTTGCTCATGCCAAATTTCTCATGACCTCACCTATGTCACCCCCTCATTCTCTTCTATGTCCCTCTCCGCCGCCAACATTTCTACCCTTTATCCAGCGTGACTCTATCCTTTGCCTCCCTATTATCTCCTACTACACTTCCTATTCTTGTAAGTCATCAATTCTGTTTCACAATATCATTGCTTCTTCACTCACTTCTGCATTGCATCACTCCGCTTTTAACAATCCTCGTTTTAGCCATACCTTACGTGCACAATCTGCTTTTTAATGTCATCGTCACCTCTCATCTGGATGCTTTATTCTCATAAATACTTGCGTCTCTATACCTTCCCGCCGTTTCCATCCCTGTCAATTACTCGCTCCTCTATACCACCTCTGTTCAGCGTGACTACCCCAGCCTCGGTAAAACCCAAGCTTCTGCACATTCCCACCCCCTGCAATACTCGCTTGTTCTTTTTCTCTTTACAATCCCTGCCTTTACCCTGATGCTCTTTCCATTTTCCTGCGGCTCACAGTTGCTTTGCCACTATCAGCTGTTACATCTTCCCGATGTGCTGCCCCTCTGCTCCCATGCCCTAACACATTACGCGCCTCATCCCACTGCGTACCTCTACCCTGTGCTGCTACCCGCTGTCGCCCGCCCCCCGCGCCCGCCCCGCGCCCGCCCCGCGCCCGCAGCCCACAGGCGGCGTGCCTACGCGCAACCTCATTACCGCCGCGGTCGCCCGGATTTGGCGCGCCGGCGTCCGACCAGGCGAGACGCGAATGTGCACAGCCCTGGTGCGGCCGAGGCTTCGGTGCGCTTCGGTCTTAGGTTCCGGTCTAAATAACGAGCGTATTTCACAGAATTGAATGGCTTCCAACGCGCGCTCGAGCTCATTCAATACTTCAACTCAATGCTCAATTAATTTCAACATTGTATCCTGAAGTGAAGCATTCAATGAACGAAATTAAAACATAGGAGGGCGAAATTCCTAATGTTCAATATAAACATAACTTCTATGTCTGAAGATGAAAGACATCATATCTCAGCTTCCAGTTATTTGCATTGATGTAAATGCATTAAAGGTTTGTTAATAATATTTTAAAATGAAGAGATTTGAACATTGTTTGTTAAAACTGATTAAAGTTGGTAAAACCAAAGCTAGGAATTTGTAATATGCGTTTTTTTAGTTCGCCTGAAGCGATGCAACCAAATATTCTTAATACATAAACGTGTTGCGGATTGCATATCCTTATTCCTCAGTTTCCTATTCCTAATTAGACTTAAATATGTTTAAAATGTACAGTAGAACCTCGCAAATTCGGACCCCACATATATAAATTTTGAATAATCAGAACAAGATTCTCAATGGAGTAAAAAATAAACAAAAAACAATCGAATTGTATTAATTTAATTTATGACTAAAAATGCATGAACACATTGTAAGTCAACCCAATTCTGAATACTGTACGTAAAAAAACTTTAACACCAGCGACATAAACAGTACTTCAACTCTTTTAATCAATGTGACTACCGCATGCGATCGAGCATGCACGTACTGCACTCCGTGGTTCGCAACATTGCCACTTCCTCATGTCGCCACGCAACGTTGCCATTTTCTCATATCGCATGCCACGATGTATTGTGACTGGTAATCCTACATATGTAATTGTATAGAAACATTTCATTTTTTCGGATAATCCAAACATTTCCGAATCCGAAGAGACCACAGCCTTAATTAGTTCAAAACACCGGGGTTCTAAAGTATTCTTTATTTTTGATTTATAGTGTTTCTTACTATTGATTAACGAATTCTTTGTCGTGACTAGTTTCCTCCGTTGGGCATGAAATGTCTTTTCAGACAAAAAGGAACAACATGAAAGCCATCATGATATCTACCCATCCTGTAAAGGTTCTCTCCGTCTGCAAGGGTCCCGATTGTTTTGACAAGATAAAGTCAAGCGCAGCCGGTTACACGATCAGCGCTTTGCCTCCGCGGAACGAAAGTATTAAATCTTTGTGAGACAGCGGAATCGTATCTCCCCGCCCAGCGCAGAGCAGTGTCTGTCCGCGCGGCCGCCGCCGCCCAAGATGAACGAGCTCCCTAAGAGGCTTCGCCCGCGGCCTCCGCCCCGTCACGCCCCGCCCAGCCCCGCCCCGTCCCCTTGGACGCTGATTGGTGGCTTCACTGCAATTAGCGCGTGCGCCGCATGACGAGGCGCACAGCGACACCCCGCGGCGACGGACAGTGGGCGCGGCGACGCCGACGACGACGTCCAGCGCCGTCCCCGGCCCCTCGGGCTCTCATTCACACATCTATATTCCTCTCGCTCCCCCTCTCGATATTCTTGCCTCCCTCCCGCCATCCGGTCTTTTCATTCTCCCTCTCTCACTTCCTGTTATCTTCCATTTTTTCCTTTCTTACTCCCCTACTCGCTCTTCTTTCCTTCCTCATTCCATTTGTCCCACGCACCCTCCCTTTATTACTCAAACCTTCCCTTCCTTTCTACTTCTTGACTTTCGTTGTTTTCATTATAAATCTATCCCTTCCTTATTCTTCTTTCCTTTTTCCATTCCTTTCCCATCTCCCCACTCATTCTTCCTTCCTCTCTCTATTTTCACCTTCCACTACTTCTTTGTACCTCTAGACCTTCCTTCCTTTTTATTTCCTGTCTTTCGTTATTATCATTATCTTTCCCCTGCCTTCCTTTCCTTTTACCCTCCATTCCCATCTCCCCAATCGCTTTCTCGTCCTTCGTCTCTTCATTTTCTCCTCCCATACTCCCTTTCTCCCTCTATTTATCCTTCCTTTCGCCTCATCTCATTTCTTCATTTAATTCTCCCTCTATCCCTCCCTTCCTTCTTCCCATCTCCACGCTCGCTTTCCTTCGTTCTTTTGTTGTCTCTTTTCTCTTCCCATCCTCCCTTCCTCACTCCCTCCCGCCATTATTTTCTTTCTTCCTCCCACCCTATATTCCTTTTCCCCTTCTACCTTTCCCTTCTGCCCACCCTTTTCCTCCTGCTATCTCTCCCTGCCATACTGCCTTGGCTTCCTCCACGCATCTCGCCACTCGCCGTTTGCATCAAGAGGGCTTAGGCAGCACGGCGCGCCACAATGCGCCGGCGCTGGGCACGGCCGGTTGGGCACGGCCCGTTGGGTCCGCCACCATTGTCCCGGGGCGCATTGAGCCTCGGACACAGCGCGCCCAGCAAGCGGTGGTCGTTGCCTAGACACCTGCACCTCGCTGCGGCACTCGAACAGTTTCTAATCGCAGAGTGGTTCAGCCATTAAGTAAATACATTTTCGGCGAACAGTTAATTACAACCTGCATACAATTGAAATTCAAATACGGCAAATTACAACACAATTGATACGATAAATGATACTGAAGGTAAAACTACCATAAAATTTCATTCGATTGGCTATTTTAAATTGATTTCTGTTTCTAGTATTGAGCGGAAACCAACTAATTTTGCACCACAGAGATGTTCTATAAGAAGTTTCCGTAAGTTAGATATGAAATGTGTTAATACGCGTATTAACCTACAGTTATATTAACTGACAGATTTTATGGTCCATTTATATAAACTGTTAAAAAATGCTGACTTGTTTACATTTTAACAATTTTCATATTGAGATTTATATGATCAAATATACACTTTCTGAAAATCACAGTCTATAAACGATTATCTTTGAGAAGTACATTTTTCGTGTGAAAATAATATTTATTCTCTTTTGTAACACAATATATTGAACAGTAAAGTAATTGCAGTTTCCTGAAATAAAGCGGAATATTGTCTAGGTTTTTGAAGCTCGTACGCAGGAAACTTTGTATTGCACAAAACTTCCATCGAGAAAGAAACACACCATCTCGCCTTGCACGCAACTGCGGCTCCAAGTTTTGCGGATGTCAACAAAGTCGCCTGCGGAAACAATTTTACCCGCTCCGCCTCGGAGGGCACCTCCCATGGATCGGAAGAAACCGAGGTTGAAGGGCTGACGCAAAGGGCGGGCGGAAGGCTATCGAGGGATAGGACCAATCTCACTTAACCTGGGCAAAGTCCTTACATCTATCGAATACAAACATATTTGCTCAAACCCCTTCGCCATTCTACTACATAGCCTTCGCCCGCCGCTCCCAAGCCCCTTCCCCACTCCCACCTCGCACTCCCGTCCCCCTCTTCCATCGCTCTCTTCCGTTGCCTACCACTTCGTTACAACTCTTTCCTCTTGACTTTGTCTGGATGGACGATGATGTCTTTTACATTCTACCCTCGTCAAGATATCTTTCGATTCGCTTCTGTCGCCTATCCCCGTTCATTGGCGATCTCTTTCCATGGTCCTTTCTGCAGTTTCTGCCGCTTCCTGATGCCGTGACGTCGTCGAGAGCGTTTTCTTTTGATCGCACTGATTAAGCTGTCTCTGCTGTTTAGAAGAGTTCTATTTACATCACTACAGCGCTATTCCCGCCAACCAACCTTCGCGCTTTGCTTTTTCTGTTATTTTCGCTTTTCGGGATCGTCAAATACTCTGTGTTCTTGTCTATTCTCTTCGTTGCAACCGATTTATGCTGCCTACTTTTTATCCTCTCAAGCTCTCGGATTTACCTTTCTCTCTCTCTCTCTCTCCCCCCCTCTCTCTCTCTCTCCCTTTATTTCTCATCTGTCTACCTCATTGCTCCTCCTACTTGAAGATGCTGAAAAGGCACACAGCGCAAGGATTGGAAGGTTTTAGAAAAAAAAGTCTGATAAAAGGTGCGACATTTAAATTTCCTGCTTGTTCTTTTTTCGTCGCGCGGAGAAGTTTTTCGCAGTTCGCTATCTCGGGATGTTTCCCCAGCGGATCGAAGAGTCGCGTCGAGGCGCCCTCCGCCCTCCTCCTCTCGCGCCACGCCCTCTGGGACGGCCTCTCCATCTCCAGTAATCCTCGCATTCCCTTGATTGCTGTGGGGCCTAAGAACCCGCTCCCGCTCCTCCCCTCTCCCCACTCTCTCTCCTTTGCCCTCATCACCGCTCGCCCACTGCACAGTGCGCCCAAGTACACACAGCATTCGTTCAGAGATATTCATAAAAATATTCTTCACCCGTACCTCCAACTATTACGCATATCTATTCATAAATAGATACGCGTAATAGTTTAATAGCATTCAGTAAAAATTGGACGTCATAATTTACAACATTTTAAGTCTCCTGTGTGACTGTTACAACGACTGTTTTATAAAGATGTTCAAACGTGACTTGTAGCAATATCAATCACATTTACAAAGACTGACGACATAAAATGAGATGTCGTTTCCTTATTACGTAGTTGCATAAAAACCCAATTCTTCTTTGATACATTTCTTATTACTTTGCAATATCACTTTAAGAGATTTCAATACCTGTACTATAACATTCCTCTTGAATCTCATCAATATACCATAACAATCTTAATCTCATGACAGATTTTCATTAATAAATATTCCACCCTTTTTCTCTAGTAAGAATTTTAAATTCCCAAAACGTTAGGCATAATTTAATAGGCATTTCCCACCCACTTTATTTTGTATTTAATTTCATTTATTGTGCTATTTCTTTCGCCCCTTTGTGACCCAGTGTACGCCTTCATCCTATGAAAGACACACGCACGCCTTTCAGACGGCTTTAAACACTACTCAGGTGCGGTGCAGCGCCCCTGGTGTCGCTCGCGGAGATCAAGCCCTGGGGAGCAATCCCACTTTCCGAATTTTCGTCCTGACGCCTTACAGATCTCGCTCTCGTGCGAGCTCGTGCGAAATTGATATTACGCCGTTGTTTTGATACCTTGATGAAAATAATTGATTGATTGAGTTCGATTTAGTTTTTCCAAGTTCGTCAACTAATAGGGTCAATAGTCTCGTAAGGAGAGTGCCCGTTTAACCCGGGAAGTGGTGATGTTCGCCACTAAAACGTGAGATCTGGTACCGAGCAACACGTAGGCTTTGGGCTTGTCCGTCCAGGCATGTATGAGGAAAAAATATTGCGCGTGGTTGCTGGGCCGTTAGTTAAGGTAGTGCTCCGACACTGGTTGTTGGTTAGTGAAACAAGAGTGTACTATTGGTAAGAGAATCCACCAGCAAAAATTCCCCTTCAAGCAATGGTTTAATTCAACCTAGCTATTTACTTAGTGCAGAAAGGGCCCATTGTCAGTGATTCAAACAGAGTCACTGCAGAGATAACGGTAAAACTACCGCTAAGCGATATCACCTGGTGAAAATCAATATCAAAATTTTTTTCAGAGCTCAGTTATAATATAAAAGAATAGTAAAATTGGAATAAAGAAGTGATAGACACGACGATTTCCACATCATGCAAACACACTTTAATAAACATATTCAGAGCCAGACTTTCAAATGAGAACAAGCAATCCGGCCGCTTGGCCATGCACGAGTGTAACGATAAGTTCACAACGCTTAGTGATGACGTGCCTGGCCTATCTGAGCTGCCGCCTCTTCTGCAATTGAAGTGGGGGAGCGTGCGGGCGCCGTCCCTTCGGGCGCTCACTCGAGGGCCTGTTCCGCAGCAGCCAGCACGCGAGTTATGCGCCCTGAGGGAGAGCGGGAGCGACCCTCCGCGCCGAGACGACAGCCCTTCCCCTCCCTCCCC
>BOPP01000096.1:2259329-2269845 GCA_017312745.1 Gryllus bimaculatus | reverse complement strand
CCCTCCCCGCCCCCACCCACGCCCGCGCCCACACCAACGCCAGCCCGCTCTCCTCGGGGACGCCCCTCTAGCTGGAGAGCTAGATCGAATTCAGCCACTGTCTGGAGGACAATTCCTGAAGCCGTTTTCCCCGATCACTACTGTGACATATTACAATTTGATAGTAAAGACGAGAGATTTATTTGACAAGAACGTTTCGAACCATGAAGATCATGTACGTGCAAGTTGCAATGATTGTCGGCGCCAAATGAAGACTGGGATCGAAGTGTCTAGAAGAAGAACGTATTCCATTACGTTCAATATACTGTTCGAGAGAAGAAACTTAATAAGGATTCGGGAAGTATCTCTCTCGCCGAGAGCATACAAATTACGGTACAGGAGTGCGTACGTGGGAATTACGATGAAATGAATCATTTAGAAATGTTCGGAGAGAAATTTTACAAAGAATGGGTGGCAGAAGTAACGTAGAACATATACAAGGATATTGTGGACAATGTTGTAGCGACAAAGACTTTAGATACAATTTGTGAGTAACATGGGGACAAGTTATTTTTTTAAACATTGTTAAAACGCGTGAAAGAACATTATAGGATTGTAACAAGTATTGCGAAAATAGGAATTCTAACTTCTTATTTTCTTACATTAGACTAGATGTTAGGTGTTAATAATTGTTCGTTCACTTAATTTCATTTCCTACTTGATTTAAACGTTTTAATAAACGGATTTCTTTAAAATTACATGCATGCTTTGTCTTTGAAGATATTATAGAGTATGCTATTATTAGCTAATTTTTTACAGGCCATCGGCCCTTATACTTTGTATAAAGTTGTCAAATAACACAAGAAACTTGTAGGTTCAATACAATACCAAGCCAGAACCGCATGCCAGAACAGAACACTAACAAAAGGACCGCGCGCGACTTCTCCTGCTTCGTCTTTAACCTTACCCGAAATTTACACAAGCTTATATTTATATGCACTACACTGCCAATATTTGGTCACCAGTCGCGAGCTTAAAGAATGCACGGGCTGAGTCGGTGCTTTGCGGTTGGGAGATATTTGGATGGGAAACACCTACAAGCCGACATGTTCGTCGGCTCTGTAACTGGCCATTCAGGAGGGGAATAACATAGATCTCTCTCATAATAAAACATGCTCTACACCAACAGGACTTATGGCGATGGACGTTGACGCAAAACGAAGTAATTAATTAATCGATCAATCAATTGGGGACGTCGCGTTCTCCACCCGGCATTGGCACTTCGCGGAGCTTCGGAAAACTATCTAACATTCCCATTGGAACCGATCACAACAACCATTAATTATGGCACGTCTTCACGCGGCCCTTTCATCACACCCACCTACTCTTTGACACATCTATATCATCTTGATTCTCGTTTCATTTTGGGCATCTTTCTTGTAATAAGAAACATTTTTGGCAACTCTGGGATACACTGTGTCCCAAGCTCAGATGGCATATTTTCGGTTCCCGTCTTCAAGCCGAAGTGTTAAACCTAAGCCCGCTCCAGAGAATCTGGAGACCGCCTTGGTTAACCTAGGTGTTTTTCTATAGTACATTTTTCATGCTGATAACATTGAGATGATCTCTTTGATCTCTTTTGTCCTCTTCTTGTCTACAGTTTTCTGGAAATTTCAGAAAAAATACTTTTAATTTCGTAATGTAAATATAATTCATATAGTTTGTCTTTCTTCATTGCCTTTTAAATTTCTTCAATAACCTCAACCGAGGAGCATGAATTAAGCAGTGTTTCCAAACTTGGAAAGGTTTGTTTAGCTAAAAAAGAAAAATTAAATCATTATTGGATAGTATGCGATCACAAATATTGTAGGATTTTGCCCTAATTTTACAAGAAATCGTGACTTTTAAAATTCGTAATGTGCATACGATCCAAAGAGCAGCCAGTAGATGTTTCCTCTTCTTCTCACTTCTGTCAGAGGTGCTATTCTTTGTCATGTCTCTTTAATGTAGTTCATGCGTCATGTTTATCTGTACCAGATGATAACGATATTACTTACTAAAGATATTCACATTGACTGGAGGTATTCATATTCGTAGCAAGTATGTATCGTTAACAAAACCAAACAATTTATCTTTTTCAATGAGTGTGCAGAGACGTGTATGGTGATTCATGGTTTCAAAAATGTCTTAACATCATATACTGCAATTTTGTTGACAACGTACTACTTTTTACGAGCCTTGCTTATTTATAGGTATCACGAACTTTATGAATTAGGAAAGTTTCCAGAAATAAAGTGATAGTGCCATCAAAACAATCAACAGACCTAGATTGGCAGATTTCATAAACTATTTATAAGGCACCACTTTACAGAACCTGTCTGGAAATTAATTACGGAACAGACCTTTCTTTTATTTATTTTCATTTTTTATGAAAATACATGATAAATAGATCAAAAACAAACATCAAGTTTCATAAATCAGAACTAAAAAGAGGCTTCGTTTTGTCAAGTCAGAAGAGTAAATGTTTTGAGAAGAAACTAACAGAACCAACATCCATAAAGCGCGGAAATAAATCATAGCTGCCTCGCTATCTCGGCAGAAATAAGATATTAAACTGTAAACAAATTGTTCTATCATCAATTGCCACACATTTGGTTGAGAGCTCATCACTAGAACTTCGTAAACCATAAGGTCGTCCTCATTTTGTGTGGTGACTGTGTCGGATATTCGAGTATAAATAAGATGAGATCTGCGGATGGTTTCTGTAGTTTTCGCCAAATAATTCCTCGGATGGCACAGCAGTACCACACTTCTCCACCCCGCTCCCAAGGACGCTCTTAGGCCTTGGTGTGGTGCTGTTCTCTAATTCCCCACTCCTCGCAATCACCAAAGGCTGGCTGAGGACGCAGTGTGCGTATGTGAGACCAAAGGTCGAATTGAGCAGTAACTAACGCCGAGAAAAAAATGTTTTACTAGCATTTTGTTATGTCGCTCAATTGCTCAACAGATTTGCTGCTACATACCACTATATTACATTGAATGAAGAAACGTAGAATATGGCTATTACTTGTGTAATAAATAAAGAGGGGATTTTAAGGAAATGTCACTTTTTCTTTTAACTTTAAAACAATGCATTTTAGTATACACATTATTTTTATGTTATGACAAAAGCAAATGACACATTTTATATGGATTTTTTTGCATTTTTCGTCTATTTATACTAATAAGTAATTTTTTCTTTTTTTCTGTCATTTTTGTAGCATTTTCGCTGATTTCTTCGATTTTAATAGCATTATAATGGTACTTGCTATAAATAATATTTTGGACATGCAACAAATGTTCACCATGGAATTACTCAGTGGCCTATTTGTTTCCTTCGCTGAGAAATTGTAGTAGTATCAGCTGTTATTAGCGCCATTCTAAGTTCAGAAGATTTCCGGATAACTAAAGACAGATTTCCTGGTCAACAACAGTGCACGCTGAGTTCATTTGAACGAAAGGAAGAAGCTTCAATTACATCAGTAACAATATATCTTGAACTAGAGTTATTCATGTGAACTGGTTTTAATAACATTTTTACGGCATTTTACTTTGCTTTAAGGGCATTTTTAAAAAAAATTATTTATAATTTTTGGCGATGTTTTATGTTATCATAATCCACCCACTAGTAATAATTGATTTGTCTGAAGCTGTTGCCAATATTGGCTAAAAAAATCTGTACAGCAAAAACTCTACAGCAAATTCAAATGGGTTCGATGTGTGTAATCGAAATTAAAAATAAAATACTTTTAAGATGACAGAATTTTTGGAAATGATATTGAATGATAGAGAAAGTGCTTTTTAAGATTCCTTCTCACTCGAAACGCGGCATTTATATTTGTTCTGGTTTCCACGTCTTCCACGCCTTTCTGCCCTTTCCCTTAAAACTTTTCCCCGGACCCCCCCCCCCCCCCCGCCACCGGGCCCAACGCCATCGCGCCCGCTCCCGCCCGCCCGCCCCGCCACGTCACGTCACGTCAGCCTCGCCCCTTCCAGGTCCGCCCGGCCAAATCATCTAGGCAACCCCGCCACGTCCAAACCTGCCACGCCTCTTCCATTCACGCCATTCCTCCCGCCACGCTTCTCCCTGCCGCCACGCTTCTTCCCGCCACGTTACGCACCGCCTCAGCACCTCATGCACCATCCGGCTCTCACAACACTACGCCAGGCTACGCCCTACGTTCGCACATGCCACCGCTGGCGCCGCCGCCTTGCCTCGAGGCCGCTGCCTCCCCCTTCCCCGGTCCTCCTTTGGGCGCGCCGTCTGCGGGACAGCGCCCACCGCTGCGCCGCCCTCTGGGCCTGCTCAGCTTGTTCTTGTTCTGTTTAATCCTTGGCGCACTCGCGCGCGGGCGTGGCGCGCGTGAGCCCCGGGGAGGCGATCCTGGTGCGGTAATCGAGTATCGACGCGAGCCAGCGCGCGGGCGGTGCAGTCCCCGCAGTGCCGGCGGCGCCGCACGAGGGTGCCAGGCCCCGCCCACCCGCCCCCTCCCCTTCGGCCGCCCGCGCTCGCGCCGTGGCTTCCAAAGAGGTGGGACCATCCACACCCCCACTCACAATTTGACAATGGTCCCGAATCTCTCTCGCCCTTCACAGGGAGTAACAATAATATTTTTCGTCGTATAAGTCTGATGCTATCAACTTAACTACGAGGAACGAAAAAGTATTCACCGACGACCGTTAAGATTCAACAGTCCGACAATCTGTTGAAACAATTGTTTTATCGGTGAAGATGCATGGAGCATTCACGTACAAGTAATACTTTTGTTCATTATATTTTTTCTTATAAAAGGTATTAGAGAAGTATGTGAACAACACAGACCGATAACACATATAACTGGCTTGGTTGATTATCTTTTTTCGCCTAATAGGTTAATAAATATTACCATTATTAACAATTAATATATTTTTTTATTGTCGTTTATGAGTGATGCTCTAACATGTTTAGAGTAAGCACGGCAGAATGAATATTTAAAAGTATTCACACGTTCAAATGACGAAAAATGGGGAAGTTTAGAGTTTATAATCTGTCGTTTTTTGAGTCAGCCGAAGTATTTTCCGTCTTGCGGCTAAACTGAGTTCGTCTGTATCTAGTCACATATCTCTCAATTTTATAAACCTTGCATCTTGTGTCATTAATTTCGAGTTAGTTTCACATTTTCTGCTACACCTCACACCACATTTGTCTTCTTACATTTACTTGAGTCACAATCCTTTTTCATCAACATTAATTTCCAATGCATTTCTAGCTGTCAGCATTGTTGAAGTTTTTTTCCATCCTCTCCTGTTCCTTTTTTCCTAGCGTTTGTCCTTAGTGTCGCAAAAGGTTTCTCCCGAATACTGTGGGCGTCCCGGCACCACCGCTCCGCTTGGCCGGCGCGCCGAAGGCGCCCCCGCGCGGAGATAAGGCGCGTTTGTCACATCCCCGCGTGCCAAGCGGAAGCGGACTGGACAAAAGTGTCGCCGAGGAGCGCCTTCGATCGCCCCGCCCCCAACCCGCCCCACGCTCAAAACTCAGTCGCCTCCCACCGCCCCGCCACGTGCCCCGCCTCCGCCCGGCCTTCGACGTCCTCCGTCGCTGGCTCTGCCTGAGTCTCCGGCCTTGCAGCGTGACTGTCCCCGCCCGCCTCGCGTTCCGCCCGCCCTGCCGATCTGTCCCCGATTCAGTCCGATTAGCTTTCCCGATTCACGTCCCCGATTCAGTCCCATCACGTCCCCGATCACGTCCCTTTCACGTCCCGATTCACTCCGATCACGTCCGATTCACGCCCGATTCACGTCCCGATTCACGTCTCCGATTCACTTCCCATCACGTCCCCACTCTGCTCCCTTTCTTGGCCCGCCCCACCCAGATCTGCTGAAGCCTCTTAGGATCAGGTCCAGAGAGTCGGAATCGCTAGTACCCAACTCTGTGAGTGTATTAGTTCTTTTGCTCGTAAGTATGCCATTGTTACAACTTTCAAACTTGCGGCTAGCTGCAAATGAGTGCATGGTTGGGAATTTGTAAGATTCTTTATTATTTCGTCGCTTCTCGACATCATTGAGAAATGAATGTAACGTGAGAACAGTGAAATACAGAAAGATATCTTTAAACAGGAAGCATTTGAAATACTATTATTGAGAGAAAAATACTTCTACTTTTAAGACTGTAAAAAAAATGTACTTTGAATGAATTTGAGAAAAACAAAACTTACAAAACTAAATATACATAATATAGTAAAACATTTTATTAACTAATGGACGCTGTAAAATAATGTTCCACAGCATTTCTGTGTATTTTTTTAGAAAAACTTTTCATTACTGAAAGCGACACTATATAACATTGTTTGCAATATTGCTAGGAAAATGAAATGTGTGTAAATTAATTAAAAAAACCTAGGTTCAATTGTACAAACTCTAGTCAGGCTCTGTGCGCATAGAAAAGTCAGTTTTAGTTATATTATAAGCTTTATTAAAATATTTTGTTACATTACCGTATACATCTACAAATAATTTGGCCAAGGGATTCTTCCCATGAAACAGGGCTTTGGGCAAGTGAGCCCATGCTGTTGAAAAATTTAGGGTTTGGGGTTCGAAATCCACTTAAGGTGTGCATAAACGTAGACTCTACGGTAAAAATGTTGGGCGTATTTCCTACGGTGATGTGAGGCCCCGCGTTTTTCATTTAAATCGATCAATTGGGTATAATATTTTTAAATAATTTAACTTATAATAATAAGTCAAGAAAGGGTAAAATGTTGTCACTTGAAATTAAAACTTTTGAAAGAAGCAACAGGATTGCAGAAATGGTAAATATAAGTTACATATATGTCGTTTATTAGCATCCACATTGGGTATTCATCATTGTTTCAATTAATGGTTAGATAACTAGAAGTTTAAAGAAAATGATTCATTATATCTACAGGAAATCAACGCAATCCACACGTAGGAAGATTTTGTGTTCTCCACACACACATTTCCACCGTCGACACAATATAACGATCCCTGGTGCACAGCAATAGTATTTTCCTGGCCTTTTGGTTACAGGGATCTGTTGAATTTTACATTCTTCGTTCAGCAGGATTCTAATATTTGAATTGCAGTTCTCTAACATAATCCTTGATTGCAAAACGCTCTCTCATGAAGGTTCTGCTGATCATGTCCAAACGTTTTAGATAAGTAGCCTGCTTGCAGATTCTCATTATATTTGTTTAACACAAGGATTTATTCCCTGCCTCATCAATAATCTAGTAGAATAAATGAAGAGTTCACAACTACCCGAGCGTGAGTATTTAAACATTTATATAAGCAAATCGCCCTTTCATTAACAAGCTTCATCTACCCTCATTGAACCTTTTGTGACCTCTTCTCCAGAAGGTTCGCATACGACGAGAACGAAAGAGTGAAGAAAGTGAATGACAGAGGCAGATAGTTAGGGACAGTGAGAAAGTGCAAGAGAGTGAGAGGAGGGAGGAGGAGAGAGGGAGGGAGAGAGAGAGGGAGGGAGAGAGAGGGAGGGAGGAGAGGGAGAGAGAGGGAGGGAGGGAGAGAGAGAGAGGGAGGGGAGGGAGAGGAGAGGGAGGGAGGGAGGGAGAAGAGGGAGGGAGGAGAGGGAGAGAGAGGGAGGGAGGAGAGAGAGGGAGGGAGGGAGGGAGAGAGAGGGAGGGAGGAGAGAGAGGGAGGGAGGAGAGAGAGGGAGGGAGGGAGAGAGAGAGAGGGAGGAGGGAGAGAGAGAGAGGGAGAGGGGGAGAGAGACGGGAGGAGGGAGAGAGAGGGAGGGAGGGAGAGAAGGAGGAGGAGAGAGAGACGGAGGAGGAGAGAGGGGAGGGGAGAGGAGGGAGAGAGGGAGGGAGAGAGAAAAAGGCAGCAGGGAGGAACATATGAGTGAGAAAAGTGCTTAAGTTTCACTAAGACGACCAATCCATGCAAGCCGTTCTCCACCCCTACCATAGCCTCCCTACACCCCCATCAGCCCTTGCATAGTCATTGACCTCATCCCCAGGAGCACCTCTTTTCCTCTCTCCTCTTCTCCGCGAGTTCGCTTACTTCACCACTCTATCTGCCCCGAAAGCCCTGGCACAGGCGCTGTCAGTCAGACGGACACTTTTTACGCAACAGTAAAAAGCGGCACCGGAGCGGCAAGGACGAAGACGCAGGGAGGGGGCGGGTGAGACGATTCGCCGAAACCCGGCCTTTACTTAAGTCAGCGGAAGCAACTGCTCGGCATTGCCTGCGTGGCAATCTGGCCCGAGAGGTTTAGGTGCTGCCTGAATACATGGCATCTCACACAGCGGCTGGTAAGAGAGATGTGGCTTATGAGAACGATGACGCGGTTTCGAACGGATTAACTGCACTCTGTTCACAAACCGTTAACGTCAACATGATTGTTCAAGAAAATTATGGAAATGTACATTAGTGTGTCGAAGCAAACAATCTGTTGATTGCCAACATCATCTTTCTTCTCGTATTATATAATTATCTTATTGAATGGCTATAGGTAATTGCATTATTATTATTATTATTATTATTATTATTATTATTATAAATTATTATTATTATAAAGATACATATTCATTCTAGTACAGATGTTTCACCAATTACAGAAAAGTTAACAATTAAGTTAATAATAATAATAATAATAATAATAATAATAATAGTAATAGTGCTTACTTTAGGTTAATAACATTTCCATCTATATTCTCCTGCAAACATGAATATCACGTACAAACATTTTATTTGATAAGCACGACAATTCAGAATATTGTAATGAAACCCTCACTATTCTTTTTGTAAATCGCTTCCCTTTGCATGCATGACCATTATCTTGAATTAATCTTAATTCAGAAATTATTAATTTACTCTAAAACTTGATCTTCTTTCATCATATAATTAGACATGTCCCAATTTTAATCAGTTCCTTTTGGTTGCCATCAGCCCTCTTGAACGTTCCGTGTTCCGCCTCCATTCACAGTTCCTTTTTTGTTAACTCCCGACCAGATCCAGGCATCTGCTTCTCTGACATATGAATTTAGAGTTCCATTTCTATTTATACCTTTCCCTATTAATTACTGATTTACAAATCCTTACCAACTGTAAAGGCGTCTTTGTCATTTGAACACTACCAATTCCTAACATTTCATTACATCCGCTTATCTTCGCTTCGGAGTATCGTCTTCCTAGATTGTTTGTCTTGGGCGCTCTTCAGCTGATTTCTCCCTACGCAAGACCGTACCCAAATATTTCTTCTTCGTCCTAGTGCGCAACTTATGCACATATTCTAATTTCCGATTGGTTGCATTAGCACTTAATTTGTTTATTCTTTGGTTATCGACTCGTAATATTATACCTAATTTACTTTCTCACTTACGGAAATTGCTCTCGCGTCCTTTCATTGTTATTATTTACCAATACACTATCCATTTTCCCAACTATATATTATATTGCCATTCTTATTAACTATTCGATACTTTGCTTCTCTTGTATCACCCATTGTTGCTGCCGTTTTGTATATAAATTTATTCGGATTTATTCGGATATATTCTATGTTGACACACCCTTGTGATAACTTATCGCACATGAAACTCAAAGTCATGGATATCAATACACTTGTATGAAATCTGCATATTCACTCGTTCCTCGCTAGTATCATTATATCACTTCATACTTTTGTATTAATAGTCATTATCACATTATTGTTTCATAAAGTACTATTTCGCGATAATTCGTGAATGATTCTGAGTCATTTATCACATACATTTTAGTAAATTTTAAGCCTAAGAATATAATTAAATAACGTATTAAGACAAATTAAATATGTGCACCAAAGACATAGAATATTTTAATTTTATTATTAATATTCCCTTTCGATTCATTTTCTCCCTTGAAGGGTATACATAATGCACCTTTCACTTCTTTTGAGGTCAAACACTGGGTGTACAAATCGTTCGGCCCCCCACAGTAATGTAAGTGCATCGGTCTGCACCAAAATTAAAATTTCTCCTCCATCTTCCTTCATCAAACGGACTGTGATAGTCTGTTCTTCCTGCCTCGCTTTACTGTTTATTTCACAACAATTCTGTACAGAGATTGTAAACCTTCGTTTCCCTGAATTCGTGTTTCTGTACTGTTTCGTTGGGTACTTGGTTATTAGGCAATCTTACTCTGCGAGCTAGGGACGGGGTCGCAGAGAGCTGAGCTTATTGTGGCGCAGAATATGCATTGCAAACATAACACAGGCGGCGGAAAGAGGGCGGACAAAGAACTCGAGGGGCCGAGTGGAGGTCGCGGCGCCTTCCCGCCAGAGCGCGCGCAAAGGCGCTTCCTAATTTAGACACAACCCCGCACGCGCCGATCAAAGCGCACGACCCCCACGCAACGAGCTGGAGAGGCAGACGGGACAGAGCAGGATAAAGCTGGGCGGGGGGCGGGGTGAGACGAGGCGAGACGACACGAAGCGAAGCGCAGGGCGGGCAGGAAAAGGCAGAGTGTGACCGGGCGGGGTGTGGCGGGGTGAGGCGAG
>BOPP01000096.1:2226344-2259140 GCA_017312745.1 Gryllus bimaculatus | reverse complement strand
TATTGGATGGGGCAGGGTGCGATGGAATAGGTTGGGGTGGGATGGAATGGGATGAAATGGGACGGGATACAGTAGATGGGGTGGGTGGATGATGTGGAGTGGGATGAGGTGGATGGGCTGAAAGGGGGTGGGATAAGATGGAGTGAGTGGGATTGGGGTGCAGGATCAGTCACAGAAGGGTAGGCGTGGCGTGGCAGGAACGGCCGAGAAATGCGGAAGGAAGCGACGCAGGGCAGAGCGTAACAGGACGGATCGGGGAGAAACGGAGGCGCGGCAGGAAAGTGTCGACCGAGATTGGATGTCCCAGGGTAGAATTTGAGAAGACAAGTTAAATGGGAATATGGGAAATAGGGACAGGAAGAGGTAAATGCAGGACGGTAAGACTAAAATTATAATTAAGTGAAGTACGACGCAAATCGAGGCGGAGGAGAGCAGGAAAATATGATATGGAGGCAGGTCGGGGAATAGCAGAGTGAGGCGAAAATGGATTGGGCATGCCACGGTGGGGCTGAAAGCAACGGGGGCAGCGGAGAAAAAAGGGTGCGAAGGGGTGAGAAGATGAAAGAACACGCAAAGAGGGGAGACGCCTCATAGCGCGATTGCAGGACTATTTGGACGTGTTCTAGCAGAGGAGACCCATTCTCATTCATTCACTTCGCAATGTTGCTGAATTAATTTGACAATTCATTGCGAATTCTCACAATTTCTGTGAAGGTTTTGAAAAGATAAAGAATGAAATTTCACAAAATATACATATTTTCAATAAACCGATATTCTAATTCAAATTCGTCATCCAAACATTAAATGAAAACATTGAAAAAACACATAACAAAAATAATGAATTAGGATGATTTATTATCTAAACTATTTCAAGAGTAACGAGCTAGAATACTTCTAGTGTCTGAAATATAATCTTTACCAACCTCCACTAAACTAAAACTGGTCTATAAAATAAAAATTTCCTCAATAAATATTGATTTTTCTGTTTAAAAGAATGTCAGCTAGTAAATAATAATTGTTCATTAGGTTACTCTAAAAATACTACAGCTTTTTTATTAACGTATTAACATGTTCTGAAAATTAAAAACAAATTTGAAGTAAATTTCGTTAAATCTTTACATAGTTCCACTGTAAATGACGAACAAAAGATCTCATTACATAATTCTTGTTTTTGTACAGCTATGAAATGTATTTGTTGTTTTTCGAAATTATTAATCCAAAGAACTTTACATATCCTGTTTAATATAAACATTATCTTCTTTCAAGAGATGGTATTTGAGATTACACTTGCATAAAAGTATAATCACAATATTGTAGAAGAACAAATGCGAATTTAAAACCGTACAAGCATTTGATGTATTCAGATATTATTACAACTTTATTGTTTTTATTTGCACGTTTCCTAGTAACAGTAAAACAATTGTTTGGTGTTTATTATTTAAGGTTTTACGAAGAGAATTGAACGTATCTGACCATTACAAGAAAGTACTACCCTGTCGGTATGGCATTATGGATTGAGAATATCCCCAATAAAAAAATCCAAGAAAAATGTTTTCCCAAAATAATGGAATAATTTATCAAAATGTCTTCATTACTTCAATTTTTTTCGAGCTATCACAGTTTCTGGGCCATATTTTTACATATCAGACGATCTTCCGATTCGGGGAAAGTTTCCTTCAAGGAATCATCCAGAAAATTATGGAATCCTTATAGGAATCCGTATGAAGATCACAGTGTTCTGCAAAGGAAAAAGTGGTAAGAATCTTACTGAAACAGGGGGAGATTGAAATTGATCCATAAGTATTTAGAACTGAAATAATTTTGATAATTGTTTTTCATTATGAATGATTCAGGTGAAATGAATACGAACATTAAAAAGGTATTGTTGATGTAAGAAGTATTTTTACATTTCATAAATTTTTAATTTGAAATCTTCAGACGATTATAGTATAACAATGGTTATGTAAAAACCGTGTCAACATATGAGTTGTGTAGAGATATATTGGTAAGTTAATTTAGTATACTTTTTAACCACTCATGTCACTCTGTCATATTTCGAAAGAGATGCGTAGATCATGTTGTGTACATAGTGAAACAGAACCCCATTACAAGAGTCACTCGTTGTAAGGAATTGATAACTTTCATGATGTAAAGTTCCATGCGAAGGCCAAGAAAATAAAAATATTGCAAAAGTTTTCGAAATGCTTTTGTTCAGCTAAAATATATATTAAAACATACCTTCAAGTTCGCAAGAAAATAAATCAAACAGCATCATCAAGAATATTTTTCTATTCTGTTTAATTTAGGTTTTAAACAAATTATCATTTAAAAGGAAGAGATAACGAGCTATTTCATATGAAAGTGAGAAGAGCTCGAGGGTGTGACACAAAAGCAATGTCGCTAATGAAAAGATGTTTCAAAAGAAATAAGAGAGACGCCTTTCACCCGAAACCCACGCACTAACAGCAAAATGCCTAAAATGCCGATCAAGTCGGGAAAGAAAAGAGAGCGCTAGGCACACGTGGAGCCTGCAGGCACCTGCAGGGCCTGATGCGGAAGCGCCGTGGTGGCGCCTGCAGCGGCATTGTGCGGAGCGCTCAGCTGCAGCGGGGCGGGGCGGGGCGGGGCGGCGGCTCGAAGACCGTAACTGCGGCCGGTCGATCGGGAAGCATAAAGTCTCATATCCAAAGTTTCGGTCGGCCCCTCAAATTTCTCCACACAGCCCTGCATCGCCCCCCCTCTCGGCCTCGCCGCCGCCGCCGCCGCCGGCGTCCCTGGAGATGCCGATGAGCCTTCCCCCACCCCCCACGCCGCTTCCCGCGCGCACCCGCCGCCCCCTTGCGGGGGCCTCGGGAACTTCAGGCCGCCCATGGCTATGTGCTCCTTGTTCACCAGGTCCCTTACTTATTTACGCTGCAGCTTTTTTTTGTTGCTTTCCCTTTCTTCGCCTTTCTTCCCTTCTCCGCCTTTCTTCCCTTCTCCGCCTTTCTTCCCTTCTCCGCCTTTCTTCCCTTCTTCGGCTTTCTTCCCTTCTTCGCTTCTGTTTTACGATTTATGTCATTCATTGTTGACTCTGATTGCATTATTACTATGTTAAATACTTTTATATTATTTTACATGTTATCTTTTGTACATTTCTTCTACATTATATCCTGTAAGGACACTGGTAATTTTCTTCTCCGTCAAATTCATTTAATTGGGTTTTATACCTTCAGCATACTTGGGTTATTCACAAATCTTGTTGTAATTGTTTATATGAACACTATTTTCATGTAATCATTTTTTAATATATTAGTTAGCATTGACACATTATTTTACTTTTCGTCATTTCCTAGTCACGCTCTTCTCTTCTCGCTCCGCCATCTATTACTCACGTGAAGTTTCCTATCATTTTGTATCAGCCATTGAAACTGAAAACTAGAACCTCCCCTTAGCCTTCTTGCATTTCACTGTAGAAACTCATCCACTTTCTCTAACCTACGTCCTATATCCGATCTTCCTTTCATTGCTACCGAAACTGAAAAAAATAGCCCTCTTCTCTTTTTTAGTCCTTAACTTATTGCTTCGGGTCTCTTTGTCTTCCTGTACGTTATTGTGTAGTTGTGCTTCCTTTGATCTCTTTCCAAATCAGCGCATTTTTGACTATATGACAGATTTCTTCGTTTTTTGTCATTCCCATTCCACTTTCTTCTCTCCACGCTCCACCTTCTCTAACCCCCGGCCTACATCCGATCTCTCCGCATCCACTATCGAAGCCGGAAAAACGGAATCCCACCTCCTCCTCCTCCTCCTCCTCCTTGGCCCTTCCTCTACTTTGGGTCCAACGCATCCCAGCGCCGCGCCGCGCCGCAGCCTAAACGTCGTCCCCGGGGACGTCGCCCGGCGGCGGGCGGTCCCGAGCCCTCACCCCAGCGCCGCCACGCGGCTCCGCCCGCGGCTCCGCTCCGTGGAATCGACGCGAATCGATACGAAGCAGCAGTATCGAAAGCGCGATATCGGAGCGCCTCATCGGATTGGAACCGCTCGCGTCTGCTGAGGGCGCGATCAGATTTTGGAGATGAGAACCGTCCCCCCCCCCCGACTTCCACCGTTCGCCCGTCCCACCGTGTGATTACTTTGCGGCACGGTGGAATTTCCCGTTTTATCAGCGGGAAGTATAGGGTGTCCTGAAGCATGCACGGTGCGTTTCATCAACATTAAATTATTGTCATTCAGGAAAATAAAGCGTGGAATATAAAAACATTCGACAGATCCTAATAATTTATTTTTTTTAACAACACTGCTTTCTATAAAACCTGTTTCGGCACTCTGGAAGGAAATAATAAATAAAAATACAATTCTGATGACCCTACTTTATTCTGAACATTGAAATTCAGAATCATCGTTTCTGTGTATTAACCTACCACAAATACTTTCAAGCATACTATCTAGCAAATATAGAAATCCTTTTTACCTAATCTATCTTTTATACCATTCTAAACATTATTATAATAAAAAATTAAGCTTTATCATCATGTTTTTGTTAATAAATGCAATTTTGCATTTTAGGAAACATAATATTTTTGATTTCTTTATTAATTTAAAACAAAATCATGAACATTTATTTACCTCCCTGTCTTGCTCTCATATAGAAGACAAATTAATCTCTGCAGATGTTAATCGTTAATTTGTGGTTCTGATCTGACCATCTAGAAAAAATACAAACGAAAGCCACAAATGTAAGTCGCAGTCAGTGGACATTGTGTGTTCTTTACGACATTGGACACGTTTTCTTGGACATTCCTAACAGTGTGTCGTGAGTGTGTGTGATATCCGAAAAAACTGTGAAATGACTTGCATCGAGGCTGATACTCATTGAAATGTGTAAATTTCCGTTAGCAGTTCTTCCACCTAACTTGCAGCAATGTGCGAGCGGAGAGGATAGCAACGGAAAGGGAATGTGCCGGCCGGGCCGGGATGTGGCGAAGCGAAGAATGGCGAATCGAAAAGTAACGAGCACCGAAACCAGAGAGAGATAAACGTAGAGGGGGAGTAGTGAAGTGACGTGACGAAGCAGTGTGACGAAGCACGGCGTGACGAAGCGGGACGTGATGAAAAGTAGTGTAAAGAATCTGCGACGAGACAAGGTGGAGCGTGGGGCGAAGTCGGGGGAAATAAAGGGGAGAAGTCGAAGAGCCTGTTTGTGTCGCGGGACAATGACAAGAAGGATCGAGTGAGGACATGAGTGGGCGCGCTTTGACGCGTAGACTTGGTAATCCTTCGAAGTAGAGTGACGGGTTGGGTATCGAAGCAAGCACGGACAAAGCCAGAAAACGAGCCGGGGTGGTTTTTTTGGAACATATCGGGGACGGGGCGGGAGCGGGCGGGTTTGGGTTGGGTTGGGGTGAGTTTGGGTGGGGTGGAGAGGGTTCGGGGGTGGGGTTTGTCGAGGAGATGCGGGGCGGGGCGGGCGAAGCGGAGTGGAGTGGAAGTAGTGTGGCCGCGTGTGCCAGAAGATAATTGGGTGGAAATGACTGCTTTGGCCATTGACTCGCGTGCCACGCGGCCAGGACGATTACCGAATTGACAACTTTATCAGCGGCCGCGTACTGACATGAAAGCCGCGCGCGGCGGGTGTCATGCGCCGATGCTGCGAGGAATTTGCGATAAAATTTATCGCGTCGAATTAAATGGTCGCCGCAGCGCGCGCTGGCGTCGCCGTCCCGCGCATGGGGAGGAGGGGGCTCCTCCGTCCAGGGCTCTTCCGGCCTCCGTGCCTGTCGGAATAAATTGCAAGTGACAGTCGCAGGCTGCAAGTAACTCCACGCTTTGCAAAAGACTCTTCATGTAGCAGCGAGTTAATACTGTAATACTGTTTTACTCGAATGAATAATCATAAATTATGTGGTAAAAAAATTGAATAAAAAAATATTCTAGAATTTTTTATCGGAATTATTTATGAAAACTATCCTGCAAGTGAACATATTTCAAATTATGCTATATTTGTGATGTCGAGATAATTCCTAATTAATATTATGAGTATCAATGAAAACAATATAGTAATGCGCCTTCAGAAATAAAATGAAGAAGATGATGAAGAAATGAAGAAGATTGCTAGGCAATCTAGACAAATGTCACGTTTGTAACTTCGTTATATGGAACGGCTATTCATATGTTACTTGACAGAAAGGCGTACCCTTCTGACCTATTCATGATCTAGAATTTTGAAATATTTATTCCGAGACACATGAATATTAAGTGACACGAAATATTATTATAGGTAATTGGTTCTTGTCGGGAGAGAGAAGTAGGGCATCTTTCTTACAGTATTACTTAATGTGATACTAAATTACAGCAGTAATTAATGAGTAATATTTGTAAATACTATTTTGCACTATGAGATTAACACGTTTACTTACGTAAAACTACAGGAAAATGCAGTTCTTATTCATTTGCAGTCAAAGAATATCAAAAATATTGTACGTGATATATGGGGAAGTGCAATCTGCACGTTTTCTTTAACACAGGAATCTCTACACTCTGTTTTACTGCAAATAATTGAATCACGGATAAAAGTAAAAACAAGCGTTATTGGCAATATTTGGTATTCTCGACCGAAAAGAAAATTTATTACATAAGCGACGAGCATAAAATGTCGAAACGCATGTGCAATTCGTAATATTTCAACTTCTAGTGTATTTCCAATATTATTATAACATATGTAAACCAGTTTGAACGAATAATCATCAATTTCATTACCAACAACAGTTAATACACGTTTTTTAATAGGATGGGTCCAAATGATCTCAAGCCGATCAGATTGCCGAGATTGCTAAGGCAGTTGCGCCGTAGTGGTTTCGGACCCGAAGATTGCAGGTTCGAGTCCCGCCTCGGGCATGGGTGTATGTGTATGTTTGTACGAGCAGGTCGTCCTTTCACCCCTCATTATCATTATCTTTCGTACCCCAAGGCTAACAACTCTGGGGAATAAAAATCGGACTCAGCAAAATGTTGATCCTCAATTAAAGTTACAAGCATCTGCCACCGCCATAATGATACTGAGCCACGGTAAATACAGGACGCATGCACGCGTGGTCCTAGTCGGCCTATTCGCGAGCAAAAATTAATAGTAATTACAACATTTATAATTGCAATTGTAATGCTCAGAGCATTACATCGTAACCATCATAGGGTGACAACCTTCGTCACACACACCATGTAGATTGAACAAACAAGCGTTAACGAAATTAATTATGGTTAATATGAGAATAACATTAACGTTGCACCATATGTCTCATTTTCAAAATCACCAGGCAAATTATTAAAACCTAATTAGTCCTCTTAATGCCGATTAAAATGTCTCACTTTCGCTCGTGATATTTATGCGTCATCTCATAGAGCGCCTCCCTCCCTCAGCCTCCATCTAACCTGATATCCTCCGAGTCGGGGGCCACCAACATCCTATAAGTGCCCTCGGCCCGCTCGGCAAGGAGGCGGGCGCCTTTCTGGCGAGTGCAAGGGTAGTCCGTCATCGTCCGCCGCCGGGCCATGTCCGTCGTCTCGCCCGGCCTCCGCTCACACCTCAGCCCCGCCTCCTCCCCGCCTCCTCCCCGCCTCCGCCGCTCCGCCCGGCTCTCTCCCGCCGCCGCCTTCCGCACGGCGCCTACGCCCCGCTCCTCGCCGCCGCCGTGTCGCCCGCTCCGGCCGCCGCTCCGCCGCCTGCCCGCCCCGCCTCCGCCCCGCAGCCTTCGACGCGCTGTAAATTGAACTGAGGAAGGCGGAACGAGAAACCCACGTCCCTCCACTCTCCCCTCTTCCCCCTTCCCGCCCCTGGCGCTGGAGGGCACGCGGCGTTCCGCCTCCGAGCCAGCCATAACAACGTTTTCACATCGCCGCCAATATTGGAAAAAATCTAAATCCATCCCGGCCCATAAGGTTACGGTTATACGAAGTGGATTCCTGCGAGCATAGTCGGCCTTTCCATTTGAAGAATCGTCTCCGCGTTGCGTCTGCGGGGACGGCGGAGGGCCATCTCGGCGGCGGAAGCGACCGAGGGAGGCGGAGCCTGGCGGGAAAGGGGGTCCCGGGGGCGGCCGTTTATTTTATGCGCGGGCATGCGGCGCGAGACGTAAAAGAACAAGCGGCGGGCAGCGGGCGCAGCGGAGGCGATCGAGGCGTTCCTCAGGGACCCACGCCCCGCCCACGCGCTGCGCCTCGCGTATGCGGGACTGGCCCGCCACGCGCTGCCGACTTCCAGTAGTTGGCGCGGACCGCACTCCAGCCAGTGCGGCTCGCAACCCTGGTTTGCTTAGTTTGCGTTACCCATGCACCGACCGGTCACGCGCCTAGGAGAGGGAAAACGTAGAAATATAACCTAGTGCTCTGAAATTTAAAATAGTTCTTCGAAATTTCCAGATAAATGTATGTGTAATGAAATAAGTCAGTGGTATTTTTATAAGATAAATAACAACTGAAATTCACAGTAGTTAATTTTTTAGAAGTATAAAATAATGGAATTGTAGAACTTGGTTAGGCAGATTTCTCGTAGAAGAAGATAGATAATTTACGCAAGGGTCTATAAAGTCAAAACCTAAAGTTTTTTATTTTAAAATTTTTGAGCAATCACAAGCAAGTTCTTCTGAGATTGAGAAGTGAACTAACATAGAAATATTTTTTCACTGAGCGCTACGGACTGCCCACTCTGGCGTGCGTGCGTTCATATTACAAGCACAAGCCGATCCCACTCCCACAGATAAAATGCAAAGTGAGTAGCTGACGCAGGAAGCGAAAAACGTAGACTACTCCAAAATTTCCAGAATAATTTATGTGTAATTAATAAGGCAGTACATTAGCAACTTTATTAAAAAGAAAGAAAGAATAGCTAAAGAAATATATAGTACAAGTGTAATGACTGAAGTACAAAAGTAATAAAATTGTGAAACGTAGATTGAAAGATTAACTTCAAGAGGAGCGTTTTTGATTCAATGGTTCGTCAAGTGGAAAGTTTGCATTTATGCCTCACAATATTTTAAACAAAGTCAGGTGCATTAACTTTTTATTTCAGTTGACTCTTCCTGTTGCGCAATGCTGTGTATTGATGCCCCTAGAAATAACTATGTCGCTGAGCTCAACTGTTTTACCAAACTTTGCTTCTTTCGTTTATTGCATGCTGTCAGTAGCACCGGCGTGTTTTCACCGCAGCTAATCAAATTAGTAAATCTGTAGGTATTCCTGTAACTATTTAGCTACAGCTCACACTTCTTATGTCGACAAACGTTTAGAAAACGAAATGTTGCATAGTGTTTTTTGCACTTTTAACTTCTTCAATTAGCTGACACTCGTTCATTTTAACAGCTCACGATTAGAAATATTCAAACGGGGATAAAACCGCGAAGAGCCGTGTGATCAGACGTCGATGTTTAATGAAGATGTAGATCCTAATGCAGATCCGGAGATTTGAAATGCCCCGTCCAAGCTTTCAGGGCAGCCTGAATGGGGGTCACGCGTATAGTCAAAGGTGCGGGGCGCGGGGCGCGGGGCAAGAGCGGTGCAGGGCAAAGAGCGGTGCGGGGCAAAGAGCGGTGCGGGGCAAAGAGCGGTGCGGGGCAAAGAGCGATGCGGGGCAAAGAGCGGTGCGGGGCAAAGAGCGGTGCGGGGCAAAGAGCGGTGCGGGAGCGGTGCGGGGCGCGGTGCGGGGAGCGGTGCGGGGAGCGGTGTGGGGAGCGGTGTGGGGGAGCGGTGCGGCGCAGGGTGCGGGGGGGGAGAGGGGGAGAGCGCGGACGAAGCTGCGCTGACTCCCACGCCGCTGCGCCCTTCTCTTTTTACGCCCCTTCCCTCGCCGGCTGCTCCACTTCGCCCGGGCGTGCGCTTGGTGGAGAGGCGGAGGGGTGGAGGGGGTCTGGGAGCGCCGCACCGCGCCCGTCGCCGCTTTTAACTTACGCCTCGCGCTTCCGCGCCCGCTCCTCCATCGCGTCAGCAAACCTATAATCGAATGCGCATAGTTCGTGCCCGGAGAGCTAGCCCGGTGCTGGAGGGGCAGCGCGGATCAGAGCGGCCGCGTTTGAGCAGATATAAACGCCAGGAACCGCTAGGGAGAGAATGGACGGATAGGGGCTGAAAGGCCTAGAGAGGTAGGGGGGTCGAACAGGGCGATCATTAGGAGAAGGTAGGAAGGTAGGTTAGATCACGCTGGGAGGAGAGAAGGGCGGAGCGAGAGTAGAAGAGGGCAAGAATACAGCGGGACGAGAGTAGAGGGGGACCAGACTACAGCGGTGTGATATTGAAGCATGGTGAGAGTAGAGTGGGGAGGAAGCAAGGCGGGGGGTGAGTAAAGAATGGATACGGAAGGGTAGTGAAGAGGAAGAGCAGGCAAGAGAGGACGACGGGCGAGATCATGGCTGAGCAGAAATAGAGCAGACCAATGGGCATGAGTGGGGCGGAGCAAGAGCGAAAAGATAGTCTGCAGCGTGAAGAGAGGATGTATGGAATCGAGTAGGGCAGGAAGACTGGCGGAGAGAGAGCAGGGCGAGGAAAGCGCAGGGTGGAATGCGCGAGGTATGGGGAGAGAGGATAGCGAGGAGAGAGAAGAGAGGAGAAAGAGGAGACGGGGATAGAACAGGGCGAGAGCAGGGTGGGGTGGGAGCAAAGTGGGGTAGAACAGAACTGGAAGAGTAAGACGAGGAACGTTTGCACGAAAGCAAGGGAGTGGTAGAGTGTGGCGACAGAGGGTTGGGTGCAGTATACGGGCGAGGAGAGAGCCGAAAGAGGGCGGGGTGCGAGAGCTTGGTGTGTGGGGTTGAGGTTGTAGAGCCAGAGGAGATGAAGTCACGGACTTGCGAGGTGCGAGGGCGCAGATAGAAGCGAGAGTGGAAGAGGGAGCGGAGTGGAAAGGGCAATGGACGAACGAATGTTGGATGATGCGGACAGACTGGGGCCTACGTATCCAAAGATAGGCACCGATATTGAAAGGCCGCATAGAGTGGTAGGGAGAACAGACACCGACAGAATTCGACGATGCAACGTTCGACGGGAAGTTTAAAGGGAGCAGAGTGATGAAAAATGAATCATTACATACAGTTCATTGTGTAGATATGAAAATCCCAACAAAGATGTTATCTGTGGCAGTGACGCCTTGCGTCACGCGATGTCGTGTGTGTTGAAATGACGTGTGAGGGTGAATGTGAGCAGACGAAGAATGTCACTTGACATTTACAGCACGTGCACTGAGAATGCCGAGTGTGGCGTGGGTGTTGTGAATGTAGGGGGCGCTGGGAAAGGAGAGGCGGTACGCACGGGGGCATTGTGCTCGGGGGATATGTCTCTGCGAGTGCCATCCCCTCCACCGCGTCGTGGAAGTGTCGTATCGGTCGTTTGGCCGCGGGGGTGGGGGACGCCCATGCGACGCGCAGGTGCGTGGGGGTGGGGATGGGGGAGAGGGCAAACGGTGGGAGGAAGCGGTCGGGGAGCGCATCGGCATTCGCGGGCGGTGTGTCGGGGGCGGGCGGGGCCGCGGGTTGCGGTTACATATTCATGTAAACCGGTGTCCGCCTCGCCACTCTCGGGCCGCGCCGCCGCGCGTGGATGAAGGGCTGGGGCCAGGGCGTGTTCCATGCCTAACTAAACAGGGCGCAAGGGCGAGCCTCGCGGCCCGGCCAGCGCCCGCCCTTCGCCCGTGCGCGTAACCCTGCGAGCTCATCGCTCCTCCAATGGACGGGCGCTCGCGTCTTTTTCATGAGATTGCTTCATTCGATCGATTGATTGATTGGTTAATTGATTACTTTGCTGGGCGCACCAACTGCTATGGTCATTAGACAAAAGTGCAGTACACCCTTTTTTTCTACTCGGGAAAAGTCGGAGTTCTTCTTAGAATGGATGGTGAGATCCGGCACCAACCTACACATCCGTTTTCGTGATTTTGCCATACTAGGTACCTCTCATCAGCGGTCATTCCCCACGCCGGAACAAGCACAAACCTCCCGGCTGGTCTCCCGACATGTGTGGTAATGTAGTTAATGTAATGTAAGTAAGGGGTGACGATAGGACAAGGAAGAGGATGTAAAGATCGCGTGCGATCCGTGGCCCGCTTGTTACGGTATTGCTATTGCATTCATTTGATATTGAATGGAAAACCCATCAGAGAAGTCTGCCGCTAGAATTCTCTCCCAGAAACTGAACTCGACCTAGCACTTAAGTTAGTGTCAGCCAAAATCCTATTACTGTCAGGACTCGAACCCTAGGATCTTCTGGTTAGAGTTCCAGCAGTGACATCAGTTGATACCCTGAGCCACTTCAGCAGATGATTTCTTAAAGGCAAACCGAAATAGTGAAGGTGTATTCATTGGGAAGATAGCGATTTACAGCTTTTAGACAAACCAAAATCAATAACGGAGTACAATATACTATGTTCCTAGTACTAAACGTTTCAGATGTTCTCTATGTTATCTTAAACTACAGACATGTCAATTTTGTGTAGCTGTGAAAAACTAAACTGACGAATTTACATATGAAATTTCGGGAATGGAAACTGTGTAATGGAAATGGAATTTTCGAGACTTTAAATGCGGTTGGAAACTACGCAATATATTAGAAAGGGGATTCTTCAGACTAGAAAATAAATCCTAAATTATGACTTGAACATTTAATCAGATTCTTACTCAACACGTTGCACAATATTTTATAATCCTATAAAGCATATAAGTATACATACAAACATACTTGTAAGCAGGGCCACAGGGGCCCAATTTTTTTTAATCCAAAAAACTGCTTCAAAATGTCTGAGAGCATGTCATTCGTGTTTTCTTTATTCCATGATTCTACTTTCATTTTAGGCACTGGTAAAGAAAGTTTTTAGGTAGATGCTGGCATTTTATTTTGTAACATCAATGCATATGCAGAGCTATAATGTCGTACAAGCGAACCGTCGGCTACCGAAGGTTTTTTTTTTTTTTGCTTTATTATTCTGGTCGCATAAACTGCATGGTCATGAGCGACCCCTTTGTTTTACAAAGTATTAACAATATTTCAAGCAAATAATTATTTACAATTGGTATGGAAACACATACAATAAGTACAAATATTACAGAATGGAACACAAAAATTATAAATACAAATATTTCAGAATGGTACAATTTATTACATTAATAAGATCTTAAGATGATGGTATGATTTTAGATACCTAGTATTTAACTTGACAAGTTGTTTCTAGTAGTTTACAGTCATTTATGGAGGTGGAGTTCATCGAGGAAATGGATCACATTATATACATTACTTGTATCATTTAAAAGTGTTTGTATGTTGTTAGTAAGATTGTATTTTTTCTTAAGTAATTCCAATTTGGGCAATGAACTTATATATATATATATATATATATATGGATGATGGTAATAGGTATATGGCAAGTTTGGCAAAGATTTGGGGATTCCTTTGCTATTAAATGCTTATGAGTCAAGGCTGAATGGCCTATTCTCAAGCGAGTAAGAAGTACTTGATCCCTTCTTTTTTGAAGGTAAGGAGCATGGTCTACAAGAACTGATTTTCTGCTCATGAACAGTTTGCTAGGTGGAGAACTTTTCCATTCTGTGTCCCACAATTCCTTGTTTTTTCGAAGAAGTACTTTTTTTATATCATTATGTGAGACATTATTGGTGGTCAGAGGTAAGGAGGTAGCTTGTTTGGCTGCTTTTTTTGCTTAAGTTAAGGAATTTGAGTGAATTATTTAGGTTTCGGTTCTGATACAGTTTTGCAAGATCCTGGACTTGTGATATACTCCTCTCTACTCAGTTACCAAGTCTGTCAATAATTTGAAGAAATGCAAAGTTTCCTTGCATTCTTTAATTTTGTATGCTTTCTGCAATCATAACCCATCACCGCAAAATCCAAACGTGTAAAACAACAAATGTGTTCCTTTTTGTCCATATGAAAGTCACGGGAAAAGCACAATGACATGTGAAAATTTAAATATATATGTGCAAAGAAAGTAAGTCATATTATTTTCGACCATGTTTGCAATATCTTCACGCTTTTGTTTTCTGTTGCTAAATGCAATTGTTTTAATATAGAAATTGAAATTATAGCACGGTAAATAGTATGAAATTAAATAAAAGGAAATTTGAATGAACGTATTATTTTTAATACAACTTGTATTATTGTAGAATAATGAACATTAAAATATTCTATAGAAAGTTGATATACGGTTGTGGATCTGAACACTACTCTATAAAATCAGAAGTATTCTTAAAACACATTTTAAATATTGAATTTACATTTTCTTGCTTTAATGATGTATACATTTTCATTAGGTTTTACTTTATTCAAAAAATTAACTGACTCCCTGAATTTTCAAACTGCTATTTTAAAACTCACATCCATAATTGAACCAAATTCCCAATATTCATGAAGTAATTTTGCATATCACCCGAGTAATATGCATTAAGTAATTTCACTCATCACACAATGATTACCATCTATCAGTAGTACAGAATACTGTTTGCTCTTTCTCCCGGAGACGCATTCACCGCCAGGCGCGCTGCTATCTACGCGCCAGTGCTTTGTCGCGCTTCGCGGACGCTCATGTCGATACCGGAACAAGCGAGCGCGTCTGGCGAGTTCTGAAAGCGGAATCCTTTAATCCCGCCCGCGGCGGCGGCGGGGTCTATGAGCGTAAAACTCAAATTGAAGGTAAAATGGATGAGCGAAGGAAACGAGCGCGGGTAATGAGGTGGCGCTGACGGGATAGGAGTGTGGGAAATTCTAGTATTTTATCTGACGACTCTTATTGTGCCGGTCGGTGGAAACTGTGTGGCTCTGAAAGCAGAGGCGGGTGACGGGTAGTGAAAGCGGAAGCGGTGGTAGTTTTGATGACTGTGGTGTTGCAAATGAAGATCGTATAGGAGGCGACGTAGGCAGACGAGGTGCACAATAACGTGGAGTTGGTAAGGTTGCAGATAGCGGAGAATATGGTAAATGAGATGGCAGAGATTCCAGTTGAAAAGGTAAACGATACGGCAGATTATACAGCAGAGAATACAGCCGAGAATACTGCACAGAATACAACAGGGAATCTGACAGAGCTTATTGCAAAGAATGCCAAAATATCTGACAGAGCCAAAAGGATATGGCAGAAGATTTGGCAAAAGTGCCAGAGGATACGGTAGAATACATACCAACTGTCTGTGGATCTCTCTGGATCTGTCAAAGTACGAAACGATCTGGTAGTGCATGTGAGAGAGTATAACAAAATATCAGGCAGAGGATCTGTCATATGCGGCAGAGGATGCGGCAGAGGATATGGCAGAGTATGACAAAATACCTGGCAGACGATCTTGGAGAGGATAGGGCAAATAATCTTTCAGAGTTAGATCTGGCAAAGGATATGTTACGAGACGTCAGAGGATCTGTCAGAGAATGACAGATAACCTGACAGAGGATCTGCCAGAGAACGTGGAAGCCCCTCTGGCGTACGAGGTGGCGGAGAAGTCGCCGGAAGAGATGACGGAGGGGGTGCCGGAAGAGGAGGGAGGCGGCGAAGGGCGAGGTGGTCGACGCGTCGTCGTTTGCGTGTGGTAACAAACCGCGCCGGCTGATACCGCTCGTTAGCAGCGACGGCGGACGCCTCCCGGGCCGTCGCTCCACTTAATAATGCCCTGCATAATGCAGCGTCGTAATCGCCCGGGCGACGCGTCGCGACGCGGGCGGAATGGCGTTTGCAGGGCGCGCGGCTCGTCAGCGCCGTTGACCTTCGTTACAGGCGCCGAGTAAACGCATTAGACTCGCAAAGCACGCCCTTTCACACGGCGCTCGGTTTCTTTGTTTGTGGTTGGAGGCGTCGCCCGCAAATGAATGACACTCCAGGTGATGTGGTTTCGGACTGCTGGTGTGCATTCGCTGAGAATTCGTAATGTTTTCTCGACGTGTTACTAACTTTTCATACGATTATTCTTTTGCCGCACGTGAACTGATTTTTGTAAGCATACATATTACTAGTTTCATTTTAATAAAATGATAAAAGTAGACAAATTAAAACATTTTATTACTTGTAAATTGTTATGCATGTAAGTTTCTTGACTAGCCCAATAAAATCAACATGGTCTACTTTAGAAAAAATACTTTAACAGAGAATTTATTGTTCGCTAAAAGTTCATTTATTGTCAATTAATTGTTATAAAGTCATTTCTGATTCAAACAGTTGGGACCACGATTCCATGTTTTATTAACTTTATTTTTGATTGAAGTTTCTGATTTTAAATGCTATTCTAATATTGGATATTGTTATTTTTTTACCCTAAAATGTGAAGATCTCTTAAATTATTACATTTATTTTTACACAATATCCTACAATATATGTACTCATAGTTGGTATTCTTCTCCTATTCATGTAGTTTGCTTGTCATGATTATGCCAATCTATGTCTGTGCTTTAAAACCAGAACCATGTCTGTGCTGTACACAATATTGGAAATTGTTATTTTTTACTCTTAATGTATGACGGTCTCTTACATTTTTATATTTGTTTTTCCACAATATATTAAAATATATGTACTCATAGTTGATATTATTCCACTTTTCCTGTAGTACGCTTGTCAAGAATACACCAATTCATTTCTGTGCTTTTGGACTTTTTTCTTTCACTCTTACCTGACTGTCATTTTTTCTCATTCGTCTTCCTTTTTTCCAGAATACAGTATCAATATTTCTAATGTCACTGTGAATTTACGGAGTAACGCTTTCATCATTTTTGTCTCAAGATTTAAATCAAATGAATATATCATTTTCATTGTTGCATATGATTAACAATTCTCTCAACCTTTCTTAACGGGCAGTGTCGATACTGGACCCATTTTAAAGTTGTGTAGGATGGTTGGATCGGAGAAGGAATAAAATGTATACCACATATCCACCCAGCCAATTCCTCGCCCCCCATGTTCTAAATAATAAATATGCTAAATCAATAAATCCTTGAATAAATAAGTATTCTGAATTAATAACCACGAGGATGCGACACCACAGTCCACGTGCTTTTGTGTTGTTGTGAATTATTGGAAACTACGAAATACCTCCAAACTATAAACCTCATGTTGGTGTTTTCAAATTCTGGTTTCCCTGCCCCAGAACTCTCTCTATTCAGTAACTTTCCCGAGATAATACTTTCTTTATAATGCAAACTAACAGTTAATGAATTATGCATTTAGTGCATTGCATGAGCAAATAAATGATAAATTTCAATAACATTTTTTCATATTTCATTTGCGACAAATTAAATTCATACTTTCATGAATGCACACTTTAAATTCATTTTTGTCAAACACATGACGAAAAAAGAATCTCTATAGTTTAGACATTTTTTTAATTAGAAAAACTGTAAGAAGTCTCTCTTGTACAGTAAAGACTTCAGGAGGGAGAAAGAGAAAGATACATGGTGGGAAAGAGCGCATTTGTACTGATATTTCATGTTAATGTAGGTTTGGCCACAAAATTAATTTTTTGGATAAGATCTGGCTTTTAACACGTATCTATTCCAATAATATGGTCTTATAAAAATAAATAATTGAGAGTATAATATTATATTAAGTCCTAAGAAATTTTCTTAGCCTAATTATCCATTAATTACACCTCAGAGGGCAATATTGGCAATTTAAAATAGAAGCATGAATATAGTTAATAATAAATAACATTAATTATATTTTATGCAAATTACAATACCCGAAAGTTTGCCGTCGTCGGGCGCAGGTTTACAATACTTTCTCTTCTTACGTCAGTAAGTGCGAGTAGGTAAAACTTATTGTAAACATTTGAGGATATAAGATAATACTATTTTTGGCAATATATCTTTCTATGTATGGTTAACAATTTGTATTGCCGTTCGAAGTCTTCCCTCAATCTGAGCTAATATTTCCAACCACGTGACAACCACGTCACTTCTGAAGCCGCGGAAAGTTAACCCATGAATTCCCCCGCCTCACCACGCATCTGCGGTTGGCACGCCTGTGGGGCGGAGCGGGGTGCTGGTGTCGCCGCCTGGCAGGGAGAGTTACGGGCTCGTAAAAGAGGGCGCCCGCGTCGCCGCCGACGCGTGGGGGGTTCCCCTGCGTTTCCATTTCTGAATACGGCCTCTTCCCACCCCGTCCGCCCGACGCGACAGACGGTTATGAGGAGCCATCGTTCTTTCCAGTGCCCAATGGAGGACACAGCCGCGCCACTTAAATAAGATGAAGATATCCCGCGATCCCCTAATCTGGGATTTATGGCCAATTACGAGTATTGACGACCCACAGAGCTTTGTGCGCCACGTTCCCGAGGGCGGGAAATATCGCTGACGGTTATTTATCTGCTGACTGCGGAATATGCGAATTCGAGGTTTCGGGTGTTGTTGTGTGCCAAGTGTATAAAGGCAAAGCCAGCAGATACGCGAGGAAGTCGCATTTCGCCGGCAAGAACGGTAATTTACGATAACTGCTGTTGGGTGGTAGACGCGCCGTACACAGCATCGAGGATCTGGTGCATTGGGTCATGATGTTTTTGTGCGGCCACTCGCGCGTTTCGCGGCTCTCTTGTTTCCATTGTTTTCTGTTCTTCTGACGGCCCTCGGGAATGCGGCGAGTTTGTACTCGCGTGCAAGCGTTTAACATTGCATGGCAGCACTTAGACCTCATCTCAGCCAAAAATAATGTGCTCTATTTAACAATTTCCTATATTAGTTCTTCATTTGTTTCAAATATTATTTGTGGTATTTTCTTGTTCATTATACCTTTTGTATCAGAAAGTGATACCAATTATAAATCAGTTTTCGCGATTATTATCAATGTTGATCATGGCTGTGCTGACGCCTACAAAACATGATGATTAAGTGTGTAGAACTTATTTCACAGCCAGCAAAACTTGATTTTTAAGAAAAATGTCGTAAGATTACAAAATCTGTTCTCCTTTTCTAAGATTACGAATGGTTAATTAAATTTAAGCAAAGAACATCTCTTTTCGTGCACAAAGTTGAATGAAAAGAAGAAACTGTCCCGATAGTCACTGTCAACAATACGTAATTTACTATTCTGGTTAGTGACATTGTTTTAAGAAATTATGTGATATAAATACAACTTCTAGACTAAAAAAATCATTACATACAATTCAATGTTTAATTATATATGAAAATCATCTTTTTTAAGTTAGCAGATGTAAGGCAACTTTAATCTCAACTTCAAAATCATTATCTACAAAAGTAAAAACATTCAGAGCAAAGAAAATTGACATTTTTATTTCTAGGTATTGTATCATGCTTTACAAAATGTATGAATATATTAAAATATTGCCATTAATAGAGAAATTTAATTAGAAAGTTAGTAGAAATATAGTATATTAATTTAGTGTGTTAATTATTTCCCACAAAAAAGACACAAAATTATTATTACAGTGGTATGTTGGTTTTGTTTCATTTTTCAATGAATAATATTGCACTCTTGAGAATGTTTATTTGCGGTATTCAATGGAAAGGCAACATTTCAGACAAAAGTCATTTTATATTCTAATGTAAACAGAAACGTACATTGTCGGAAAAGTGGACTGTTATCTCGATTACAGTTGCTTATTAATTTATTCTCTCTGGTGACTGATTGAGTTTTTATGCTCTGAGTTACGAGGAGAGGGCTCTCCAAACGGTAGAGCTACTAATACAATAACAATTGTAATTGAATTTCAGATATTCGTAGAAAATTAATAATTGCAAAAGTTAAATGAGTATGCAAATTGTGTAGAGGCGTGAACCTTCTGTCGCATTGCAGCAGACTGCTTGCTTTTGCAGAGCGAAATGGCTGCGAGAGAAATTTTTAGCTCTGAAACGTACGTCTCCGAAAACTCAGCTTCAGTGTTAAAATATGCTTATGGGAATTTGACTTCAGAGGGGTCCTAAAACGGTGTTCCAGAAACTCTCAACATTTGTTTTTGCTTTAATACTCATTAGCACTGTTTCAGGCGTGATGTTTGGTAGATTCAGTGATGATACTCAAACTAATTTTATGCGCGTTCACGCATATGAAATAACTACTGTCGTGTAATATTAATAATTGTATCTTTAAATTCAGTGTGTAATTAAAATTTTCGTTATTTGTGAGTTATTATTTTTTCAGTTATATAAGTTTTAGTTATGATCTACTACAAATTTGGTCAAGTTTAAGTAGCTCTCCTTTGCTCCTTAACAAGTTTGTTTTAAAAAAGGTATCTAGCTGTAACGTACCAAGAATTATGTAGTATTGTGTAACCAAGAATTATATAGTAGTAGCATATGAATTGCTGATTCCGTTCAGAGAGATGGTGAGTAAATTATTCAATATTTTATTTTTTTCGCATGTACAATCAAATGCATCATTATATAACTTGACAAATAAAAAAAGTATACATATTCTTCTACTTACAATAAAAAAATTAATTTTAAAACACAAATAGAACAATAGCAAATAATTTGCAGTTTACACTAAATTGGATTTAATAAAAAAATTAAATAATAGGATACGTGTAATTTATGGGTTATCATACTCACATACAAAGAAGAATGAAATATAAAGGGAGTATTGAAACTTTTCAAAAAAGTAAGATTAGAGATTTTTATTGCAATCACAGTTCTTGTTTTTCGTTGATGGTATTTTGGCGTTTCAATTATTATTCTATTTTAATTGTCTTCTATAATGATATTCTAAATTTTATACTTTATGAAGAAAGAAACATTTTATTTGGTTTAAAATTGTATTACAGAACACTTGAAGGGGTGACAAACTGGGTCGCAAAATGAGTTTTATGCAAGAGGCAAACATAATAATTAATTAAAATATGACAAGTTTGATTGTCTTTAACACAAGAGGATACCACTGTATATAATGATAACTTTTCTTCCGGTTGCAACCACCAGTGGTTCTTCCGAAATGACACCGCATTCTATTCCAAAGCAAGTTATCCGTTCAGACGCTTTTACAGTTTTTGCACATCGACACTTAAAGATAAACGGACTCAGCTATTAACACGTGACACCTGGTGACACCAATCACGGTCTCTATAGCAAATATAATCGTTAACCGGGTCCGGTTCGGTAAGTGAGGCATCATAACGTGTACCGGATTGGTTATCGGTTACACTTGTTTTGGGTTCTTAATACACTAAGAACGCGAACGAGAAGCGACTGCGATTTTCGGTTATCGAAGGAAGTGTTTGCTTCCACTCTTTATTTAGGATGGAAGCCAGCCAGAGGAGAAAATTAACAAAAAGAATTAAAGTGTTTTTGAGAAAAAAATAGTGTAAATTTTTAAAATTTTATATATTTCTCTAATTACATATACTACTAATTACATGCATACTATAATTCTATAACTAAACAAAAAATGCTCATAATTTCGAAAAATTAAACGCGGCCTTATTTCAAAATGTGTCTCTAAGTACCAGATATCATTAACGAAAATAATTTTTATCTTCAAATGTTGTAGTTATAGCAAGACGCCCAAACAAATTGCACCTTTGCAATATTGCACCAACCTCTGTAGGGTTCTTTATGATATTCGACGACAAAGTTTTAATCAAGCAATATGGTGCCAATTGCGAAAAAGTTTTGAAAGTGATTTTGAGGGTTCTTTCAAATACCCTCAAAAATCTATATATCCGTTTGAAACTCGTGCACTGACTTGATATAATTCATATCAATAGAGGAATGTCAATTTTAGAGAAAGTCTGATGAACAGCGTTGACCAAAGACAAGACTTTTTGTCATCAATCGACCCACAAAACATGGATTCTGGTCACATGGATTCTATTACATGGATACACCACGTGATAAAAGTAATTTATTCTTTATAGCAATACAATTTATCCACTTTTTTTGTCAGGGTCCTGCAGCAAGAGTTTTTCTGTGAAAAAATAGCAATTGTTCGCCGCACGGTTACAATATTTTCTCTCCCCTAGTTATGTAGTAAGGCAAGAGAGTCAAAAATGGCAATTCAATAAGGGGTCGCCTCTAGTGAAGCAAACCTACCTTCAAAGAAATATTTTTACTGATGAGTTTTGATCAAAGAATTTCAACAACTTAAGCCCTTATACGAAAGCGAAAAATAATGAAATCAATTACAATTCATTTTAACGTGTGGGTCAATGGGAGACATAATCAGATTTAACGTTTGATCATTTCCCCAAGAACACGAACAGAATTCTGAAAAAAAAACTGATCGCGATGACCTACATATTTTGCTTCAACTTTGTTTAATTTTTATGAAAGAAGTGTTAGTAATGTGTTCTTTGTTTTGCTGGTTGACGGGAAATCAGAAAACATAGTCTGTATATTCGGTGTTATCTCGGCCCTCTGGGCAATGGCGGCAACGAAACCTCTCTGGGGAGTCCTGTCGACACGGACACATTTTCCCCCACCTCCTCCCCCACTTCTTCCTCGGGCAACTGCCCCTGCCACCGACACTACCTCCAACCTTTCCACGACACCCCAGCCGCCGGTGCCCGCCCCCGGACCTTTCCTCTCGGTTATTCGCCATCGCCGCGGCAAAAAGTGGCCAGCAACTGTCCCTGGGCAAACACGGAGGATGGCCGGTAATTTCATCTGCCAGGTCCGCCCCTCGCTCCCTTCTGTGGACGGCGCTTGCCACTGTCCTTCTGCCCCCGGCGGTGGCGACGGTGGCTGCGGGACGACCGTCCGACACGAGATTTTATCCTGGCGCGTATCTTGTCAGCGCCTCCTTTGTGACCACGGCAGAGGAACGTACGCCTAGATAATCATATCAGACTTCGCTGCCTCCCGCCTTCACATTACCGAGAGCTCTACTCCGCGTTGAATGAACTGCTATGTTCACCCATATCCATAATGTGAGCAAACTATTGTCAACTTAATTAAAAAGAACTATTGGACATACAACGATGAATATAGTATTATGGAGAAGTGAAGCAGGAAGTTTGTTATTAATTTGAGATGCACAAGAATTACATAATATATAAAGAATTTATTAGCTCTATGAACTATAGATCCGAAGCTATCTCCCTTCTTAGGGTTACGAGGGTTGCTAGAAATCCTTTTTGTTTTGCACTTTCCAGCAGTCACCCATTTCCACGACCCTTTATACTATTAATGCAACGGGTATTTACAGCAGGTCTTTTTATGATATCAGAAGTGGAGAGTTGTTTCTGAGGAACATTTAACATGATATTTACTCTTAATAAAGCCAGTAATTGCTGACACGCATTTATAAAGAAGGCTCAGGCAACTTTAGAACCGCCTAAATAGGACTCTAGAATTCCCCTAGTTATGCTAAAGTTTGATCCTAGTCCTTCAGGTTAGAAAACGAGTGTTCTAAAATCGCTTTGATGCCGCGCTCATTTACATTCGAAGAACAGAAGCATAGAAATGTCCCATTTGAATTTTGAATTTTTTGCGAGGGCTTTTTTTCCTTACACGCTTCCTTAAATCAATCACCTTTTATAAAATAATATTTAAGTGTCTGTAATTTATAAAACAAATTGTACATAACTTTTAATAAACATCATTAATAATGATTTTAATTCATGAAATGAAGCGATTTCAACGATTTGGCTGATATGAAGTTTCATCATATTTCCAAAAGAATATAATTTCCTCTATAGGTTGATATAATGTAATAATAATAATAATAATAATAATAATAATCTGACATTCGCAATAGAAAATTAATTTGAAACTACATACCTTTCCACGAAATAGTGCATACTTTTCTCTAACGTATAAGCTTCATGATAATCAGGGGGTTTACTTTAATCTCATAACAAATTCAGTTCAATATCGCTGCTCCTTTATTCCACGACAGCTCAACTTCGCTTCGTTGCACGTAAGCAGCTCATCCTCAGCACTTCACGGCAACCCCGCACAATGGGCGAAACACGGCGCTCTCCTCCTCTTCCCGGCGGGGCCGAGTCTTCAAGCGGCGCGGCGCGGCGCGGCGCGGCGCAAAGAAAGCGGCGATTTATAAACGCGGACGACGATTCGTGAATTGCAACGCGCGGTTTTTCCAGCGCTTAATCTTAAAGGCGCCTTAAGTAAGCGCCGCCGCGCGACGAGACAATGGATAATAGCGTGGCGTCTGAGGCCCGCGCTCATTAAAACCGCATTATCTTCTCTTTTCCGCGACATTTACCCCTCAATTGGAGTCGATTCCGCCTCCGCTTTCGCAGCCGCCACGGCTTCCCGCAGCGCGGCGCCGCCTTCCCGAGAGGTGGAGGCTGGAGGTGGGGGCGGGGGTGGCGGTGAGAGGCGGGTGGGAGGAGAGAAGGTGGCGTTGGGGAAAAGAGCGATGGTCGGTGCGTAGAATAGGGACCCTGTCATATACGTACAGGATCTTTTAGATTGAAACATGTAATTATATTCAAAAGGAATTGGAACATATTTTTTTCCTATCAATGATGCTGGGAAGTGGGGACGAGTGCATCAAAAGCATGCAGGTAACTACTAAATAAATGGGGGTCATATACTATTTTATGATAATATTTTATTTGCCACAAAATGTTAGAAGATTATGATTTTTATGCACTTTCGAAACTTTTATTTTAAGGGATTAGAAATTTTAGTCTTCAAATACCAGTGAAAAAATCTCTGGCAATAAATTATAAATTAAAGTATCGTTAGCATCTCCAAGTAGTAATTTTGTATTCTTTACCATACACAGCACTCCAGTTAAAAATATTCCTCTGGATATTATTTATTGAGTCACCTCTCATTTTAGAACTCCAGCACAAATTTCAGCACCCATTTAGAATATACAAGTTTGAAAAATACAAATATTTCTTCTTATTATATTTCATCACAACGAATTTAAGCCAAAAAGGAGGAGACCAAAACTCAACAGCAGTCATAGGGAAAATAACATAATATGCAAGGAAGGTTAAAGTGTTACTATGAAAATCTGAAAACGAATACGAAACATTCAAATGTCCGAGTCAGAGTCTGCTTGGTCCACGCAGAAACGTGGATCCTTCGACTTCAAGCATTTCCGAATCGATACAAATAACTCACGGGGTGTCATATACTGCGAGCGACGTGAATGAAAGCCTCCCAACCGTCAAGCTCGTTTCAAGATGTCCTGTGAAGCGTTCTCAGCTGTCAAATCGGTTTGTTCATCACGTGTAAGAACACAGTTACCTCCCCAAATTGCACTCCGCCGCCGTCGCCCCAATTAGCGCCCGCGGGGGCTGAAAACGCCAAATTGCCGCTGCATTGTGCGCGCAGGTGGCGTCGGCGGAGCGAAGGCTCTGGCGCCGGTGAAACGACGCAACACACACACACACACACACACACACACACACACTTGTCTTCTTCACTCAACTGCTGGCCACAAATACGACACGTGAAAGATAAGGATATATTTCCGAGAAAAATTCAATATAAATACTTTATTCCTATCCTTCTAACATAGACGTTTAGGGCCAACAACAGATCGTTGGTGCACAAGTCTAGTTTGTTGACCGAGCGTTAGATGACAAAGAGGCAAGTGTCGAAATCATATCGTGCTCGTGTTGCAAGTTTTTTTAACACGTCCTGTGCAAAGCTTAATAAGTTAAGTAAAGGAATATAAACTAAATATCAAATAACTACAAATATCTTATTTGTACAAAAGTAAACAGATAGCAGTTAGTGTCGTAACACAATTGTTGGTAAAGAATAAACAAAAACCTCAAGACGAAAGACAATTGCGAATCTTTACAGGTATTTTACACACTGCGATGAGAGTTGATGTTTCCCACACGGAAAACAGGCAAAAGAAACTGCGTTTCGCGCACGGCGTATTAAAAAATAATTTTTCGTAACACTATACTGTTATATCGACATCATGCAAACGCAACTGCTGGCGGTTAGCGTCTGTTAAAAATGTACCGTCCATTAAAAACAATCCAAACAAAGGAAAAGTTAGTGCCGCTCCAAATAAGTAATCGTTCTAACTGTAATTCAGTTTTCTATAGCATGGTAGACGTTTATTAGATAACTGCACACTCAATTTACTTAATGAGAAATCAATTTAATCCAATATTTCCATTTTTTCATCAAACACGTTTTCGTCAACAATGCTAACGTTGTTGGGAGTTTTAGATCCCCCCCCCCCAGTGTTCTCTAGCAGCCTTAAAGATGTTAATAACTATTAATTCTACTTCTTGTTTGTGTATGATGTCAGGCTACGATTAAGCACGGAGAGTCTGCCCCCGCACCACGTAATGAGAGGGTCTCCTCATATTTAATAAAAATGCAAAGGAAGTTTCCCTTCAAGAAGGACGAAGGAGAAAGAAAAACATTTAGAAAGGGAGAGAAAAGTAGCGAAAAAGGTGATCAAGTGCCTCGTATTTTCTGTTATTCTCGTGAGAGAGAAACGCAACACGAAACTGAGAACCACGAAAACCCTTATATCGAGAACGCGCTCCGAAAAAATGACTTGAATTCTTGTAGCTAGTAATCCTTGGTCTAAGCATTTTTACGGACAGAAACATTAATTTAACTTGCGCTATTGTTCAAAGACTTCGTTCTCATATGTGAGCAATCGAATCGTGTTATTATACTCGTATTATGAGGGCCCCCACACGAATACAGCTGCGGACCCCCGCTAGGGTTAATAAGGCTGTGTATGGGGTTTCTGCAGGTTGACCCCTATGGTATAAGAATGGGCATAGTAACATCATAGTTCAAACCCAATTGAGAGCGACGGATTTTCGTTAAAATAATATCCTCAGTATATCGTGGAGTAGTTGGCAGTGGTGAGCATTGAGCATTGAGCACACATACTACCATTAATAACCGTTTCATGAATCATTAATTAGCTAAATAAGGAGTTTGAGATTTCGAGAGAGGGGTAACGTTTTCGTCCGAAATAGCGTCCCTTGGGCCCGCGATATTATCAAAAGGATGGTACGTAATCCTCGAAATCCACTTCGTCTCAATTACTCCTTTTTACCCTTCACGGCGCTGAGCACTTCGGAATGCTTACAAGAGTTTGCAAAACAAGATAACTTAATCACAGATGGCTCGGGGCAATCGCGATGATGACAGATATATAAAAAATAGGAAAACACTTCTTCAAAATTTTGAGATGATGTTTATGATATGTGCTTTTAGCGATAAATATTTGCGGTGGATGATACTACACGATCCCGAATGTTTTACTTATTTCATATCCTCCGGAGAACAGATTTTGAAAACCAAGTCAAACAGAAAAAACATTGAGTTCATCAGTTTTTATTTTTAATTGACTAATTATCCGTAGATACGTCTGTGGAAACTATACCCAATAACGTGTACAAAGTCTGAACGATTTGTTTTGCAGTCGCCTATCTCCAGAGTTTGTGTGAGAGTCTTCAAAGAAAAGTTATTTTGTTTCATTGCTGCCGCTTATCATTATATTGCATCATTACATTTTATCAACGCGTACAGTAATCGAAAGGCTGTTACTACTGATTTTTATAGCAAAGATTAGTATTGTCTGTCAATAAATGTTCTGCTCAAAACGTTTCGGGCTTGATTGCTTAAGAAAAAATTTTTCTATGCCTTGCGAAAATAAATTATTAATTCATATGAACAAGTTTTTCTGTTGAGATTGATTTATAACAGCACTCGCATTTCCAAAGAATAAAGCTCATAATATCTTCTATTCGTATCTAAATGTGGTCGCAAAACACAAATGTAAGGATGACAGAGCACCATAGATGTGCGCAGCCATATTTTATTACATGTTATTTGTTATGTAATATTACGAGGTTCCTTTCAAAATTTATCCCTTGGGCCACCTTCGCGTACACATATACAGAACACCATTTTGACTCGAGTTTGCACTATTTTTCGATAAATGATTGATTGTTAGTTATTCCGGGCGCGTCGTCTTCTAATTTCATCAGTACCGTAATTGTATAGCATTTTTTCCTCGTGAGGTGGCAACGGTCTTCTCCCGCTGGATAGCGAGATCCGATGCCGACATACCGTCGACTAGGGCGGTTTTCCACAACCACGGGGCACCACTCCAGTTGGGCAAGCTCTAAGCACCCGACCGGTGGTCTCCCGGCATGTGTGGTTATGTAATTAACGTAAGTAGGGGTTGAGGATACGACAAGGGAGAGGAAGGAAACATCGCGCGCGGTCTGTGGTTCGTTTGTTCGTGGCTCCGACATACGCGAGTTAAGTTTGCAAACCAGGAGTCAGGGTAGAGACTGCCGATGTGCTAGGTATCGGGTTCGATACCACAGGATGACCAGTGAAGTAAGACACACAAGATGGTTGCAACGTTTAATATTTGCAATAGCTCTGTACAGGATGGAGCGGCCGAAAGATGTTGTGAGCTCAGTGACTTGTGAGCGTGTACTGTGACGTAGTGAAATAAGAAATAAATTTCAATAACAAAATAAAAATAATATATTCAAAGATTATGTACAAGTTACAATGAATTGCTAATTTTAAAACACTCCGGCAACCTTTTCCTTTCAGAACACTGCTTTACCGCAGAAAACACAAGCCACGCGTGATGCGCGGTGTCGGACCTCGGTCCCGTGACAATTACCGTCACATGGCCTGACGCCAAAATTTAACCCGGTCGTGGCGACCGTGTGCCTACAGCACGCGAGATTGTCTGGCCCTTACTCTCCGGACATCTCGCCCACACTCCTACACCCCTTGTACACACGTACAAGCTTCCCGATGCAAACTGAATGAGAGCGCGGGCGCAGATGGCGCCGCGTTAAATAGTTGAGGCTGACACCCCCACCACTGTTCCATAGATAGACTCGCAGGCCAGCCTTGGTTTACGCCCCCACACAAAATTCTCAGGTTGGCTGCCTGCTTCCGTAAACGAGGCTCGCCGGCAGCATCCTCGGAGTTTACAGCCTCCGGTATTTTTGGCTCTGCGGCACTACCTGAGTCAACCGCCCGAGCGCAAACTCCCGGATGTTCAGGCTCAACCCCTTCCTCCCCCGCAGCGTACTTTCACCAACCTAACGGTTCTGGCCCTCGTGTTAACGACGCCACAGTACGCTGCTTTGGCCGTTGTGCTCCTCAGTATATATACGTTTTACATGTTTACAAGAAGTTGCCTGATCAAGGTCTTTACATACAATATTGTTTCACAGAGGTACTTTCCAGAGAGTTTCAGGATGTAGTAGATCAAAACATATTATTGTACATTTGGAAACGAGAAGCAAGTGGCCGGTGGGGCGCTCAGCTGGGCGGTGCCGTCTGAAGGTCGCGTGGTGCGGATCTTCCTTGTTGATGTGTCTAATGGAATATATAACTCGCGTGTTGATCGGAGACACCAGGGGAAACTACGGTCCAGAGCAACCGGCCGGTTGAATTCTCTTCCAGACAGCGGCTGAATTGGACCAGGCGGTTTGGAGCCGTAGACACTGCGCGGTCGCAGGGGCGGAGAAGGCCGGGGTGGGCCGGGGTGGATGGTACGTGCGTGCGTGCGTCAGCGGTGGGCCCGCACGTCTCTCGCTCAAATTACCACCGCCGCATTTGTTAGTCGTATTGTTGCGCAAACGCCTCCCCTACCCCCACCCCACCTCATCCCTCCGGCACTTCTGAGCGCCGCGACCGCACCGCAGCGCACTCCGCACTCGGCGTCCCACGCGCGGCGCCCCCGAGGACAACGAAGCATTCCACGTCATTGTTCTTCCAGTCTTCCCCTAAAGAGTGTACCACCATAAAGGACGTTTGTTGCGCGGGCAAATTTTGCATATCATTTTATTCGAGGTTACACCGTTTTTAAGGCAGTTTTGAGAGTAGAATTTAGTTCTCTTGTTGTCATATTTATCTCTTGACCCTTGCAACAGAAATAATGACGGCTAATATCTGTATTCAATGTGTGTAATATTCCTTTTTCTCACAATACTCTTTCCAGTTATCTCAATTTACAACAATTATTAATTTATTTCCTTATCTTGTACTTTAACTTTTCAATGAATAATTTAATGCTGCATGTGCTCCTTTAATGTATTTAGGTTTATTCAGTTTGTTTCAAGGATAATTATTTCTCCCTCTCACTAATTTGCAACCATGGGAGTATACTTTTTCAATTTGATAAATGTTTTGTGAATTTGGAGAACGATACTGATACAATAATAAAATTTACATTTCCATATCAACTACTTTAATTGTCGATTTATTTAAAAGCACAATAAGTTGGTATGGGCTATAGTTTCATTTACCACTGTTGCTATGCACAGCGCACGTGAGAGAGACGATCCCACAATTCTTTCAAATATCTTTGACCATGAGTTACAATTTCGTTTCTACTACGAACATTGTGCTTCCGATTATACATAATTCGTGATATCTTCTCATCTCCCAAACGCCTTTTTTTACTCACAATTTCCCATTAAACGATTTACGAATTAAACTCGACTGTGGACGCCCTTTGCGAATGAGCACTGCGAATTCCAATCGCAAGCGCAACCATACCGACCAACTATTCGCGGAGGTCGCTCTCTGCACGGCCAGCCACAGATAGGTTCCAGCGCTCAGGGGAAGCAATAGAGAGGTCGGTGATTCTCGCATCGCCAGCATAAACTATTACGACCTGTAATTTTATTGGGGATGAGAAAGGTGAACAAGAAATGCCAAATTGGAGGCTTCAACGAAAATGATAGAACGGAGGAAGAAGAACGAATGGAAGACTAAATGTGAAGAAGTTGAAAATCGTAGGCAGTGATATAGAACGGACATGGTTGAAGCAAACGATAAGTGCGTGGGGAGAAGTGTGAAGGCGGAAGTGTCGAGGCGAAAGTGTGGAGGCAAAAGTGCGGAGGCAAAAGTGAGAAGGCAAAAGTGCAGAGGCAAAAGTGCGGAGGCAAAAGTGCGGAGGAAGAGGCGGAAGTGTCGAAGTGGAGGTGTAGAGGCGGTGTGGCTGCAGAAGAATAAAAGCAGGGCTGTGTCGGTGAAGTGCAGGGCGTGGGGGCGGACGAGTCGAGGAGGACGAATGGAGGCACGTGGGAGGGAGCGAAATTTAGAAGATTTGAAAAGGGACTTGAAAGGGAGGTGAAAGTAGCGGTGGGAGCAGCTTACATGCTAGCAGAGAAGACAACAAAGTTTGAGGGTCTGCGGGGGTGTTAGCAAAGCCGACAGCGTCGGCATCAGAAGCAGCTGTAAAGATTCCCGATTAGACTGAATGACCGGAGGCAGCAGTGAAGGTAACAGCAGTGGCAGATACGTCGGCTCGGTTTGCTGTGGCTTCGGTTGCGGTTGCTGGAGGTGGCGGGCCGGGAAGGGCACGGAAGGGCAGAGGTGAAACGGGCGGAGGTACTGATGGATCGAGAACAGGGAGATCAGGGACGAGAGAATAGACGGATAATGCGACAGGAGCGAGAGCGGGGACATGGGTGGGAGAAGGAATGGGAACGCTAACGAGCGCGGTGACGGGAGTAGGAACGGGAGCGGGGGCGGGAGCGGGGGCGGGAGCGGATGCATTTACACAAGGATAAAGTTGTATGGGAAACCTTTCTTATCTAATCTTTGTGTGATTACATGAAGTTTTATTATATTCTTTAACAATAATAGATTGTGTTGTAACTGGTTAAATCGTTTCTATAAACTTGTATAATAGGCTTTTTGCTTTTTTGCTGCTTTCTTACGTTGGAGTTTTTCAAGTTAATAACCTGAACATATAATGGCGTGAATGCGTGACTGTTTCCCAAAACGTGTTTCCAGGACTAAAAATCAATGGTCGTTTAATAATGAAAATCACGTATATTTAAAAACAACTGACTATCTCGAAATAAATCCTATACATTGTAATGTGTTCGAAACAAATACTTGTTTTATTAATCTAAATGCCAAGAAAGGATGATCTTAAAATATACATATGATCCTTTTCTTTTATTCTCCACGTTATGGTCGTGGGACAATGTTTAATTTCAAATGATAGGAATATGAATCTGTTGGGTTTCAACACAGAGAAAGGCCAACAGTAAGAATAATGAAAAGAAGCGTGCAGATGGTATCTGTACAATAATGGGGACGATGAGAACGAATACAGTAAAAGCAGAGCCAGGCGCTATACATCCGAGTGGCAAGAAGAATGTTGCAAAAATTAATGAATACGCACAATGTAAAGAGAAATTACGTTTTGTAATTCTAAATACAATAATGAATTACAGAAAAATGTTAGCCAGTCCTTATATACATATAGAAATAAAAGATAGCGAGAATGTGCGGTTTTAGGAAATGCATGAAAAGGGTGCAGCTCAAGAGAAGAAGAAGGAGAGATGAGGGAAATGAGGAACATTGCACACGGAACGAAGATTAATGGAATTTCAAGCAAACAAGACGTTAAGCAAAGAAAAGTTCGGCAGCAGCGGGAAGCATCTTGAGGCACCGGCCGCACGGCGCGGCACGAGGCATACCCGCAAGAGTTGCAGCAAAGCAGCTCCGAGGGAAGGAGGAGAGGTAGGCGAGTGCCACCACGGCAGAGCGCGGTTTCGGCGCTGGAGGGGCTGTAGCGGGAGCGGTGGGGGAACGGTGGGGGGAAAAAGGGGCCGGGGGGGAACCGGGCGGGAGTTGGAACGCGGGGGCGGGGGGCGCCGCAGAGACAGTGGCGAGTTTGCGGGGGGGGGAGGCGGAGGGGGTTGCTCTGGGCAGTGACAGTCGACGAGAGCGAGGCGGGGGCGGGGATGGGAGGTGTGGGAATGGAATGGGGAGGGGCCGGGGCGGTGGTGGGCGACAGAGATGGCGAGGCAGGGGCGGGGCAGGACAGGCGGCGGGGAGAGGGTTGGGAGCACCTTACAGGTTGTGGAGGCAGGGAGGCGGAAGTGTGGTGGTGGTGACGGTGGGCAGGCGGCGGAGGCGGTCCGGGGAGCTGACGAG
>BOPP01000096.1:2208536-2224132 GCA_017312745.1 Gryllus bimaculatus | reverse complement strand
AACAGCAACACGTACGTCGAGGGGAAGGGAAGAGGGGGGGCTGGGCGGGACGGGACGGGACGGGGGCTCGCCTCGCCCTAAAAGTTAGCGCTATTTCGTGCCGCGGACAGCGTCCGCGCGCAGACAGTACCACACGCCCCGTCCTTTGTTCGCGGTCTCTCCATTAGCAGCAACTGCAGCGGCGAAGCAGCGCGCAAAAACTTTGCCTCCCACGCAACGGCACACCGCAAGTTTCCGTGGAAGGTTTTTTTTTCAACATGGAGTTTCATTTCGACGTCATAAATTACAGACACCTGTTTATCACGCGAGCGCCCGAACTGCGCCGAAGCTCTGGTACTGGACCGAAATAAATTGTTGCGCAAAAAATGGAAATAAAATTTCGAATAATGCTCTTTCATAAATACTTGTAAACCCGCGCGAACTGGAGAGTTGTACGCCAGTTCTTGTTCATTACGCAGACCGAACTTCACACGTGCGTAAATATTCATAAACGTCTGCATTAAACCGATTTATTTGTCATATTTTGGCTGTTAAAGCCCCGTCGTATTTAGGGCTGCTCGCTGTAGGGGGCATCGTGAGTGGTAGGCCCGGGGCAAAGCTGCAGGTTCCGTATTTAACTCAATTATGCAGGCGGGCGGTGACGTCACTGCGTGCGTGCGCGCGCGCTTGTTGCGGAGGTGGGCGTCACGCGAAAAGGTCGCCCGAGCGCATTTTGCTGGGCCGCGTTTCCAGTCGTGTGGAGTGCTCCCCATTTGGGAGCGAAAGGAAATGATGAATTGCGCTCGTTAGAGTCAAGAAACGTAGCAGACAAATTCATCGCGAAACTAAGACTTGGGTCGAAATCAGCTTGGTAGTTCATGATAAATCGTTATGAAACACTTGGCGCTGGAAGGAAGTAAAGGTTTGCCATAGAATTTTCGATCTTTCTCATTATTTTCCGCACTAACTATTTAGAATGTGTAAAGAAATATTCTTTGCGTATTTAACATTTCTATAATATTTATATTTTTGTATTTGTATTTAGCAACTGTATATCCCGTAAAGGGAAATAGGCCTCGGCACCGTTAGATCTCGGACTTACTAGTCGGTAATATAACCAGAAACCCAATTGTGTCTCGAATTCGCTGAATCTTCGTGACTTCACCTAGTTAACGAACTCTGCTAGCGATGACGATTTCGCAGTCTGGTCTTTCAGTAGATCCATTTCAGCCTTCGCCTGGATGACCGAGAAAACCCACGAAATCGGTCAGTGTGGCCAGCACGAGGATTGAACCCAGGTCTCGCGAATGCGAAGATCGCGCGCTACGCCTTGAGCCACTTCGCTCAGTTCCTATAATTTGGAGGGTGGCAACTATATATAACAGTAATTGTTTTGATGATTCATTATGAAGGGAGACGCATTCCATGATGAGTAAGGGGTAATTAGTACGATTAATATGCATTTCATGCCCTCTCGTTTCCTGGGCAGGGACGGTGGTTTGCTATTGCCTTCCCCTTTCCCTTCATGAAGACAAGTGTTATCACAAGAGGTGAATAATTATGAAATGAATATTAATTCACAAATAAATATATAAATAATTAAAAAATAAATCAAAAATTATAATTCACCTTGTACCCATGATTAATTGCTAATTTTAAACATGATTAAGTTAAACTGCCTGAGGGAACAGTGTCGGTATCCTATTTAAATATATATTTTTATTTAACTGTATGAATAAATATCAGCTTTTCTCGAGAGAAAAGCACGTACTCCAAATCCATTTGATAATACGCACTCCGTAGGTAGTAAATTTACTTCAAATGGAACAACACTACCATGACCTCGGCTTAATTCAGCTTTATTGAGGATCGGCAGAATTTTAGCATAGCGCAAATTCAAATTAAGTGAGCAAGCGTAAAGGTAAGCTTAGTAACTGGAACCTTAAATTTACAACGAAAATTTGGATTCACTTTTAAAATGAAGTCTAAAAAATATGGTATCTGTGCGACCTTACTAATCTTTTGATTTTAGTAGCCCGCGGAATTCAACGGAATTCTCTGACAATAGCAAATACAATAACCACATTGATCTAACTAACTTGGACTCCAAAATCACCATTCAGGGAATGATGTATGCTAAGGAAATCCTTTCAAAAGAGAAGAAACCAGAATCAATGTAAACTGAGAACGGGGATTTTTGCATTAAAAATGAAAAAGAACAGTCTTTCAATATTTGCGTGTAAGATTTATTTTATATGTTTATATTTGTAGCATAAATACGTGCCTCTGTACTCTAACAGAATTGGAACATAATTAGTTCATGCACTCCAATTTTATTTAGCAAATTTCGAATGAAATTCACCCGTAAATGTTTTTGGAGGCAAAATTACACGAGAGAGACGAATTTTACCTTCCATAATAGTTCAGAACGCATCAAATACACTTACAATTTTTACAATGCACTATTTTCGTAGAAATTCGATATTACCGTTGCGAAATTCGATACATTTGCAGGTGTGTAGAATAATGTGCATGTTGTACAAACTTTACGTACGCTCATTTTCAACATGAAAATATAATAATTTTGTACAGTTGGTGCTCTTCTCGAAAATATGGTTCTTTGCAATTTGCCCATAATCATAACTCTAAAACAAACCAAAATCGTCCGAAAAATTTATTATTCTCACACAATTTTATTCATTTGATTACATCTACAGTGAAACAAAAAATAAAATGAGACTCCAGAAACTGATAAGAACAAAACTAAACCGATATGAACATATTTTAGAGCACTTTAAGAGTCGAACTGATTTCAAAAAAGTTGCGGTACTGTCTTATAATTTTTCTCCTTGAGCCCTTCTCAAGCATTCCTGAATCTGCCCCATTATCGAGAACGTGCGATACTACTATCAACAAATTTAATGTTATTTTCTCCATTTGATTATCTGTTGAGTGCCTTGGTATGTTCCATGAATGTTTCTTTGTTGTCCTGGGGAAAGTTCTATTTAGGTAGATTGTCATTCGAAAAAGTAACTGAAATCTACTAAACTAAAATCTATAATAAATATTTTCTGGACTTATTATGGTTCTATAGACGATGAATAAACATTTTATTTATATTAATCGTATAACTGCTGAATATTTATTGTAATAATTTAATATATTTTGAATATTGTATTATTCAGAACATACAATACTTCCCACTTCCCAGCAACAACTTTGTGCCATGACAACATACTTTATACAACGCAACTACACATCATGAAATTACGATTATATTTCGGAAACAGACTGTTATAAAAGTTCCTACAATATGGAGAGCTGAAGTTGTACTAGCGCACACAAATTATTTGAAAAACTTTATTACAATATACTCGCATTAACTGTCACATAGGATTTATGGAGGTTGCTGGGACAATATGTATGTCGTTTCTCAGTTTCAGAATTTTTAATTTTGAACTATTCTACTAGTATTACAACAGAAAAGTTGAAGGTATAATGCGCATGGATTTAGTCGCATATCAACGGCGATTCATCGGCAGCAAGGGAAACTTATTTTCTTGAAACGTAGGCAACCGGCATGCCATTTTCTATATTTCCTCTTTGGTATTAATAAGTTGAAGCAATTTTAGAAATTAGAACCAAGTGTAGTACATTCCCGCGGCCCCCCTTGATAAACAGTCAACAATTTTGAGCGCGAAGCGTCAAGTCATTTTGAGCGCGAGCGTTCCAGTGGAAACGATCAAACATACAATTTCCCCACCCAACCACATTACCCGTCTTTGGGTTCGCGCTGTCGGGTAAAATCAGAAACCGATACTTCGGGTTGCGAAGAGCCGCATTCGGCAGCGGGGATGCCCCCCTCCCTGGGGGCGTCACGTGCCCCGGGGCGAGGTGCGGTGCAGCTTACACGGCCAGGTGTCGCGAGGCGGGGGCGGGGGTGGCCACGGGCGCTGGCATCCGTGGCATGTGGCGGAACACATTCCAGCGAGATCCGATGAAGCTTCGGACGCCCGCTCGACCCCCCCCCCCCGTCGCACCCCCCGCCTCGCCAACGCGGCCGCTGGCGGCCGCGGACGGCACGCGCTCTCGACGCCCCGCTCTCTGCGCTCTGCTCTCGCAGCCGCTGCACAGCGAGGCGCGCCGCGCAGCTCCATCATGTGCAAAGCCCCGGGCAGCACTGGCTAACAGGGCAATGTCAACATTAATCATTGCTGCTCTAGCAAGGACTCCGCTTCTCGTTTGTGATTAATCAAGAGACTACTTTTACGGCAAGCACATTACTTATATAATTGTTATCGTAATTAAGTACGATGTTTTAACCACGCAACTGACAGATGAAAATATAATACAAGGGGATGGGTAGTACGAGAGAATAGTACTAGATAGGAGCCCCAGGGAACTGGGTTAAATACAATAATTACATTATTTTTATTTAATTTTTATAGATCGTACTTGCGTTAGTAGTTGTAAATGGAACTTTTTAAAAAAATCGCATGTAATTATTACTTTTATCTAAATATGTTTTTAAAATTATGAAGGAAGCACAGTGCGACCTTTACCACCACCACCACCACCACCACCACCACCACCACCATCACCATCATCATCATCATCCTTTCTAACCAAATTTCATTTATTACGATTGATTACTTACATTACATCCTTTACTCAATATTACATTGCATTCGATTACATATTACAATATTTCATCTATTTCCCAATATAAAATATTTCTAAATACACAATATTAAGTATTTCTACGTAGAAAATACATACCAGTTTACAGTCACACCAAAGACTATGTTGGGTTTCAGAAGGCCAAATACAAAATATATTGCGTATATGACACCTATACAAACTCCACAACACAGCGGTACACTGAACATTATATTTGCAAACAAACGAAAGATAGAAGGAGAAACAGGTGCCAGCTCGCCTTCGTATGTCGTTGGCAGGTATACAGCGCGCCAGAATGTGTCTCCTTTCCGCCGTTGGCATTGCAGCCGTGCGCGCCGCTAGTGTCGCATCGTGATGTCATTTCATCTCTTCCTTTCCTGCTACTTCCGCACCCCTCTTCGAAAAGTCCCAGCGCTACGTGATTCATTTTTTAATTTAAGATCGCATCAACATCTAAGTCATTAGCGACCACTATTGCATTTAACTGTATGGTAACTGTGAAGCTCACATAATATGGTGATTATAGGGGACGAAAGGACGAAAACAAACACAACTATGTTCGAGTGGACTTCGAAGTCTTCGGTCCGGGATCGCTACGGCACTACTGCCTCAACAGTCTCGACCATCTGGATCGGCTGTGTGGTTCTTGTAATAACAAAATGATTTATGGCACTCCCACCAGCATGGTGACGCTTCGGATACCTGAGGCAATATATTTATCTTGTGCGTCTCCTAGAATTCACCCATCTGTTGCCGAGTTAATAGTCCAGTGCACCAAGAAAGCCTCTCCGCACCGAGCCGAATCAGGTCATCCAATTAAAACTTCCATTTATGTTGGTAGCAAACATCACTGTGAAACAAGTGAAGAGGACAACACTTCTAGCATCTATTATGATTGTGGTGAGTACTCAATTTACCTTTTCAAGCTGCAGCTCGTACTACCAGCATAATTTATGTTGCCTACACTTTCGCTTGCAAGGTACCACTGCGGAGAGACTTTTCTGGTGCCCTATATTTAAATTTATTTATATTTTAATATTTTTTTCTGTATACCGATTTTTTTCTATGTTGATATATTCGATTCCATTATTCATTCTTGGGGGTCTACCTTTGAGAGCCGATCAGGATCCAATACGTTTATATGTGGAGTATCTAAGAACCTAGATTTCACTTCTAGAGCATGTCGAAGCTGATAACATTTTGGCAATGAACATGTGATGGGGATTTTCATACATTGAATTCACAAATGGAACATCTGCTCCTGATTATAAACCAACTCCTCACTCACTACTGATCGCCAAGTTATGTCCTGAAGACGTCAAAGAGACTTCGTGTGCCTGATGAACTTTGGTCCATGAAGTACAGCATAACCATTGGGGACAAATGTTACATATGTAACTATTATGTAAGTATGTATTTGGTATTTTAAGATCAGATTAACCCGAATTTTGCCAGCAAGCGGTATAATTATATTTCCTAATACATGTTAATTGGCAACAATATTGTTCAATTCGACCCATCCTTATTCCCTATAAGTTCGTAATATTAAGTACGTAAGGTTTATTCTGAGACAATAATTATACGTCTCTTATCGCGATGTCGTTATTACAAGCAATTTAATTCGATATGTTACGTTTGATATAAAGTAAGATGTATGCAATGCATCGCATTCTTAACAAACATATGCCGTATTTTCCCTAAACCGCATCTTCTTTATCTACATCTCTTTCAAATGATAACGTAGGACTTAGTTTTCCGAAATTAAGCTACAAATTGGGTCTTAATTCGACATCCTTCACTCTGGTTCCTTTAGCCCAAACATTAAAAAAATCTGTTTCTGTGTCGAACAAGGGCGTATGTCATAATAACAAAACTGACAAAGGCGTACGTCAATTGAATGATTATCTTACAATTTTATTCATCATGTTCTCCGTCTCTTGATTGGATCAGATAATATGAAGTGTATGATGTTTCTTCCAAACATACACTACATTCCTTGTCAAAGATTTGCTAAGAACTGTAAAATGATAGCACCCAGAACACAGAAAAATGTGAAACACTTTTACCCTCACAAGAAAGCACGCAGTATCGGTGGAAATTAAATTGCCTCAACTCAGAAATAGCAGAATGCGGGGAATTACTGTGGATTGTAATAATGAGTAAAGAAATCACTTTGGAGGAAATACCTCTGTCATGTTTTTCAAGTTGTCTGAAAGTTGTCTGAATACTGTTTAATTCATCTCAATTATTGACAAGAAAATTCACAATGCATTTACAGATAAATATTTTTTTCACATGGATACTACGGTCCATACAAGAGAAATGATGTATCGGTCATAAAAAAATATCATCCGTGATTTTAATTTGTTGAATATTATATTCTCAAAATTTTAATGCGATGTAAAGATACCGTTTAAATCTCTTGAATCAATTCAATCGACATTCTGAACTGGCGATAATAAATATTGAAATGAAACTTCGCCCAGAGTTAGATTGTTTTAGCTGAAATTATTTCCTCGTAAACTTGAGTCATACCGCAAAGTAGAAAGTGAGGGAGAAAGTTGCGGGGAACTTGAGTGTCATCGACATTCTACGTCAGGCCTTTCAGGGGTTTGCAACACTTTGTAACTAGTAGTCGATCGAACAGTTAGATTTATACTAAAAATATGCACATCTGTGTATTGATTGTTCCATAGAGTTTATTGTTATTCATCTTATCTCGCAAAGCTGCGGACGTACAGTACATTTTAATGAGAGTTCTTAGAAAAAAGCCTACAAATTAGATAATATTGGAGATGAAGTATTAAATAGAACATTCTAAATGCAATGGATATCATTGAGATTGTTAACACATTTTTAATTAAAACTAATTAAAAATAATTATTTTAATTTAAATTATTTAATTACTTAATTAAAAATGATTGTAATAAAACATTTTAATTATTGAAATGTTTCACTTATATTTTTAATAATAATAATAATAATAATAATAATAATAATAAAAAAAATTTTCAGGATATGCCTATATACCATCCATCTTGAAATTTCTTCTAAAATACGAATATCTTTGCTTTATTTTAGCATCAGTTACTCTCAGAGAATCTATGTATGTTACTTTATTCTAGAAGAAGGTTTTGCTTACCTATTATACCATGTGCAGATGTTGACTCCCAAATGAATTCAGAACAGTAAATGAAGAATATTTAATTTCCCCCATGATATAGACTATATTGGAAAGGTATCAACGAATATGTCCCAAAACATTATACTTCTTTAATTAAACGTCTATTTATCCTCTGTTCATATATTTGAACAATAAATAAAATTGTTAATTTGTGTAATTAACACTGGTTGAAGAAGATACTCATCAGTAACTCTTCAATAATACGGCTGATAGACATAAACATCAGAAGCACTTTAGAACCTGTAAGGCAACCCAGAGGCGTGTAGTTGAATGTTATGGCTGAAGTATTGATATGACTTTCTAATTTTTTAACATTTTAACAACACGTTTTTAATTTCTTCATAATCATTTCTAACAGTCGTTCTTTTGAAATTTTAAAATCAGCGTGAATCACATAGTTTCAAACATAACAAGAAACATTGAAAATAGTTCTTTATAATTTGAACCGTATGGTAGTAGATTTGCTACTACTTAGCCAGAGCTGTATGTATTAGGTATAATCGTGCATTAAGAATGATTTATAAATAAGTAATTTATTATGTAAAGTTAACACAATGTTTATTCGTATCAACTAATACAAGTTTTGTATTTCAACTACAATTTATTCGTTTACACACAATATGGTTTTTACAGAGTCCCGTATCATGACGGAAATCAAAAATCTCACTGATTCTGTTTGTAATACGTCAGTTTGTTTCATTTGCACTAAGAGACAGTTTAATAAATGATGCAAACAGAGGAATCATGGAATAATACAGTTTGTAAAAAATTAAAATGCAATCAAGCATTACATTAGAATATTATGAAGTACTGATATTCAATACTTACTAAGTGCTTCGATCAAAATTTATGTTCTTTACTGTCACACGCTGACAATTGAAACTTCCGCGTTGAAGATGCAATCGATGGTTAAATGAAAAGCCAGGGAAACTGGAGAGAACCGCTTTGAAATCTATTGCATATGTCATGGAATTATGAAAACTGGAATACCAGAATCCAGAAGAGCAATATGTTGGTTCATACTATTTTAGAAATTTTCGAGAATTTAGAGTAAACAAAATCCAACCTATCCTACCATTATAAGTGTATTTTACTCTATTCTTACAAGAATTGTTTTTAAAAAATTGAAGCCATTTTTGAGAAAATTTTGAAAATGTCCCAAGGGCTTCATGCAAAGTGCACACAAACATTAATGATTTTTTTTTTGAATCGTAGAGCTCCGACTCAGGTCAGATTGACAGAGGTTTCTTCAATTTGAAAACATATCCTACGCATAGTTTAGAACCCAGTGTTGTTCACATACACCAGACGTTTTGCCGTTAATCGATTTTTCGGCGTCGAGGACCTCAAAATAGGGTATCTGGCTATACCACGTGTTAGAGGATTTTTCTCTTAAATTAGCAACTGGATTTTTGTTCACGATTTCATTATCAGGCGCCAAGAATGATTTTTTTCTGCCCATGATTTGCCGTTTTTTCCGCAGCATTACATAACTTTCTCCATTCTACTAATATTACTCCGTATATAGGTACGTATAAGAGAAAGTAAAACTTCTTAAGGTATGTCATTAAAATAATAACCAAAGCACAATGGATTCATTAACAAGAAGAGTCATGGAGAAAAGGTTCACTCAAAATAAATATGAGATACAGGAGTTTTACGAAGAAAGTTTATATACTCAAAGAATCGCAGAGATAACAATGTAAAATAATTCCTAGGGCCACTGATGCATGGTTATACTGGTTTAGTCTATTGCGACGCGCCATCGGTTGCAAAGCTACCGCGACAAATTGTCTGAACAATGAAGCAGAAAGCGTGAGCGATATTTTTAACCGGTGCGATGGAGGTTTGTCAAGATTGTATTGCCTACGACTGGACCATTTAACACGTGGTCACAAAAGAAGAAGAGTAGCAGCCTCGGAGAAAGGATGAAGACAGTCCGGGGAAAAAGGAAAAGCACCGAGACCGAGATCCAAAGAAGAAAGCAAACACGAACAATATTAATATTAAGAAGAAGAAAGGAAGAAGTTATGACAACGGTGTGATTAATTATTTCGTGTTTCTGGAGGCGGCAAAAGCTATGGTTTTTAGTCTCGTAAGTGTAGTGCATGTTTTGTCATGAGTGTGGCGGTGTTTTTTCTGACGTTTCCCGACATTAGAAGAACTAATACGTATATGGGCGTAAAGGGTGAAAATAGAACTAGCATCACAGCAGCCGCACGCTAGAATTCTCCTTCAGACAGTGGCTGACTTCTACCAAGTTAGCGAAGCTATGTCGAAAATTCTGCGGTTTTAAACACTAGGACACACTTCTGGGTTTTAAACACTAGGACTTCCCGGTCAGAGGCACAGCAGTATCTTCAGTTTATGCCCTTATCCATCTCAGTCAGTATCACAATAGAGGAGAAAGACAATTTTGAGAAGTGCTTACCATTTTCGTTTCACACTTTACATAAACATTGTCCCATCACTTTACGTAAACATTGTCCCAATAAATCGAAGCTTGTACTCAGCGACAAGTCGCCTTGCGACGTGCTGCCCGTCCTTGGGGCTGCGCTGCGCGTCGGCGCATGAGCTGTAAATCAGACGCCGAAGCAGTAAATATGGGCGCCGCGTCGGGAGGTCCCACGACGCGACGCGGCGCTGCGCCCCGTCGCCCACCGCCGCGATTATGGACCTCCGCTTTGTGTGCTGCGCTGTCCGCCGCTGTCAGCAGCAACAGACCGAATAACATTGCGTTTCCGTGTCTAACCCTATCCCTCTCCCCCGTCCCCCTCCCCTTCCACTACGTCGGCGGGGGCGGCGCCACATGCCTTGTCCTGCGTCCGACGCACGCAACGAGCTTGCCGTAGGTCGCTATGCCACCCCACGGACCACGCTAACATTTAAAACCGGTTTGTCGTGGCGATCGAAAAGAAGGAGGGGGGCACAGGGCCGAGGACACGCCCCTCAAACTAATTTTTTTTAAATTAGTATTAGTGAATACTAATTTTGTTGTACTTCAGTTTAATTCAAAAATTAATTACCTCAGTATCTGCGTCAACATATTGCAAAGCAGTTGTGACGTCGTGATGTAGGATCTACGACAGCAAAGGAAACAGAACGCAGTGAGTATATACAAGTTTATATTTACACAACTGTACATATTTACATCCCTCACTCTAAAGGCGGGTTTGCCAGAGCTACCACTGCAGCCTCCCTCTCCCTACGTGGCGCCTTGCGGCGAACGACCTACGACCAGCCTGGCAAGGCCGCGTCGCAGATAGGCACCTGGTGTTGCCCCGGCAGATTGACGATATCGTGCCCGAATTGTGTTTGAAGAAACACTTCTGATCCCTGTCCGAACTCGTCGAACACCCAACGTGCCCTCGCACTCCGCACCCCACGCCGACCCCCTGGGCAAGCGTACCGCCGGCAAAAGTTTTTGTGTGGTCTAGCTCAACGAGGAAACTCAAATCGTTACCTACCCGCGCCGTCTCGCACCGGCTCCTTTATATTGAGTCCAGGTCACCTTGACCTCCGTACGTCACTACTCCCCACCCCGCGCGGTGGACAAGCGTTTCCCTGGCGCTGGCCTGGCTCGCTGGGACCATTTCCCTGCGGGAAGTGTCCCCGTCTTTGTTTTGGGCCGTTCCCTCGATCATCTTTAGATCCCCCAGCCCTCTACCTTGCACTCGGCTGCTGCCAAGCCGTGACGCTACACAGTATTTCTATTTTGAAACTCGCTTTCACTCTATTTTTTTAGCCAAGTAAGTGGCCAGCCATTTAGATGTCAGCAACCTTCGTATTAAAATGGGATCCTGAGTACATTCATCTCTCAAATAATGTTTTTTGTAACTTAACTCAAGTTATTCTTGAGATACGATATTCAGATGTTATCCCGTCTAAAGCAGAATTTCGACTATGAATACATTCCCACACTTCTTTAAACTTAAAGTAAATTATGGAGACAGTCGTTCAGATATCAGCAAACCTCATATTATAAAATACGAGTTACGTCAATTATCAATTTTGTATTAAATTGAATATTATATGAATTCAGAGATTCAATTAACTTTAGCAAATACAATGAGACTTGAACATACAACATAAGTAACAACGGCATTTTCACGGTAATAATCGCATCGATTGTATCAATCTAAGTATCTTTCTATTTTGTAGCTTTTAAACAGTTTTCTTAACTAGTCAACTACAGAGAGAATAACACTGCTAAACCAAGATTACCGCCCCCATCCCCGAAGAAATACTTTTCCGATTCGCCCCTGTCATTCTCTGATCTTTATATGCCGCGAGGGTAAAGGTAACCAAAATCGCAAGACTCCCAGTCCCTACAAACAACAAGAAAGTGACGTGGTGGCTCAGTGAGAAGGATCGCGCATGTTGCGTAAGATTCATCTCCGGCATCCGCCAAGAAGTGAAGTGAGGAAACCAAGATAACGAACGATCAAAGCAACGGTCTCTACAACCGTATCCAAGGTACCACAAAAAAATCAAAATAACTGGGGTCTAAAATTTTATTTTTACAGTAGACTTAGTTTACGAGGCTTTATTGGCAAACTAGTTTCGACCACTGCGTAAAAATATCCTGAATTTATGTGGAAGAAATATGAACGAGAAGAATCCATAATCTATATTCAGGAGTGTTTATATTTCAGTGGAGCCATTATTCTCAGATGATTACATACATACCCTGGCGTCTGGCCAGACAATATTTGTGCAAAAACAGAAAAGATTCCAACTGTCGACTAATCATGTCGACTCAGTAGTCAACGATTAAATGTCCCCACAACAGAGCAACATTTTTCAACTGGTCCATCAGCAAAACACTCCAATTTTAGACAAAAGATTTCAAAGACTAGCGTTATATTGCTGTTTATTAGGACATTGTCGTTTTCCTGTCAAACCATATGACAACTATTTCTAAATAATATAACAATAAAAATGTCTTTGATGACTTTACTAGTTTTATAACTGTTAATTTACTTTAATAAATCGTATTTACTTATGTTTTCACTTATGTTGTTGAATTTTTCAACTACTCAATCTTGCCTTGGAGCATAATAATAAATACATGAAGTCAAGACCAAGATTGCCGTCTAACTATCAAACTGAGACATTTCATTAGTTATATGGTACCATATAAATATACACTATTGGATTTGAATGATATAAATAGTTTTTTTTAAAATTTGATACTAGTATATATACAAAGCAACCAAGCAACGCTGTCATTGGGTCAACGTATTTATCATTTTGTTTACACACGGGCGAAGTGCACTTTTGTAATACATTCACACCACACTCTTTGGCATCCCAAGAGCTCGCTGGTGCCGTCGCTCCGAGTGACGTCATCGAGGGCTCGCCCAGACGGCCATGCATCAGCGTCCTTCGCCTCCCTCGCGGCGGCGCCAGCAATCGGCGGCGGACAGCCGATGCACGGGGAGCCGCGCGGGCCATCAATTGCCCGGCGACAGGCCGAGAGATACGCGATCGCAGCAGCGTCAAAAGGCGACCGACTTCATGACTATGCACGCAGCCTGCCAGCGACGGGGGCGGCTGATATCTCGAAAATTAGGCGGCTTCACGGAGAGATTTATTGTCAAGCAGTGACCGACCGTCGAAATTGTTCTCAAACGCAATTCTGCGGATGCTCATGGTTTAAACCTAAATTTGCTCATTGCACTAAAAAGGGGGAGTCAAATTCAACGTTTATTTTGCTCATCTCAAATGTCTTATATAGCACATGTTATTTTACTAATAGACATAGACTAAACGAAACACAACAATCAATTTTTGGAATTTCGGTATGCTAAAATCCCAGCAGTAGCACTGTGTAAATGGATGAAACGTTAATATGCCATATATGGGTTAAACGAATGATCGAAACGACTTGATCGTTGTGCTACAATACAGGTTCTTGGCTCTCAAAATGTTTTCAGTATTCAAGAGAGCAATGTCTATGACACGGATTTATGGACAAATAATACGGATTTATCAACCAAATATAAATCAGGGTTGCTCACATGTAAGATATGTGTTCAGACTGCTCGCTGTGATCCAGTGCAGCGGCCCGTGTGCCACTACCTTATTTCTAGACTACAGACGATCGCGCCAGATCGACTTCTGGCCTCTCCTGCCGGGCCAACAAGAAGCGGACCAGAGGTGGGCCGCAGATAACCGCTTTTTAAAAAAATATTTTCTTCCAGTTCTGCAATTCAATCTTTCAGGTAAAAAAGTTACAGTGAAAACTTTTTCAGTGAAAAAATTACGAAACAATTAAGTAAATATCTGCTTGATCATCATGAAACAACGATAGAAATAAAATGATTAATACGAAACCGTATTTATTGTTATGTAAATGCTTGATTTTATTAATCCCCTATTAACTGTAAAAAGTAGCTTAAGATCGATGGTAGAGTACAAGAAATTTCACACTTCTCACATTTATTAATATATAAGAAGAAGCATGATATAATATATGTTCATATTGTTGGTATTTGTTTTAGTTATGAAGTATCGAAAGTACATTGAATTCTCTACTTGGCACTGAAATTGAGTTAGACATATATTGAGTAATATAAGACATTTGAGATAAGAAAAAAACTTTCAAGTTGTCTGCCCTTTTTTATACAATGAACACATGTGAGTTAAATCTACGAAGATATTCTGCAGTACGTTTGCGAAAAATTACGAACACCGGTCTCAGCTTTACAATAAATCTCTCCTTCGCGAATCCTAATTTTCGTGATATGAGCTGCCTCCGACGCTGACAGGCTGCATGCATAGTCACGATGTTGGTTGCCTTTTGACGTGGCTTCAATTTTTTCATAACTTTATTTTACATTTCCCAATTAATACGAAGCAAATTCAATAGCGCTGAAGTTTCTCGATTAAACTGTCTTTCACTCAGTTTATCTACATGACGAGCAATCAAATGAGAACTCAATGACCAATCATGTGTAATATCAGTTTCCTGTGTCAAGTGGGTAGGAAGCAATAAATGTTCCAGGAAGTAATAAATACTTGATGATATCGGACTATTTGGAATAGCGCAGAGGGAAAAATATGCATTTGAGATACGGAATTTGCGAATATGAAATCATTACGTACTACTAACGAGGCTTATTGTTTGATTCAACGAGAGAGTGTGGGGAAAGCTAGAAGGGGGGATTTTAAGTTACAATTTAAAAACATTCATGTAAAAGTTAAATCAGAAATGAGTTTTCAAAACCAATATTTGGGCATAAAACTTCACTAAAGATAATAGATCGAAATACAACCACTTCTCGAAACACGTTTGTTTGTAGTTGTTTTCCATATGCGAAACAGCTATTTTCATTCTAATATTTTGCCAAACATTACGAAGCGTGTATGAAAAAATCGTAAAGTGTGCGCGAAACAACTTTTGCACACGGCGGGTTAAAAAACGTTTGATAGTTCAACCAACAACCTACAACGGTTTTCGTCCTGGGTATTCGTGCGACAGCCAAACAATTGCTTTTTGTCAGGACATAGCAGATTCAGTGGGGAGGAGTGTAGTGTCAGTGAGGGATCAGTGTAGTAGGTACCGCTGTGTGATACGTATGTACTGTAGTGAATTGTGTTATGTAACATCACGACAGCTTGAACAATTAATTAAGAGTTATGCTATCAGTATATATTGTGTAACTTATATATTATATCGAAATCAGCCCTTAAAATTCTAACTAGTAAACCCAATGTATAATGTTTAAATGTTTAGTCAATTCTATAA
>BOPP01000096.1:2158425-2195063 GCA_017312745.1 Gryllus bimaculatus | reverse complement strand
ACACAATACAGTGCAACGAGTTGAATTCCCACGCGACGCCCTGGGCACCAACACCCACACCACCCGCACCACACACCCATCCACTCAGCCATCCATCCCGGCCGCCCGCCCGCCCCGCCCGGCCGCGCCCCGCCGCCGCAACCGCCCGCCCGCCCGCCCGCCCAACTCGCCCGCCCGCCCCGCCCGCCGCCCGCCCGCCCGCCGCGCCGCCGCCGCCCGCCCGCCCGCCCGCCCCCCGCCCAACCGCGCCGCCGCCGCCCGCCCGCCCGCCCGCGCCCACGCCCGCCCGCCCGCCCGCCCGCCCCAACGCCCGCCCGCCCGCCCGCCACCCAACCGCGCCCGCGTGCCCCCATACCGCCGCTTGCCGCGCCGCCCCAACTCGCCCGCGCCCGCCCGGCCCGTCCCAACCAGTACTACACCGCCCGCCCGCCATCCCGCCCCGCCGCCCGCCCAACCCTATCCGGACGGCTGGGTGCCTCACCCACTAGGCTGGCGCCCCGACACGCGCTTCTAGAGACCCTCATGCAGATTGTTATTGTGCCATTGAAGTCGCCTGCTGTCTCCGCGGAGAGCTACTGGGAAACTCGCTCGTGTAGGTTTAGAGCATGCGTACTCTCTGAACAGAACAGTGTGTTTGGATTACTGTAGGTGTTGGAGGCAATGGGCAAAATGTAATGCGAGTGTAAAATGTAAATTCAGTATATAGTTGGAATGCCATTGTTTTGTGGTATTCAGAAGTAAGGGGATGAAAACGAGAACGCGAAAAAGTGAACAATGTGACAACTCATTGCATGACACTCGTTAACAAAGCATTAACTTAATAATACAGTAAATATGTAATTTGCTCTGATCCTTTACATTATCGAATAATATAACAATAAAATGAACGTGTATTTGAGCATTTAGATAAGTTTCTTTCTCGAAAATAAACTTTTCAAAAGTTATTTGTCTCTTTTAAACCTCTTCAGTTATTTTTATGTTTAGATTGCCAAACGTTCAATAGTGTATACGGCAACCGTATTCAATACAATGTTTCCCCTGGCAGCTCCCAGAAGATAGGGAAGCTTTATTGACTGTTGTCAACATTTCATTAACACGCTTTTTAACTAGCTATTTATCTTAAATATTGATATAACATATCATCGCTTAAATATTGATATACCATTGTTACCCTTTACAGTAAAAAGAGGAAATAAAACAAAACTAAAAATGTATATTCAATCGGTTGGGGAATATTATAGAATCGTTAGTGAAGTTTCAAGGGAGAAGCAAAAAACGAGGACATCGCACTAAATTCAGGCAAGCGCATCCAACAAATCACTTGACGAGCGTTCGCGAAAATCTCCAACTTTTAATTACAACCGCAAGACTTTCCCGGGACCATGAATTAGTACCCAACACAGAGGCTTTATTGGGATTCGTTTAAATCTCAACTCATTTGCCGGGAGGAGCAATTAAAAAAACTGTGGTTACGATGGAGACTCGCTATGTCGAACGGTGTAGCCTGCAGCAGAGTTCAGGGAAGAGGTGTGACAGATCGACACCACTTCGACCATATCATTTTGCACACTCAGGTCCCTCCGGGAAGATACTAATTAGCAATATGAAGTAACTGGTTGACAAGTTAAAATATTTTGATAAATATCCATACAAATGAAATCCATATATTCTAAAATTAGTTCAAGATATCGAATGAGATACCTACGTCTAGTAATATATTTGTGCTAATGAATGTTCTAAAACATTCGAATTAGCTCTTCGAGTACTCATAAACGATTATCAATGATATCGAAAGAATGTGTGCTTTAATTTGTGTTATGTTTTGAGCAAATAACAAAGTTATACTAAAATTATACAATAACTGGTAGTCTTGCAACATATATTGTATATTTGCATGAACGGTTTGCTCATGGAATTTTATTTTCGTTACTAAGATAGGAAAAACAGATGTTCGCGAAGTTAAAAAACAAATCACACCCATTATTTTTTCATTTAGTAATTACTTGTAATTACAAATAAATCAATTAAATTAAAATTACAATTGAATTAAATAAAAAGAGAAATCTGAATCACCGGTACTGAATACTAAACGTTGTGGAATATAAAGTATTAAAGTGAGTTTTTTTATTGTAATTCACTTCCAAAACTTGTAAAACAGGGCCACTTTTTTTTGAAATTAAATTATTGTAACATTTTCTAGTACCGCGAGCGCGCAATAAGCGTACATTAAAATACATCAACGCACAGTTGTCAGAATCAGTTGAAACTCTGGGTAGCTGGGAGATGCATCCAATTATTCTCCTTCATTTGATGTATATTGCTTATCATTATCACCTTTAAATTTACTGAGAGTAAATTTGAAATGATGAAACCAGAGACAGATAATTTGCCCCAGGAAAATCTCTCCTCAGTGAGCCGAGTCAGGACGTCCTATTATAAATTGCATTTGTATTGGTAGAAAAGAGATCACTTGGAAACACGTGAACGGGACAACACTTCCACCACGTGTTATGACTACGGTGAGTACGCGGTTCACATCTTCTTTTGATACAAGATGCATCTCTTGCTACCAACACAATTTATGTTGCACTCTCACCAGCAAGGTAACACTGCGGAGAGATTTTACGGGCTCATTGTATAACATGATAAAATTGGTTCATAATCGAAACCCTTCCCATGGTTACCAATATTGTCGAGTTGTGTTTGGGTATGTGGGAGTCCGAGATTTCACATCCGGTCTCAGTGTGTTGACTGTCTTTTTCATTACCAGAGCTTTTACCTCCCACATGTGTTTTTCTAATAATTGACAATCATGAATAAGCGAGATGTGATGAATTGTAATACGAAGAGATATCGGACAAAAATGAGATTAGAAGAGGAGACATGGAAAATGGAATAATGAGGCACAACATTTGATTCAATCGTAGAGGCGAGGGCTGCGCTTGGTGGGAGCTAAAGGAGACGCTCTGTCAGAGAGGAAAACGTTATGTGACGTCAACCTGATCAGGAATCTCGAGTTGTGTCATTCAGGCGTATCCGACCAGCAGGTAATCGCGGGCGGCGATGGTGTAACGGTTAGCTTACTGGACTGTTGTACCCAAGTTGGCGGCGTTCAACGATCAAAGCCCGTTGATTTTTATGGGGCTAAAAAATCCTTCGTTACGCCTTCCTTCGGATGGTTTCACATCGGCTGTCCCAGTTCGTAATGATTTACTTGCATGTAAAAGATCCTCAAGCCTAAATGACGCTCTTGAGCTAAATTCAAATCGCCTGTCTCGCCAAGAAATACCTCCTTTCTCTCCTAGTGGTGAAAGGAGCGTAGGCGAAATTTGCGTGTCAGGCGTGAGCGGGCCTGATGGCCCGAGTCTCGCCACGTAAAATAAGGCGCCTCTGATGCTAAAGTCAAATCGCCTGTCTCGCCAAGAAATACTCCTTTTTCTCTCCGAGTTGGCCTGTGGAAGGACGAGCGAAATTTGCCGTGGTCAGGGCGTGAGGCGGGCCTGATGGCCCGAGTCTCGCCACGTAAAATAAGGCAAAATTCAATTTCAAGTAGGTAAACCTAATTATTTTATCGATTTAATATTTTCGAGTGCGTTAGCCGACCTTATTATCAGTTCCAGCAAGTGAAGCACAATATCTAGGTGTTTCCCACCCGCTGAAAAGTGAAATCTGGCGCTGACCTACACGTCGGCTGGAGGGGGTTCCACCCCTAAGAATCTTCACCAGCGAAGCTCCACCTCTGCTGGAACAGTATCTAACATGTGTGGTAGTGTAGAACGTATGTGTATGTGTATGTGTATGTGTATGTATGTGTGTGTGTGTGTGTGTGTGTGTGTGTGTGTGTGCTAAAGGGATGGAAGGAGGAAAAGTTAAGGAGAGAGAGATGGCGAGCGGGTGGTTGGCTCGTTTGTTAAGGTGCTGCTCCAGCAATAATTCACCTGACTTTGACCAAGCCGTTCAGCTCAAAAGTGTAGAAAATAGTTCATACCACTGCTGAGGCACGACGAGCCCCTACGACCTCCGGGTGAGCGACGTGGCTGCGGCAACAGCTGTTTCACCGGGCAAAAACCAATAGATCAGCCTAATCGATCGAATTTTTCAAATATTAACAACGAACGTGTGGCAGGTTTGCAAATTATTTGATCATTTGGATTATTGGGAACAAAAATGTTGTACAAAATATCATACCAGGAGAAAGTGTTCTCAGGAGAAGATTGAAGATTTGATAAAATAAATGTGATAGAATTTGAGAAAGTTTAAGTTTATTAATTGCAATTAAGTAGGGAATACCAAGCAATTAACAGAAGTAGAATAAACATGAAAATCATTGCATCTTGTTTTCTTCAGAGTACTGGCGACAGAGGGTTTTGTAGACATGTTATAATATTTGCCTTACGATATTTGTGAATCTTTGTGTGTGGTGTGTGTGTTTATTACGACGCATAGTAACTTCTTTCTTACTATTAGAAAGTTGTTATGTTCACCATGGAGCCCACTTTGAAGATTATATATAATATTACAAAAATACATAATGAGTCTGTGCTTTAATGTTAATATGTCATTCAAGGAATAGGATAATCAGGTAAGAATTCAGCAAATGTAAATTATAAAGTATTCAACTGACTGAAATTTATCTTTCTCCGAATTATGTCCAGACATCTTTCATCATCTAATATATTAGCGTATTGTATATTAAAAGTAATTAAATTACGATCTTTTATAGTTTGATAGCCTGACCGAGAGTATCTTCGACCACTACCACTTACACTTATTAACTGATTTCCCTTCCCGGAGTTACAGCACGCCCACATTAGTTTGTTTTTCTCATCCAACAGCGACCACAAGTTAGACTTGTACGATCCGTACCGTATGTAGAAAATACTACATACGGTCTTCAATCGGTTTTAACGAATCTTCGTGGAACTTCTGCGGCAGCTCCCTATTTCGCCCTAGCGGCAGTGCACGGTGCGGGCTGGGGATGAGAGCTGATTCGTAAGGGATGGAACGGGCGAGGGCTTTGGCGAGGGATTCGCAAGGAAGAGCAACATCGTTTCGCGACGCGGGAAACGCGTGGGGCGGGGCGGGGAAGCGGGGATCGGTCGGGAGCCACGATGATATCGCGTCGGTCGGGATTCGAACGCGAGCCTGAGGGCTGCATACAAAGTGATCCCATCCCTTGGACCAGCTCCCCGACCAGCCCTCCGCCCGACGCCGCCCCGTCTCGCACCGCGCGGCGCCGCGGGGTCTCAGCTCCGACATCGATCTGCGTCGTCGCCGTAACCGCCCCGCCCCGCCACGTCGGCGCCAGGCGTCTTCCCTTTGCTGCCCACTCGCCCCAGACTTCGCTTTCGCTTTGCTGACCACGCCCGGCTCCAGTACAGCGGGAGAGGGGCGCGCCCAAGGGAGCCCTCCCCCGGCAACGCCCCCTCCAAGGCTCACGCACTCGGCACGCACTATTTTGAAAACCGCAGGATCTGTTACGACACAATCCGTACAGAAAATGGCATTTACTCTAATGCACAAAGTCATCATTATTTCATCAAGGACACTCCGGTTGACTTAGATTGAATAACTGATTAGCATCAACTTTTAACGTCATTGGTCCCGTAAATGCAGTGCATAATTTTCCAGCTGTGACCTTCCCTCGCTGGATAGTGACATCCGGCGCCGGCCTATCCAATTGCTTGCAGGGTTTTCTCCAACAAGGTATCTTCCAACAGCGAGACACCGTCCCAACCGGGACAAGCTCCAAGCTCACGACTAGTCCCCCGGTATGTATGGTAATGTAATGCTTTTAAGTGTGTGTGTGTGTGTGTGTGTGTGTGTGTAAGTAAGGGCTGAGGAGAGGACAAGAAAAAGGAAGGAAAGACCGTGCGGAAAGAACGTTGTTCAGGTACTGTTCCAGTAGTTGCCTTGTGTTGATCGGAGAAGACCCGGAAAACTACTGACCAGACGATTATATATATGTATGTGTTATATATATATGACGTTATGTGTTATATTATATATATATATATATATATATATATATATATATATATATATGTGTGTATATTCTTATTGGTGTTTCCGCGCCTTTACATGTATCCTTGAGTCTACGCCGCGAGTGCGAAGCTAGCGGGAGTAGACGGGACCAAACGGAGATGGAATGTCGAGTGGTGGCGAGCTGGCAGGTTAATGGTGTGACTGATGTGCGGTGGCGTGAAAAGTGACTGGGTAGCCTGAGCAAAGCGAGAGGATCGGATGGTTGGCGACGGGAAGCGAACGATGGAGACGGGAAGGCACCGGAGGGAGTGAAGAAGGGGAGGCAACGAAAAGTGAGGCGAAGGTGTGGGAAGATGTGAGTGACGAGATGTGGAAGGAAGCAGGAATTGGCGGGTAGAAGCGGATAAAAGATTTGGTGGGAACGTGGGAGTAGTGAACAGGCGATTAAGATTGCGAAAAGGTGACGACGTGACGACTGGTGCGAGTGACGACTGGGTGACGACGACGGGTGACGACGGGTGACGACGGGTGACGACGGACGACGGGTGGACGACGGGTGACGACGGGTGACGAACGGGTGGACGACGGGTGACCGACGAGGTGCGACGGGTGACGCGACGGTGCGACGTGACGACGGGTATCTAGAGAAGAAGAGGAGAAGACAAGACGGTTTCGAAAGAAGAGGAGTGAGGGGGCGGAAGGTAAGATAGGAAGCACGGCGACCGGGCGGACAGGCGGCCTTTACAGAGGCAACCTGCGCGAAGTGAGAAGGGGCGGGTAGGGCAGGACGAGGCGGGGACAGAGAGGCACGAGCGAGGGAGAGTGCGAAAGCGCCGCGAGCGCAGGCGCGCATGCGCAAAGCGCGCGCAGATATTCATGAGCTTTGTCGGCGACGCAGCGAGGTACACGAGCGCTCAACCGCGCCTCCCCAGCGCACGACACCCGCCCCGTTCCACTACCTGAACTCACGGCCCCCGCTGCCGCCACGCAGGAGATGCTAATGCGCTCAAGCGAGGCGCGCACACTGAGCGGCGGAGACAAGTGTCAGAGTCAAGGGATAGGAAAGCGGAGAATCCATAAAGGAGAAGAGAAACAGGAACGAGAGGTAAAGTAGAGTAAGAATCTTCATCACAAAAACCTAACATGAATGTAAAGAATTAGAAATGAAGACAAGAAAACATGTATTTATTATCATTATTTTAAGCTATTCATGAAAATCTTGATCGTTTCCGGCTTCACTTTAGTTCAGAAAGCGTTCCTTGGCAAGTCTGTATACTAGCAATTCATTCGTTTTAGCTATTCATCCGTGAATATTTCAGTATAATCAGAAAAAAATCTAAGCGAAAAATATTCATATTAAGGTTAGTTTTATTTGTTAATAACTCATGTAAGTTTAACATAAGCAGCTACGCCGTGAAATTACTCTTTCAGGCGAGGAATATTGAACAAATCTATAGCCTACTCCAGAAAATTCGATTTCGACTATGGCAATTTTTCAAAAAACGAATCGAAAAGTGTAGTTTATATATGAGTACATATTAACGGATATATGTTTGCCTGAGATCAATAAAGTCCGATTTCGTTTCACCGATCTCCAAAGTTAAAAGAACTATGCGTTTTTTATGGAGAATATTTTGTGCAATTTATTTCGTTGTAACTCCACTAGATGGCGCTGCAGCTCAAGACGGCGCTTCAGTTAAATGCAATTCCCAATCCACCTTGGCCTCATTATTTGCTGGGCGTTGCCGTGTGCCGTAGAGTAGGGTCGAACAGGAGCGGTCTTGCGAGCGGCGCGAGTTGTAGACGAGACGAAATTAGTTCTGAGCCAGGAGACGACAGTGAGGGGGCAATTGCACCAAGTCGTAGCAGCGCTACCGGAGGGGGAACACGATGGCGGGGAACATTTCTGTTAGTATAATTCAAAATAAAATGATGAAACCGCATGATAAAAGATAAGGTAAGGAAAGGATAAGGGGACAACGGGGGACGACGGGGGACGACGGGGGACGACGGGGGACGACGGGGGACGACGGGGGACGAGAATATGGAATAGTACCTATTAGTTGTGTTTGAGAAAGAGCTACCGGAATTTCTGGAAAAAAGAACTAAATAGATATAAAAAGCTAACACCGTAAACTTTCACCGTGAAAAATCGATGAAAGACATCATTCGTAAGGAAATGGAAAGACATAAAACTTTTGGTGATAGAAACAAAAAGAAGTAACGGAAACCCATGAAATTTGATCTCTGGAAAATACATAAACAAAAGCGTCGGAAAACATCACCGACATGAAATAATCTGGCAAGGGTGTCAGACTCCGACACGCTAGGAGTCAGAAAATAGACTTTTGGAAAAAGAATAAAAAGATATGAAAAAGGGAGTGAAAGTACGAAAGAAACGATTTCTATGCGGCGCCTCCTTCTTTCTTCCTTGTCTGACAGCTCCCTTCGAAGTGTTTTAATGCAGAAGGCGACTCGCCCTCCTCGAAGCGGGTGACGCCAAACTCGATATAAAAGCGTTTTACTCCGAGAGGGTATTTTTATGCTCCAAATTCGTCTAGATATACGTTTGGGAAGAATACGATGTTTAGCCTGGTTTCTGCGGAGAGGAACAGGGTGGCCTGCGTCCTAGTAATAAATTTCTCGCCCCTTCGGGATTGAACTGAGAATGCCGGGGCGGAAGGGGTGACTTGTTTTCTAGGTCACCCGGCTTTTAGATTTACAGGTTGGCCACAAGACCGGGGAGATGCTGATTGCTTAGCTGCGAATTTGTGAAGACAGCACTTTGCCGCAAACAATTTAAATCTTCAGTTTGAAAAATGGCCACTTGCAGGGATTTCTTACGGATATGTTAGTGTCTACAGGAGATAGAGATTTTATTGCAGACAAACTGATTCGTTTAGTGAACGGAAAATAAAAAAAAACAATTTTTCACCAATACATTGCATCTCATTAATTGCTATTCAATTACTAATGCCGAAGGTGTGTTTTACAGTACGTTTCGTTACAAGGGCAGAACAATAGTCATTTATGCATCAACGGTGTTATACGTTTTCTAATAATCGGGCGGCGACAAAATGTCCCAGAGCTTTTAGCCCAAAGACTTTTTGTCGCTGGATATCATTAATAGCTAGATGTTGACTTTACTCGAATTGTCTTTTTACATATCCCTTCCGTAATTGCCTTTCATAATTCCTTCTCGTAATTCCCTTCATCAGAGAACATATAGCCAAATTCAACTGTAGTCATATTTCCCTCGTACTCACGACCCTGTCGTTTCAGGTACATTATGCAGTTTATATCGAGCTCCTTATCAAAGGAACAATATCGTAACAGCAACAAATAAAAATCTCTTTGCTCAATATTTCAATGGTCTCTTTTTGCTCAATATTAGTATCTTTTGAATAAAGTATAATATTTTTCGCAGTACTTGCATATATTACCCCACATCTATTTAATGCAATACAATTTTCGTTATCAATTCTTAATCATATGTCACTAGTATTGATTTACTCGTATAATGCAACAAAGAAGCGAAAAATTGGGTGTTGACAAGTTAGTTATGGGAGACTGCAAAGTGAATGTAAGCAAACGTGAATAAATTATGAAAAATCCTTCATTATTATTGAAAATGACAGGATATGCGTGTGATTAAATAGTCTATCCGGTAGACTAGAAGTTTTTTAATAAATCTGTATCTTGTTGGACTGCAGGTACTATTTGACGCACTTCGACTTTCACTGACTTTCTTCCCAAGGGAGGCAAAGACTTTGCCTCCTTGATTCAACAATATCCGACACTAAAATAAATGTAGCATAGGGAGATTTTGTAAATGAGTTCCGCAAAAATATACAATGAAAACATTTGAACATTATTTTGCACGGCCTGCTTTGGTCAGAGTTATCTTCAGTAAGTCTAGAAAATAATATGTTCATTCAAGAAATGATTTCACTGTTTAGCAAGTAGTTGATACTTTAAATAAAGATCATGTTTATTGTAAAATTAATCGAACGATATTTAGTTAAAAATATAATCTGTGCGTGAATTTACGTTACGCTATTTTCTCAAATACATTGGGGAGTGCCTCTAAATTGACCCCAACTTATCATAGCTTTTTTGGTTTTCACCCCATTTGCCAATGATAGCAGAGGTCACTGCTCCGACCGTGCATCACGGAGCACCGCCCCTGGTGTAAGTCGATAAACACGCTTACACATCTCCTGCTCGACACTGCCTTCTAGAATATTGCCATTTGCTGAAAATCCCCCCTCCCCTCTAGTAAGGTACGTGCTGCAAGTAGCTAGGGAAGAGGGATGTGTGGGTTCTGTTTATTTTGTGGGACTGCGGAGGATTCTTTGCCTGCCGAGGTACAGGCGGACGTGTTTTATGGTCTCTGATTTAGAGAATCCACGGAAGAACATCGCCGGAGGAATGGAGAGAGAAAAGGGGGCGGATAATAGTCGAGGTGGAGAGAATGAGGATGGGAGCAAGGAAAGGCATGAAATGGAAAGTGGGAGAAGGAAGGAAAACGAGTCAACTGCTCGCTTGCTCTCGGCTGCAACTGCTACAGAAGCAGAAACCTTATCTCCTCGTACTGCAACTTCTTTATTCTGCATTATCATGTGAAGAAAGTGGTAAAAAGGCAAAACGTTTGTAATCTTTGATTCCGAACAAATCCTTTTTGTTCTTACAATACCTTCTACAGAACAAAATTTAATATTGGCATTTGAACAGCAAAACTGAATGTGATCAAAATTACGTTTTCACCATACAAGTACCTAATTCGTACAAATTAATATGTATTTCAGAAAAGTGAGTAAATCTCATTATGCATTGGAGAATTGAAAATTATGGACTTCGGTTTTTCCAGATAATTTAGAATTCTTCCTTTCAGTTCGGTTGCATAAATACTTCAGAATGTAACTTCCAAAGCTGATTATAACACAAAACATGTTTGCTAAACGTAGGATATTTTTAAAACAAAAGTTCATATGAATTTAAAAATTGTAGAGTTGTGCATATTTCTGGAAGATGGAATACGAGAAGTTTAATTTCTAATATTACTATATTATTTTAGCAAACACAGTCGACTCTGATTATAGTAAACCTATAGGTACTAACATTAATTGTTCACTATAAACAATGATTCCAAAATATAATTTAGTTTTTCCATCTATGATGTGTTGCATTTATTTCAAGAGCACAGTAAAATAATTAATCGCCATGAACTCCAAATTTTAATATCTTCATTGTGTATTCGTACTTTATTTTATATTCCTCACACACCAAAAATCACAGTGCTATCTTAAGACCTTTCTATGTTTTTTACACTGTTGCAGTGCTCTTTTCATTTTTTATCTTCGTCATTACACTTGTTTTCTCCCTTTCTGGAAGACCCTTGTCAGCAAACACGATGTCTCAACTAGATGTGATTTCACAAGTTTTCACCATGTGATCCGCGTCATCAAGTCTTTTCAATGGCAGTTCTGCCCAGACTAAAGCAGTTCTTACAGTTGCCCGAATCCTAAATAACTTTCATTTATAGTAAATTATAAAAAAATATTCACGAGAGACTTTACAGCCGAACCTGAATTCATAAAAATGAAGCGATTTTCCCCCTTGTAGAATGTATTTACTATGTTCATTATATCCGATATTGAGAATTCACTGCAGCCGGCTACATGAATCGGGAGCAAATCTAAAATCACAATTCCAGACGGAAGGGCAGCTATATAAAAAAACACAACTAACTCTTGGGTTTAACTTCCTTTCTTACTCGTTTTATTCCCCATCGCATATAATTTCCCCTTATATAATAAAATTAACATTTTGGAAAAACAGTTTAAGTTCATTAGCTAAGTTAAATTCAGCTTTGTCATAGTTAAGCTGAGGATGGAAGAATCGGTACCTTAACAGTAAAAATTCTTTATGACAGGACCTTGGTAAAAAGTAAATTTATCTTGACGAATGAAATAAGTATTTTGATTTTGTACTACGTAAAAATTACACCTCTATTCTGTAAACCAGTTTATCGCTGAAATGGAGAAGTTATTTGCAAGAAAGTGATAAATTACAACCTCAAAGACTTTTTCCATTTACGTTAATCTCAATACTTTCATACCAGCGTAAATGTCAAACGACGAATAGGGCTGAAAGATAAATGTTTATTTTTCAACTTGCTGTAAGATTGTATTCGCTCGTCTTTAAGACCAAAAGATTGCAAAGGTGAAATAATTTAAGGAATTGTAACATTACGTATTAGGCAATACGTAGCTACTTGATACAACCCCCTGTAGGATGCCCTACCTGAACTTCAAAAAATAAATAATAAACTAAGATTTCTTTTAAATACTCAGAAACAAATTATTCATATCATTCGTATGTACTAATTAAAAACTCTTACATTAAAGTTTCTAAACATAAAAAAAAATGACGAATGAATTCGTTTTATTTGTGAGTCACTTGCTTTTTTAAATTCACGTCTTTCTTTAATGAAACTATACAGTCATAACTAATATTTGTGAATAATAAAGTTGCCTGTGAATACTTTAATTTTTGAACACAGGATAAATTATTGGACGGATATCGTGTTTACTTTATCTTTTAGAATAAAATTTATAACAAATTATTGTAGTGACATTAGAATTGCGTTTGAAAGTATATCTTCAATTTACTCACCTCAAATAGCGTCGCACAAATTCACGGGAAAAGTAAAAGGGTGCTTACCTGAAAGAAAAAAGAAACGCATTTGAAATGGGGAAACATTTTACGCAAGGAGAACATTTCTTTAAATCACTACTTTACTAAGTAGACAAAAATGTTTGTATTATGAATTTAGACTATCAGTTTATATTGCATAAACTAATTCATTTACTATAACCTTCAAATTTTTCATTTCTTCCCTTCTTTCTTTTTCTCTCTCACCAGTGATTTCTCACACAACACTCAGAGACACGTTTGAAGAGAAAACTTGATTATCTCTCTAACTCCTGTAAAACTATTAACATGTTTTCTGTATCAAGTGTGAAGGTGAAACAACTCGGCAAGTGTCAACGTCTGAAATGCCAAGGCACGCGCAGAAGTATGATGGGCCAGGCGGGACGCAGTCTGCAAGATAACTCCACGCAAATTGTATGTTCCAAACTCTGACCGACACGTCACCAACTCCACATTTGTCGTCATGAATATCAACTACTAGAACTGATGTTGTAATAACGCTCGCTAAATAGCGCAAGAACGCTCAGGACATAGGCATTTCCAGTTTCGTGTTACCCATAATTATAAGGTGTTTTCTGTAAATTATCTATCACATTCAATAGAGATTTGTATACTCTCTAGTCAATATATAATACTGTGCTAAGTAAATCTGCTAACATATATGTATTAAGAGTAAAGAAAAACATTTGTTCCAGTTTCTGTGTATTTTGCGCACTAAGTGTGATATTCGTTACAATTAAAGTGTGTATGAAGAAGGAGCGCAATCAACTAAAATTGATCAATAAAATGAGTTACAAATATATTAAATTAAAAAATAAAATAGCGTGCAGATGCAACTCGCAATACGCTGCAACACACTAATATCGTACATAACTCGGAAAGGATGCGTTTTAGATCTTTAAAACCGGCTTGAGTTTTGTTGTCTGTGCCATCATCTACAAAATAAGACATTTTCAGACTTTTATTCCAAGCTTAGCTCTTAAGCGATAAAATACTTGCTTTTGTATGCGTGAAAAGCATTTATTTATAATAGAAATGATAATTGTAATAATTTTTGAACGTTACCGGTATTAGTTCTTACAAACGTTTCTGGTAGGGTTTTTTTCACTGAACGTAACATTACACATAAACAAAGGATACTAGAAACAGTATATTTGACTTCCGGAGGTCTTTGCTCTGTTCGCGATTGAGATCACGAGAACAGTTTCCTTTGTATTTTCCAGCAATGTGAAAGGTAATCCCCCTGTTTTCTTAGGTTTTCAAATTTCAAAAATATTGCAGGGACTTACGGCAAACAACACACGCTAATGACGTGTTTACATGCAGATGAAGTAATATATTTTTTTTAAATAGATGCAATAATTATACAACTACACTATTTGACACAATCTCAATAACATTAAAAATTATATATTAAACGAATTTTGGTCGAATTTCGACCTCTGAGTAACCCTAGTAAGAATATTGATTAGGTTGTCTTTTCTCTAGCCAATTACTATTTACTATAAGCTACATAATAATTACCAGACATCACTTTTAAATTTAAATTTTTTAATGCTTTGGATGCTGACAAAGGTTTTTTGCTATCAGCAAAGCACCAAACTCATAATAAGTTGTGGGGTGTGTTGCATGAAACCCAGCTTGACGAAGGCATCGACGAATATTCATGAAGCTTAAACCAGTTCACCAGCTTTTATCGAGAAGGGTAACATAATAATTTTTAGATCGAAAGAGAAAAGGATTGGTAGGTAACTTGATGTGATCAGACATTGAATAAACACAGCATAGTCTAAAGCAACGCAGCTTAGCCAACGTCCCAGAGCGATGCACCTTGGCAGCCCTCGCCCTCGCTTCTTTCACCCACGGAGAAAAGAGGTATCACTCGGGTGACGAAACTGGCAATTTGAATTTAGCTCGGAGGCTTCATTCAGAATTTATCTTTTACGTGCATTAAATCTACCAACTTTGGACAGCCGACTTTGCTTCCCCTCCGAAGGAAGGCATACAAAGGATTTTTCTCCCTAAAAATCCATGCCTTCGACCGGGTTTGAACCCTCGACTTTGGGTATAACAGACCGAAACCCAAACCGTTAAGATGTACATCTCAACTTTCTCCTTCTCCGTTTCCCGCAACAACTCGAACTCATCTCCCTACCTCTTCCTCCACCTTCATCTCTTTCTCACCACGCCCCTCTCCTTCCGGTACCCATCCACTTCTCTCCCTTGCCTCGTTCTCTCTTTCCCTCCCTTCCTTTCCTTCCACCGCCATCCCACACAGCCGTGGGCGCTAATTTGTGAAGGGATGTCGCGCGATCTACGGGAGGCGCGCGCAATATTTTGGGAATAACACGATTTATGGAAGACTACGGGCGGAGTCGGGTGGGTCGGGTCGGGTCGGGTCGAGCGCGGAGCAGCGCTGCGGCGGCGGCACGAGATAATTAGAGCCGGCAGCGCCCGACGCGGATGCGGCGGCGAAAGCGGAGGAGCGCCGCATGTGTGCCGCCGCGGGGGCGGAGCGGACGGAACGCGAACGAGGGGTGGGGCGTGAGGCGGCCGAAAGGGGGCGGGCGAAGAATAACAAAAGCGAGAAAGCCAGAGAAGCAGGAGTGGGCGAAGACTAGCAGATGGGTTGAGAGTGGGGCGGCGGCGAGGAGAAATGAGTGAGGCAGGGATGGGACGGATGTGCAGGACCGTGCTAGAGATAGCGGTGTGGAACGGGACGAGTGTGCAGGGACGGGTGTGCAGAGATCGGTGTGCAGAGACGGGTGTCAGAGACGGGTGTGCAGAGACGGGTGTGCAGAGACGGGTGTGCAGAGGACGAGACGGTGTGCAGAGACGGGTGTGCAGAGACGGGTGTGCAGAGACGGCGGTGCAGCAGACGGTGGCAGAGACGGGTGTGCAGAGACGGGTGTGCAGAGACGGGTGTGCAGAGACGGGTGTGCAGAGACGGGTGTGCAGAGACGGGCGGTGCTAAGAGTGGGAAACGGGTGTTGCAGACGCGGTGTGCAGAGGACGGGTGTGCAGAGACGGTGTGCAGAGACGGTGTGGCAGAGACGGTGTGCAGAGACGGTGTGCAGAGACGGGCTGTGCAGAGACGGGTGCAGAGAACGGGGTGCAGAACGAGTGTGCAGCGACTGTCGCGCAGCTTGAGGTCCGCAAACTAACGTGTGGAAACGGGTGGGTTGGTCGTGTATAGTGCGGTGTTGTGAGAGGTGTGGGTGAGTACGGGCAGCGCAGGCTACGAGGATGGGGGGGCTGGTGGGTGGGAAAGCGAACATCAGGAGATTGCGAGCGCTTAGGAAACCTGCTGCTGACCTGAAGCATGAAATCGTAAGGGCCCTAGAATTACCTATATTTTCCAGCACCGGGCGTGACTTCTCTTATAATAGTTGATGCCTCTGATATTCCAATTTCAGCAACAAATATACAGATGAGGCAGAACAGAACATTAATACACTCAGATGAGGAACTGAAATAAATTGAATTTTGCTTTGTTTTATCAATTATTTGTAAAAAATGGGAATATTTTTCGTCACCTTCAAGAAAAAATGTTTTTTTAGCGACTCCGTCATACATGTCGGCTTGCAATGGTTTTCCCATGCAGGAACCTCTGCCTGCGAAGCACCCCCAGCCCAGACAACCTTTTACCTCCCGACTAGTCTACCGACATGTTTTGTAGTGTAGTGCATGTATATGTAAAGTGTGGTGTGTAGTGGTGGGCATGGTTAGAACATGGAAGAGGGGTGGAAGACTGCGTGCGGTCCCGTGGCTCGTCTTTTCGGGTACTGCTCTGACATTGGCCTGGCAATGACAGGAGAAACCACAGTAAATCACCGAAGAGTGCAGGAAGCCATCAGAATTCTTTTCAGATAATCTCTAGCTAATGTGGAAAATGGGCCACCGTCGGGGCTCGAAACAGGATTTCCCTGTTCAGAGACACGGCATTGGCAATAGTTGCACTCAGCTATCTCAGCCATTCAGACTGATTCATCTTTACTAATAAGAGTGTCATTGTAACCAATTGGTGCTCTAGTGATACGGAAATACTGGGAGTAATAATATTAATTATAAAAAGTGTAATAAATTATTATATTATATAAATATATAATAACTTTCTCATAAATATATATTCGAGTATTCCAAAAACAATCTGAAATGTTATTAAGACAAAACGTGATAGATTGATACGATATATGATTAATAAAACTGAAGTTTTGTTACTGGAGTTTGTGACATAACAATGACATAACAAATAAAAATGTTTAAGCTCCCTCTCCTGGAAGGTATATCAAATGGGCGAACACAAATTTTAAAATATCTTTATGAAATCAGTAGGTATTTTAATATATAACTTTCAGAATAAATACGAGATAAAAGGGAAATATTGAAATAATCAAACACTCGAACTTTATTTTGTAAGTTAGCTTCCTCTCTCACTGGTAGCCTCAATTATATTCTATGTTTAAAAAACAAATTTTATATGGTTGAAATGGCTCAGAAAAAACTAACATTATTACATTACTTTGCTCTCATTTCACTCTCACAACACAGAACTCAAGAGAAAAATATTTAATGCATGTTTCTCGATATGTGAGTTACCACTTTTATCAAGATACAATTTCAGGAATTTGCTCCAAATCTTAGTCTTTCTAATGGATATTTCTTTGAATAATAAGACAAATAACGCAGTATATTTGTTCATTATTAAAAAAACACTACTTATATTATTTATCGAATTATTCAATAACTTGTAACTCGAAATCAAATAGCATAGTGTTTATAAATTATTCTTGTGAAAACGCCTAAATATTTGTGTCTTCCTCAAATGTTTGTGTAAGCCGTAGCTGACGTGTCCGCTCGGTGGCATCTTCGCATCTCCAGCGGAGTTACCTTCCCGAGCGGCGTGACAGGCATGCAGGGGCGGAGAGGCGGGTGCGGTGGAGGACGGGGGTTGGGAGGAGGCGGGAGGCGATCGATGCCGGGCCGCGCTGCGCTCCGGATCCCGCGGGAAGCGCTGTAATCCCGACCGGCGGCTTCAGGGTTGCGCGCGGGCACACGCGCACCTGCGTTCCTCCACGCGCTTTGCTCGCACGCGCCTCAACGCCTGCACACACGCCACCGCCACGACCCCACACTCACCACCCACTCCCACTCCGCATCCACCTCCACCTCCACCTCCCGCATCCACCGTCGCTGCCATGGCCGCAAGCATTTTGAATTTTTTGTATTTATATTTAGCGACTATAAGTCCCATAAAGAGCAATTGGTCGCGGTGCCATTCGATCCCTGGGCTCCTTGTCGGTTACCAATGTCTCGAATTCGCATAACCTTCGTGAGTTAACGTATTCGGCTAGCGATACCAGTTTTATAGTCGTGTCCTTTAAGTAGAACTATCCCAGCATTCGCCTGTAAAAACACGAAAACCCCGGTCAGTATTGCAGAAGATTAAATCCGGATCTTCAGAATGAGAAATCAGCGTGCTATGACCTGAACCACTTTACTCGGAAGCCGGAACCATAGCAGTTGACATTCGTATCGCAGACCCAGAAGACAATTGATGGATTGATTACGGGTGCGTCAACTGCTATGGGCATTAGTCTTGGAATAGAGTCAAATAGGTCAAATTCAGCCGCAGTTTGGAGGATAGATCTAGCAACCGGCTCCCCTGGTTGGTGGTTTTCTGGTATTTCTCCCAACAACACCAAGCTAATGTCGAAGCAGTACCCTAACAATCGGGCCACGGATTGCGCGCAATCTTTCTTTTTCTTATTCTCGGGCTTCACTGACACTTGAATGCACTACACTACCTTAATAACAGGATAGCAGTGGCAAGCTTGGAACTACTATCGGCCGGGGCGGTGCCTCATGGAAGAGAGATACACGGAAGGGGAAAATGTAAGCTGACGTATAGGTCGACGCCGAATCTTGACGTTCAGCGGGGAAAGAACATTACCACGACCCGTGACCAAAAAATGCGCTACAGCCGGGAGATATTTGTGTTTCTCCCTCACAAGAACGTGAGATCCGTCGCCGACTTACATGTCTGTAAGCTGGAGGTGGTCATGCTCCAAGAACTGCCCCACCGCAGCGCCCCTTCTTAGATACACTCTGTTTTTTATTTGTTTTCTTCCCGTTCAGCTTTTGTCTTTCGGGGGTTTTGAAGGGTACAATGTTACATACGATGACTTTAATCAGGCATATGCGGGTATCGTAATAACCCTTCACTATTTTTTTTAGATAAACTAAACTAAACTCTCGACTGCACTCCCGAAATGTGCGGTTGTGAGGGTGAGAGAAGGGGACAAAGTGAGAAAAGAAATATCGTGCGGAACCCTGAGTTTGTGTGCTAGAGGAATTGATCCAGCATTCGTGTGTCAGTAGATACCACGGAAAACTATATAAAGAGCATTCCTTCACTGTAATTATTCTCTAGTTAGTGGTCAAATTCCACATCGCTAGCGTCGAAAATCCACCACCGTCTGGACTCGAATCCAATAAACTACCAGCCACCAATGATTCAGAGTTCAATGGTGGACACCACCGCCACCTTCCCTACCACCTCTTCCAACTGCAGCGCCATCTCGTCAGTCATACACACTACAGCTGTCACAATTGCCACATTTATGAACACTACTCCCACTGCTATCATCGCCACCTTCTCCAACACCGCTGACAACTTCGCCATCATCACCGCCTCACGCAGGCGCGCAACAACCCCCATCAGAGTGGCTACCACTGGCAAAGACTTTGCCATTCTATCACCGCCAACACCTCCACGACCCTTATCTGCGTGGCATTAACCGCCCACGTACCTTGACCACCATCACAGCCACTACTGCAACCGCCAGAGCAGTCACTATCTCTATTAATATATTTCACGCTAATTGGTCCACACCCACACCTCTAACTCATCCCTTCAGACCACAGCCATCACCACCACCACTACCACCATCATCACTGTCTTGATCCCTGCCATCGACACCAAAACGTCCGCCACCGCCACAACCCCTCTCTGTCGTCACAGCCACTACCGCCAATGTCCCCTGCAGCGCTGTTATCGTCCAACTCCCTTAAACATCCTGTCATTCACTCTAACCACATCGGATCCACCGCCATCACTATCTTGGTCGTCTACACCGCAGACGCGAGCCCTGTCGCTCGCTCTACTGTACAGCCGCAGGCCACTCGCGATCGGTGTCCGATCCCACGCGCGAACCACGCGACGCTTCCTTGCGATCCTTTTAACCCCGCGCGGGGCTTGCGTCGCTCAGGGCGGCTCGGACGTCGCCGTCCGCTAGGGCCCGCGGAGCGAATTCCGGTCGCCCCCGAGGGACATCGCACAAGCGGCTCGCGACAGGTGTTCCGTTCCCGATGCGCGCTCCCACCGTTTTGTTCTTCTTGTTTCTCTAATTCCTTTCTTTTTGGCTGTCATTCTCCACAGGGAGACGACACCATGATATTCCGATGCACTCCAACGCAGGGGTAAGGAATTGCAAAAATGCGTTCTGAGAATCCAATTGTGGAAGATATTTCAAGAAATTCGTTCGTGTTATGAAGTACTTCATGGAATGTTTTCAGACGGGTTTCACTGCATTTGGAGATTGAATAAGGATATTAACTATTGTTGGTACGTTTTATTGAATATTGTAAATTTATAGCACTCCGTTAAAAAATATAATAAGCAAAACCCTGAATATTTAAGATACCATATTTCTGTGAAAACTCCGTACCGGTAAATCACTTGCCTTGCGCATACCAATAAGAGTCATTGACCTCACAACTGTAAGTTTGGGCGGGTGTTTTTCGCCTCGTTGTTCAAGCAAACGTGTTTGTTTGGTCTAAGAGTATTTGTTTTAGTTTTTTTAGTTACGATTTTGAGAGTATTTATTAAAGCCGACGGCAGAAAGTTACCAGAAATCTATGAATTTATAATTGCTCACTATTTTGCCTACGGGACATGTATTCTAATGTTTCATTTAAAGTCCATGTACTGTTGAGGACATCCCTTCATATAAATTTTTAGCAATGCTTTTTGCAAGGCTTTCGTTCACAGAATAATAGTTTTAGCTACTTTTAGCATACATCTAGAATATATGAAGATAATGCTGTTTGCATTCATGAATGTCATCAAAATAACCTATGCATTGTAAAAGACTTAGTTTCACCAAAATCTAATGTGTGCAAGAAATAAAATTAGTAAATGACTCGAAGGCAGAGAACTCAAATTTCACATTTTCAAATTGATACATATCGCTTTCCAAACACTCTCTAGAAAATGGTTATCAAAAAATTAGTTTGTAGTAATATGTAAACGTAATGTTTACAAGAAAATTAAATTTCTCAAGTGGAAATTTTTAAAGTTTGAATTGCCTTTCCTTTGTTCATTACTGAACGTTATACTTCTTCACTTCTAGATCATTTTTACAACCAACTCATTAGTCGAAATAATTGTTGAATTGACTCAGCTAAAACTGTTGCCATTTCTCAAAATCGGCACATCAACAAAAAATGTAGATTTCATTTTTTCATTCTGTTTTGATAATTGTAAAATAGCTGTTCATCACAGAAAATTATTTTGGTTCAAGAATTAAAAGGAAAAAATATTTTTTCCAAACTCTTAAAAATCGTTCATCCAGCAAGAAACAAATGGAAATTTCCATCTATCAATAAATAATTATTTGTCCCTCGTTTGATATTTTTTGCTAATAAATTTTCTTTTGACTCTCCTTTAATAAATTGTCCAAAAAAATTTTGCCCTAAAAATTTTTGGAAAGTGTCCCATGGGCAGGCTGAAGGATGTTTTATGTAAATTGCATAAGCCTAAGGATTGGCAACGATCTTGGCTACACCGCGCGATCAATAATTGTTCCCTAAGTAAAAACACACAAAATAAGAATGATTTACTTACTTATGCTGGATATTACGCTCATTGGCTTGACAAAGTGATAATTAGTGATTTTTAAGATAATTAATCGCATTAGCTACTATCAATAATGATTGAACAAAGTTAGTAACTAAAAATTTTAAGTAAATGATATGATTAATATAACTATTGACCAACGATAATACATAATCGCTGATTAATTACCAAGAACGTAATACATTGCATTGAAGAAAAATCATGCATACACTCTTCTGACGCTTTCTTTGTTGGGTAGCACAATCAATGAAGTCAGAAATATTAGTCTTCTTTACATTCGCTATTTAATATTACATAGAAAATACAAATGTATCAAACGAGAACTTTCAACTGTGTCAGATAGTGGCACAACCAAACGTTGCTTGGCTGAACAACCAGAACAATTTATTAAATATACGTTGGATGCTTCATTTCAAAGTTAATTTATGCACGCAATATCGTGATGCAAACAAGTCCAAAACATTATGTTTGGCAACTCGCACATATCAGGTGAAATGGCAGTTAAATATTTTTTGGTGTCAATAAAGTAATTAGTTTTGAATTCACTTCAATTCTGTGTAAACGTGGCATATTTCTAAAACCGCGTGATATTACTTCTACCTAAAATGTAAGCATACGTTTTGAATCAGTAACATTTCTATTCTACATGCGTTACCACTAAAATATATTAGGTAGAGAGTTCAATCCGATTCCGAATATAATTTAATCTCAAAATATCTACAAAAAGCTAGTGAAACTTTATTTCAGTAAATTAGTTGGGCAAATAAAATACCGATTTTTGCCGTTTGTATATTGTTCTCATTTTCAAAGTTCCATGTCATTCCATGTCATTCCACGTTTCATTGAATTATATTGTTCAACATGCATAAAATTGTATTTGTTTCAGGAATCGTATAAAATAATATTTATTCCAAACGCATGTGTTAAGCAGAAGTATCAAACCTATTTTAGAAAAGTGTTGTGTATTTCACAATGCAAAACTAGAGTTTATGAACCCATACCTTTTAGAGATATCTCTCGAATTATCCCACTACGTTCACCCTCAGTTTCCAATAACTCTGCAGTAATCACAAAAAAGAATCGAAAAATAGATTTAATTGTTTTTATTCTCCTCTGAATTCTACATGTCAGGAAAACACTGAACAACAGTTGAAAAAGATGGAACAAATATTAAAATTTTCACCTCACAGGGTAGAAAACACGCATGTGTTCACTCATGTTTGCGGTCTAGGCGAGCTCCTTTTCCAGGTTGTCCGAAAATTTACTTGCAATAGCTTCTAAATAAGCTTCCGATCCTTAAATCTAAACACTTGTTATTTCACAATAGTGTCAATTAATTACAAATAAAATTAACTGATTTAAAATCTTAAAGGAAAATAATAAGCACAACTGAATGGCCGTTTATGTCTCCTACAAAAGTGTAATTGTGTAAATTGAATTCAGAGATGACCAAGGAGTATTAATAGTCGTATTTAAGTTTCACACAGATCAAAAAATAATATTTTCCCATTGTCAGCACTCACTTGGTCACTCACTCATTTTGTGATACAAAATTTTAGCCTCTTTCTAGTGAAGAAAAAATACAAATTACTTAAACTCCTTAACAGACGTGGTGGCAGCTATTTTTCGTGAACAAAGCAACAAAAAATACCACTAGAAAGATTTTTTTCTGTTGCCAATCTACCAACAATTGGCACTGCAACGAATTACTGACTGACTGGGCTCACGTAACAAATTCATGTGCTAGTAATTCTCAGTTAAAAATCGTTAGGAACTTTGCAAAAAAGTTATGTTTTTGATTTGGCATTGTAGTTTTTTTTTATTGCAGGAACGTTTATTTTTGAACTTCCTTATTTACTTACTTGTGAACAAAAATAGTAATAAAACGTTTGGAAGGAAGGAACATTTACAAAATTCTGCCCCGTGGATACAATACACTAATAAGAGAATGAATTGTTTTTATTCATATTTAATATTTAATTTTGAATCAAAAGATTTCCATAGTCATGAAGAAATTTGTTTTTGTATTTGTCCTTGCAACCAAAACATAGAACTCTGAAGCATTATGCCATAAATTGTAAAACCGTAGCAAAACCAGCGTTGACTCATTTTCCCACAAAACACTCACCCCGCACGCGTTTTGCCTATCATGTGTCGTTGACGCGACGTCATCCTCTAAGCGTGTAACTACATCTGTTTATCGACTACCGGATTCGCATTTGTTGATACAGCTCTCGTATCTCTTTGTCACATTATGCAGCAGATTATAAACAAACAGGTTTTTGGGGCCGCTACTTAAACACGTAGTCCCCTTCGCCGCCGGCCAAGCGAGCAATTTTTTCCTCGCGGACGAGCAAAAACGACGGCGGCGACGGCGACGCGGCCCTGTTTGCCTTCTTAGGGCCGCGCCTTGGCGCGCCCCTCCGCCGTCTTTCTCCCGGCTAATCCGGTAAATGAACCGGGAACAATTATTTTTATTTCTTGTTCGAATGCAGGCGCACGTCCGTCCGCGTGAATAAGCATTACGGTAATGGAATGGCGGCGTGACCCGACTGCGCGATGCGCGTCGCCGCCGGCCGGAGCGCTGCGGGCGCGGGCAATGGGCGTCGCTACAATCTCTTTGGTCATAGAATACGCTGTTATTACGCAGATTACCCGGGGATTTCGTGACTTTTGTTGTTCAGTCTGTTCGTTGCTGTTTTTTCTTTTGTACTTTTTACGCTTTTCAACATTCGCATTTCCTTTCGAATTCATTACATTATAGTAGAAGTAAACACACCCTCTTCTGTTGCTACGTACGTTGTCATATTGTACAGAAATCGGAGTTATAAAACCTTGAATGAATTCTTCTAAAACGACTACTTAGTTTTTAAATTAATAATGTAAATGCACGGCTCATTAGAATTAATAAACTCTTTATCCAAGAACAATGTTTAGTATTTTAGTATTATCGTGTAACGTTTTATAATATACTTGTTTACGTATCAGCCTACTTGAAAATATCTAATGTTAGTTCCACATGCAGTCAGCTTTACCTGCCGTTTTTAACATAATATAAACATACTATTTTTCTTTACTGTTGTTATATTAAGTGAATTAAACGTAAATGAAGTACGTGGAAAGTAATATGTATGTCTTATGACAATATGAAAATACTTTAACAAAGCATCATAAAAAACTTTACGGGAACAATTCTCTTCTATCGGATTCAAATGCAACCTTTACAAAGATCAAACCACTAAAGGAATAAAATAAAAAAATAATAATCTAACAATATATTAAAATAAAATATCTGTAATAAAAACTACTAACCCACATGGGATAACATAATTCTGGAAATTCTCTAAACAATCCTGTTGTAAACTGTCAACACTGAAATATCAGTGATCCCAATTAGAAAAGAGAACCGCGACATTTGCCTAACAAATAATTTCATAATCGTTCTCAAACAGTAGTTCATTCGATTATCTTTTCATTAAGAAATACTTTTAAAACATCACAGTACTAAAGAAGTAGCATGCTTGTGACCACATTAACAACCACCCCATGTAACAAGAAATATACCAAGACATGTGTAAAAATTTTCAATTTTTGTTTGCAAAAACACGCATTTAATTACGACGAAATATCTCTCAGAACATTTTGAGTTAATTTTCACACACAGCTTCTCTCCAAGAACATAATTTTAAATCTTTCACCGCTAACCGAGGTTTTGTTTCTCCTTTGTCCGCGCGATAGGCCGCTTTTTGCCGCTTTTTGTGCGGTGGCTGCGGGGCGCGAGGTATTGCCGCACGGAGGCCATTCAGAGCAGCACTTTTGTCCGCGGCGGCGCGCGAGCTCCCTCTGCGCCCGCGGCTCCGATGATTCATTCAGCCGCCGCGCGCCGCGCCACCGGAGCGCAAGATGGCGGCCTTTGTGCGGCGCCGCGCCGCCGACGATCGGCGCGCGTTCGCTTTAAAAAGGCGGCGCTGCGATATTTTTTGCCGAGGGCGGTCGTAAAGGGGAGAAAGGAAATAATCAGAATGACCTTGCCCTCGCCGTCGCCCTCGCCGTCGCCCTCGCCGTCGCCCTCGCCCTCGCCGTCGCCCTCGCCGTCGCCCTCCCCACCAAACCACTCTCACCGTCCCCATACGGCACTCGCTCTCCCTACCATTTCATCCACACTCCACGCCATCGTTTTCTCCTCGCCTCCCTCCCTCCACCGCCCATGCATCCGCCACCAAGCTCGTACCGTCGAGCTCCGGTAGCGACTTATATGTCTAACCCAGACTTGGTGGGTGAGTGATAGAAGGATATAGAAGGAAAGAGAGACCAAGAAAAAAGTAACAGGTGATGGACGGGTCTGGCTATGAGACGAAAATACATTTGTTTGGAGTATCACAGAATCTAAAGTGTGAGACCATGTTGGTTCAAACTGGAAAGAGCATCTTCCATAAACTACCCACCTGAATTCTCGCTGTTTTACGACAATCCCTGGTGGCAGTAACTTTTCAGAGTGTAAACAATATTCAGTTGCTTTATAACACAAAAAGACTTCTTCTGCAGCAATGGTCGCATCAGATCGATAAATCTTTAGATAATGTGACTATTAATTGAAGGAAATTATAGAGTTAAAACAAAATATGTATTAGAAGTAAGGGAATGATGCCAGATGCGGGAGTGAAGGCCATTAAAATCTAGTTGTATGTTGTTTGTTCCTTAAATATTACAGCGCATTTCACGTCTCGCAAGATTTTCTTGCTTTTTTTAAATTATTTAAGTTAATAACGATGTTCAAATATTTTCTAAAGTAATTTTGGACTGTGTGATAAAAAATATTTCAAAAATAATTATACGTTTGCAGAAACAATTACTTATATTTTTGGATATACTTTTTAATAATGATCATAACTCTTAACCCTTCAAAAGAATTAATTAGAAATAACGGTTGTTACTAAAAAGTATTTGTAAGCATGTCAAGTAGAGAGAGGAATAAATAAAGAAACTGGAGATATTTTGGTGATTCAAAACCCATAAAACCCAACTATATACAGGTCGAATATGTTATTTAATACGTATTTACCTTTCCTAGTTCAAAACAATATTGAAAACATACATAAACCGTTTGTAATTGTTTTAAAATCTTCATCAAAATATTAACAATTTCATTCATAAATGATACTGAGAAAGAATGGCAATGATTATTGGTGATAAGTCGATACTTCTATTTGCTTGCGTTGTATTAATAATGGCTCCGTAGGACTAATTAAAAATAATTAGAATATTAATAACAATAATTCATAAAACAATACATACGAGTAACACAGTAGTATTCATATTAATTTGAATTACGTTTGAAACACTATTTTTACGTGCCACTGAAGTTTACGACTCAAATAACACTTCCCCTTAAAACATCAACCTTCTCGAAGGTGGATTTCTTTTTACCTAGATTTATGAAGCCCCAGATTATTTCCTAAAATTCATAGTTTGCTCATGCATAAGCGGTTCCTTTTTACGAGACAAGCTACGTGGGCGTCGGTGGCGCCGCTGTAGGCGGCGGCGATGGTGGAGGGAGGCAGAGCAGAGAAGAGGGAGGAAGGGTGGGGGAGGTTCTTGGTGGCTGCTTTTTACGACGGCCTTGGCATGCAGCCTTGAGCGACCGTTCGCTGCCCGAATCGAGACTCAGCGACATTACTCCGCTCGCTGGATACGAAGGATATATCTGATCTTTTACACGTCGCTTGCCTGGAATTCTTTTTATTTGCTTTGGCCATATCACTAATTAGATAGAAAAATCCTCGGTTATTTTTATAAATAACGCACATTCGGTGATTTTTGTTTTGCACTAGTTTTACTAGAATCGTGTGCTTGTTATTTTATTTACATCACCCCATCAAATTATTGAGCTTGACATTACGCGATACAATGTGATAAAATGGAGAGTATGAAATATCACGTGTAGATGCAAACAATACTTCTCACAAAACAAGTAAGTAAACTATTTCTCCGCAATAAACAAACAAAATAGATTAATAGAAGAAGCACCGAAATACATTATGTGTAACAGAGTATGCAACTAAATCTTAGTACAATGTAGATCGAACTATACCGGGCTGTAGATACAGATTTTGACACCATCGAACTCGATCCTGGCCGGACACTTCCAGATTGAAAATTCTAGATGTGAGATATGTTCGTTTGTTTCCGTTAGTTTATCCAAAAAGTTCCAGGTGAATTCAGGATCAGTACTAATAACCTTGAATTCTCACGAGAAATCCATCCTTTTCTTCGCTGCTCCATTCCCAATCTTAAAAGCAGGCACATAGCCTAGTCCTCTGCAACCATGTAGCCCGTTAATCAAGATTAGAAGTTTCGGACTGGCTGAGGTGGCCTTGGGCATCAATTAGTATCGCTACAATAACTCTGACAGGCGAGTCTTAGGGTTCTAAACCCAACTGTTGCAGGATTTCCGACTCAAGTGAGACAGTTTGGTGTCGTGGTGTGAGCGTCTGACAACTGAGAGAAGGTGCACCGACAGCAGGCTGGGACAAAGGCGTCTTGTAATCGAACACTATATATATTTATAAGCAGGAAGAGAAATTCCCAAGCGTAGTGCTCTACGAGATTCAAAACGTAAGGACGCCAAAGGGCAGGCCAGCGGTTCTCAATTTTGCATACGGTCGAGGATTGTCTGGATGAGGGGAGCGTGGATGACCACGTGACCCATCCTTCGGCAACGAAATTGCAGGTTATGTCCATGTACTGATATTTACCGTAAGTTTGTTTACAATTAGCACATTTGTAAATGGCTTCATCGCTATCTCTTGCTATGTGATCGCCCTGCATGACGTTCATACATTTACCGACCTGTTAAAGTGGTCTCTTCCAAAAAGAAAACTTTATATCACCCAGGCGGGTGATTGCTGCGGCTGAGTCAAGTGGGGTGGGTCTTTTGAGAGAGTTCTTAGCTGCAGCGCTGTAAAGCATGTGCCGTGGGGACTACATAGTTGATCAATTACTGGGAAGAGGCTCAGTGAGGCAGTCGCTGGTAAGCGGCTGAGGAAACCAGATTGCCTCAGAGTATTGTTATATGTTGTTACGTATGAGTTAACTGTAAAATGTTTGTAAACACATCAGTGTAAATATCAACAGCTCCTATGTGTGTTCGTTCTTTTCCTACGACGTCACAACAGCTGGGCCGAATTCAGACGCAGAAGATTTCTAGCGCCCGGATGCTCTGAGCAGAAGTTTTCCCTTGATTCGCCAATTAACACCGGGCCAAGTCCAGAGCAGTACTCTGACCACGTATCGCGTGCGATCTTTCTTTCATGTTCCTTGCCGTAACCTCACTCCCTTCTTGCACACACCTGTGCCCACGGAGCAAAAGCAGGAACACCCAAGCGGACAAAACCCTTCCCGCCCCTGCTACAGACAAATCACACGATTGTGTCCGCGAGTACCGACTCCCAGTAACGCTTTTCAAAGCGACAGCGGCGTCGCCAGAGTCGCACGGCATCCGAAAAGTGTCATCCAACAGTCGCATTTAGAATGTAGAACGTCGGTGCGCACCGCATTCGACAACGTGTTACTCGCTCGGCGCCGCATCGTACCACGCCGCGCCGCGCCGCGCGCAGAAAAAAAAGTCTGTTGATTTCGCGAGCAGCGACTCGCAAATTAATTAATTTTGCGTATTATGACGTGCGGTTTGCTGCTGCTGCTGCTGCTGCTGCAGCTGAGAGCGGAAGCGTCGATTTCGGACGCTGGCCGACAAGTGCGGTCGCGGTCCGCTCTCCAGCAAATGCTCTGCTGGAAAGGAAGCACGCTTTTCGAACTGGAGAGGGGGCGCTAATTTCAAACACAGAACATTCCACGTTTCTGAAATTGCATTGTCGATAACCATATATTTTTCGTCATTTAATTATGTATCATATGTAACACAATATTTTCTCGTTGTATTTGTTATATATTAACATGCTCTATTATTGTTTTTTAAATACTTTTTTACTTTTCTATTTTCTACTGAAAATTACAAAAATATTTAAGGTTTGTTAAAAAGAAATAAAGCTAATTCATATCAGAGCATAAACGATTTAATATTATGGAGAAATACTCTAAGACGATGGGTATGTTGCTCTTGGAAGTTGTTTTATATTTTTTGGGTTTTGGGGTGTAAAATAAAAGAACACGTGCGGTCATATCATGTCTGTAGATATTGAAGCATGCAAAAAATCGAAAATTCAAAAAACAAGAGCCCATCAGCAGGTCAAAATTGTTAAAGGTCTTGGAAACTATAATGTGTTAACAGTGTTCAACTTTCTGTTTTACCGGTAGTCAAGGAATAAAATTTCTTAAGTATATGCTTACTCCGTACGTCGAGTGTGAGCTCGCTGCCCACGTTTTCTGCAGGCTGATCGTTGACACAACTTTGTATTTAATCTATGCAATAATAAAATTCTTACTTTCATTGTTATTACTTTAAATAACAACAAGGAGAAATCACATTAGAACAATTAATCGCCCACTAAATTGTGTTGGAATTTGAATGTAAGCGCTGCAACTAATGAACTTGACCTACAACTAATCTACGGCAGGCAAATAAACTCAGTAGTATTTCTGTTTTACAAACGAAATTACTCTTTTCGAAAAATATTTTGTTAAGTGGCACTAGATATTGCGATCATATCAATTTTTGATTTTTCTTTTTTACCTTTCTTTCTTAATTTTCACGCTATGTGTTTCTGTTCCCCTTTCAGTCCATTTTGCCCCAAGTATTGTCTTAGCATCTGACCCGAATCTTCTAGATTTCTGTAGCTTGATTCTTAATATTGAACATTGTGTAATATCTTCTGGAAAAAGTTGGAGCACCTCCAAGTTCTTGTCAGTTTTTGAAGCCAAGTATTGGTCACCTTTAGGATTTGAAGGTAAATGAAGCTTGTGTAAGACTCATTTAACCGTATGTCCCCTATCTTTTTTTCAACCACCCTGTCTGGATATCAGGATTGTAGCACTATTACATTTGTGATGTCATGTTTTCATGTTTCTAAAAGTGAAATAACGCTTACATTTTTATTACATAGTGTTCGTTCTTAACAAAAAGTCTCGCTAATTGAATTTAAGTTGTTTTTAGGTTTTCGTATCTGTTAAGTATTGTTTTTTTCTTTCACGTTTAAATGATGTATTGATCATGAATTAGGTAGCAGTTATTTAATTATGTACTTTATTTTGAGCTGAGTGGATATTAACTTTGTTCCCTGACATATAAATATTGAATCGCATTAATTGCCTAAATTTTATTTAACATTCTGAATAATAGTAATAACGAAACAATTTAATGCGCAAGGTATATTCGCAATAATTGAAATTGTTATTGAAATGTGTGGGAGTATTTAAAAAATGCGTACGTATTACTTGTAAAATCCAAATAAAAAATAAATAATAAAAAAATCATATAATAAAATAAAAATAGTATTTGGGTTGAAGAGAAAAATAAAACCTCTAAAAACCTTTCAATAATATTGTGTGTTGTGAAATAAATAGTTTTTAATATCTCAATAATATCTTAATAATACTTTTATCTTTAATATCTTAATAATATTTTTTTTATTGTCTCCTATAAAAGAATTAAATATAACTTTCTGGAAGTAAAGAAAATTGATGATGTATTGGACAAAAGGAATGGAGGATAGGACATTTTAAAAATGGAGTGAATAATGCAATATGGAGGTGCAATGACATTATGAGTTTGGGGGAGGGGGAAGACAGGATAGGAAGGATAAAAGGAAGAGAAAAGTGAGAAAATAATGAAGATTAAGAATCAGAAAGGCAGGAGTCAGAGTGAAAGCAACAGAGAAAACCGGAAACGATAAAATAAAAGAGAACATTTTATTTACTTTTGCATTATTTGCAATTGACCCTTTGAGTATACTGCATACAATAATCCAAGGTGATTCTTTGTCGAGCTAGTTAAGTGATCAGAGTTCGTAAATGGTTCTTTTCCATTTTAATGCAAGTGCTTTTTGGTTTGTTCAATTTTTGGTGAAAATTAAACAAATATTACTTGGAGTGTAAACAATATATATAAATATTTTTTTCATTCCCTTTGAAGGTCAAATACGTCTAATAGAAAAGGAGAGTTGGTACAATATAAAAGTGAAAAGAAAAACTGTTTAATGACAGAAGCGAAAAATATTCTTAAACTTGAAATAGGGTAATTGTGTAACATTCTATTGGCTGTTGTAAGTCTTACAATAGTATTTATATTGTACAATTGTATTTTCAAAGTTCTTAAATGTTTGTTCTATAAAACAAAAATAAAAAAAGGAGATGTGATATGATCAGCAGCATCAATAAGCTTGCCGGGTAACAAGCGACCTCCACGTTGTACGACCGTGAAGAGATAAGCCGACACCACTAACACGTGTATTGTAAGTATTTTACTTATGTACAGAATAAACAATTCCTGTAATGAAACTGAATTGGTATAATTACAATCAATAATGAAATATTGGGGACGATAAGAAATTCCTCAAAGCATTACACAGTTCATCATACACATTCACAGTATCTTCCTACACTCTATAGTTCAACCAACACATTCTCAATATCAATACACATTATTAAAACAAAAAAATCAAAACACTCTTCATTAATACTTCAAATCAATTTCGTCCTCCCGCCCCTGGCTGGATCGTGGCGGCTGGGGTTTCAGGTAGCTTCCCTGCGGCAGGCAGCGCGCGGTCGTATCTCACGGCTTCGGCATATTTTATCCTGCGGCGCATAACGGAGGTAATTCGGAGCGGAAGGTTTATAACGACGAGGGAGGGGGAGGGGGCGTGGCGGATGGAGAGGCGGAAAAGGGGAGGAGTGGGGCGGAATAAGTCGCGGGCCGTCTGCGATGTCCCTCGAGGCCCGGACGTAGCTCACTTGCTTGCTAACGGGGAACTGGAGACAAAAAGAATGAAAAAAGAAGAGAAAGAAAGAAGAGAGATAAAAAGAAGAAAGAAAGAAACGAAATAAACAAAGAAAGAAAAGATAAGAAAAGAATATAAACAAAGAAAGAAAGAAGATATAAACAAGAAAGAAAGAAGGGGATAATAAACAAAGAAAAAAAAGAAAGATATAAACAAGAAAGAAAGAACGATAAACAAAGAAAGAAAGAAGATAAACAAAGAAAGAGAGATAAACAAAGAAAGAGAGAATTGCTTTGCGAAAAATGTCCCCTTCTTCCCATACATATGTGTATGGGAAAATTTCTTATATAAAAATATCTAGAAATAATTAGATAGCGCAATACGCGTGAAAATTCACGTAATTAAACTGTAACCTTCGTGCGATCGCGAGGTAAAAAAGTGTCCTTTTAACATTAACCTGACTGCTTCCTTGATGCTTGCAATCTGGATGGCAGGAAAACAGATATTATTAGTTTTGTATTTCCGCACAAGATAGCGATAAAATCCTTCTGTGGGTCCTATCGTATTTGCGCGAAATCCTAAGAAAGTGATCAACACTAGTTATGGTAGAATTAAGCACTTTAAATTTTATATACTAGCATTTGGTACTTTAAAAATTAAAGTTTAGCATTTCGTAGGATATGAGGAATACATTATTATTGACTTTTAGATAAAAAAAATATGTTGATGTGTTTTATATTTTCCCATATAAATCAAGAAATGAGGAAATTTAATTTAATATTTCGCCACTTGTGATCATCAACAAGTATTTAATTAGGCAGTTTTAAATCTATTGAATGATTCCTGTCTTCAATAAAACTACGGGCTTTTGAATAACACTATTCAAAAGAAAGGAAAAGGATTGTTTTGGAATTTGAAAATACTTTTTAAAATCAACATAACATTCTTTTAAAATGTCAAGGATTTTGACAATTGAAATCAATTCATATAAATATCTATTATCAGTATGTATCATAATCAGTGTGAAATTAAATGACAGCATATTTGAATGTCTACTTCCCTTAACCTATTTTTGCCTGTCAGTTATAACTAAACGATATTGACTGAAAAACCGTTCAGGTGTTGACCACTGGTAAATTAAATATTTTCAAACATTGTGTGTTTTCGATGTCGAATCGCTAGTTAGAGAGCGAACACGAAGGAAACCATTAAATGCATTTTAGCAGTTTTATCACAAATCCACGACCATTTCACACTTTATAATTGATTTCACATTTTATTGCAGATTGAAAACCTCCAGAAATATATTGCACCGACCGACACAAGGTAAATTTACTAATTTCTCAGCAATTGGTAGCATTTCACATTTTTAGAAATTGCTAATATCTACCAACTCTATTCACCATCAGTCATTGTTCTGTGCTGTAAAAACAACTCCACCCGATTGCACCTGTTCCACGATTGTACTTCAGTGTAACTGAAATGAAATATATTTTTGTGCTGTTTCTTAATAAACAGTATATCAATAAATATAGAATCTCAAATGGTTTATTTCGTAAACGAAATGAATAACTTATTAGTACACCTGGGTATGTTTCGCGTCTTGCATACGAACGTAAGTTGTCGCCCAAGAGAAAAGATCCCAGAGAGGGTTTCGTTGCATATACTGTCTTATAAGGTCATTAATTAATATAATTTTGTGTCTAAATGATAGTTATATTTTAACATTATTTAACGCGTATTTTTCATTTATAATTAATATTACAAATTTATTCAATGATTCGTATACTTGTTGATAACATTGTTTTTTCTTTCTTATTATGTAAAATAAGTCCATAAGCATTAGTACATTGTTAATTTGAGAATACAAGTGTAAATTTTCAGCAATGAAGTTTTTAATACAATCTTAATGAACTTTTTTTAAACTTTTGTTTCTTGTGTTTGTTTTTTATGCAAATATTGTTCTATTTTAGGTATCATATCTGGTGGCAATCCTAATAGTATTGGGATATGGACCATGGGCGAATACGATGCAAAATTTTCATTGCAATTCTTGCTTCCGGACAATTTGTGGATGTATCAGTATTGTGTAATCCACCTGAACTGCCATAGTGACCACCTGGATTGTGTTACAGGGCATAAAGATTATCACAGGGTTCTGTGAGCACGACGAGCCAGCGCTGCTTGTGAACGCCGGTCCAACATCGGAAGGCATGTGGGAGCTTCATGGCCCCTGACATTTTCGAGATTAAATAAATTTTTGATAACTGACAGTCTGAGATCAAGAGACGGAGAATGGATTTTTCAAATACAGAATTGAGGGAAAGGTATTGAAAATCATAAGGGTATACAATATTCTCAAACAAAACTGAACATTAAATAATAAAGACTGGTATCCAAATTTACCCCATTAATCCTTCCTTAAACTAAAGTTTTATTGAAAGAAAGATATTATATTGTCAAATCATTTACGAAAATTAAAATACTGATAAATTTATTTTTAAAGGTTAAACAAACGAGTTCATAATATGTAACTTTGCAATTGCCAGGAGATGGTATTTTATTGACTTCCTAAAATCATTCCCAATTCATTAAGTCTTCTATCTTGGGTCCATTGTGATTTAAGTAAACATGTTACCAAGGATTATTGAAGTTGGATATTCAAAACTGTTTATCACTGTTACAATTTTATGAAGGTTTTTTCTTAGAGAAAATTGCAAACCTTTTATTAAAATTGTTTACCCAATATTAAGAGTACTTTATGTTATTAAATAAATTACTCCATTACCCACAACGAAAACAAGCTGTAACAATATGGTCAATGAAGGAAGTTCGTTGGCAGCAAAAGTACTGACACGCGATCGATATTAAAACTAGTTAATGCAGAAGATGAATATTCCCTCTGAATTCATTGTCATAAAGTTTTTTTTTCAATAATCATCAGATCATGTGAGTATAAACATATCAATCAGGAATTATCAGTTTCAGAGTGTGTGGTTTGAAAGCGAATACTTGAATTAATCTGATGTGAGATCATAATTTATTACTGGATGTTGTTTTAAGCTATAGGAAGAGATTAATATATTTTACTGGAAAGAAACACTAAAAGAAACGTGATAAAAATGTAACCAAAGAAACTTTAAGAGTAAAAGTAGATTATTTTTTACTCTTATTCGATTACAGAATATTCAAATTAACAATAATGTATGTTTTTGATGAATGGAATTTGTCTCTCAAATCTGCATTACACCACTTTGGAAGAAGCCTCCTCCAAATCTGACACATAATTTTTCAAACAGTTGTTACGTGCTGGTTTTCTCTAACTGGTTTGATCAATGGCGGACTCATTACAAGAAGTTTACGTTAACACGTTATACTGTTTTTGGAATTTTGGGAAGAATATATGACACAAATTTATAAGAAATATAATACCAAGTATCCTATCTAAATAAAGGTTGTAAAAATCTCAGTGTGAAAATTAAGCATTGATTCCTACGGGAGGGAAAAACTTGCAAAATGTTGTGCGAAAATAGGAAACACTAAGACTGGAGCTGTGAAAAGAAACTGAAAGAAGATGTGAAACGAAGTGTATTTTTGCAAATAGAAGTTTTATGTGCAATATTTCTGTTTATAAAGGAACGGATTGAAAGATTTTTACCAGGATTGATAGTTAAAATATTAAAATTAACACTCTTGATAAGAGTTAAATAACAAATTCGTTGTTTAACGAAGGCATTCGTGCCTTGAGGAGACATCCCGCAAACACAAACCCACGCTGAACTCACATCGACAGAACATTCCGCAAACCAGCACACACGCTGACAGAAATTCCAGCACGCGTCAGATTAGAATAGCATTCCAGAGCTGCGGGAGCGTTGGGTCAACCTCATCACCCGTGTGGCGGGCGGAGCTATTTTTGCGTCCGGGCCGCGTGAGAGTGAGTGAGCGAGCGGGTCATTCGCCGGCCGCAATCCGCGCTTTATTCGCCGTGCGCCGCGCCGCGCCGCGCAGCGCTGGGCGGCAGAGCGGCGCCGCGCGGTCACGTTAAGACATTAACAGCCGCTGTAAAGGGCGGATTATAAAGAAACCCAGATTATGAGGCGGGGCGGGGCGGGGCGGAGCGA
>BOPP01000096.1:2123289-2156921 GCA_017312745.1 Gryllus bimaculatus | reverse complement strand
ATAATTGATTAATTATATGTTTTGTAGATTAGTCTGTATTCAACATTTGACGAAGTTTTTCACCAAATATTATTTTTCCGGTCGTATCGTATGGAATGTTTTCTGCCTCTCTGAGGCGCTGAATGAATCTTGAATGAATATCAGGATTTGATTATAATATCTTAGGCTGAAGATTGGCTTAAATACGTATTGGCTTAAAGAGTTTTGGCCTTTCCACATATTTTCATTTAATGCAGTTTATGTATCTAAGAAGTGGAAGGGAGCAAACTAGAGATAAATGTGCTATTGCATTGCGGAATGTTCAAATTAGCCGTTCCTTGCACTACTTCAATTTGTTTCGTACCAGGAAATGGTCATGTCTTCTTTCATTTGTACATCTCTTCCTATTTCACTTGAACCGTTGACGTACTTTACAATCTTTTAACAGCATCTCAAACTCCATCGTGTCTCTTTCATCTCGTAATGGCAGACACAGATCTCGCTTGTCCTCTTTTGGCTTGTCTGTGATCGTCTCTTTTGCTGTCTCCACCGACTACAACTTTACCCTCACAGTCTTCACTTCTGTCGCCTCCAGGTCACCGTCTCTGCTGATCATGTGTTTGTCATGACCACCATAACGCCTCACTCTTCCCTTTCACCGACGACACAAGAGACTTCTCCGCCTCCGACTTTGCCGTCGCCACTCCTGTTCCCCCTAGGATTCGAGTCCCGTCGGTGCCAGGATTTAGGGAGTAGCTACTATCTATATCGAATTTAGCCGCTGTGTGGAGAAGACTTCTGGTGGCCAATTGCTTTGATCTGTAGTTTTCCGTGGTTTCTCTGATTTACACCAGACGAATGGCAGTACCCTAACGAAGAGGCCAGAGATTGCCCACAAACTTTCCCTCCTATTCCTTACCCTAACCTCATATCTTACTTAAGGCACTTACAGTTATATGCGCCACACTCTTCAGAAGACTAATTGGGGGCTTGAGCTTGACCTGGCTGGAGCGGTTGGGAGATACCTGAACGGGAAAAACCCAGCAAGCAGACTTATGAGTCAATGCCGGATCCCTCCATCCGCGGTGAAACGTTACCACCACTTCCCGCGATTAAACACACGCACTACATTTACGGGACTAATGACCTTAGCAGATGCGCTCGGAAACCCCAGTTAATCAATGTATCCTCAGCCATCCAACAGGCGCCTCATTTGCCTTCTTCCCCACCACCGCCGCCTCCTCCTCCTCTCCCTGCTCCTGCATTGTCACCATAGTCTCTGCCACCACCACAGACACCGCCAACACCATCACCGCCGCCCGCATCGCCGCTCACGTCGTCGCCAGCCCGGCGCGCGATATTGCTTCTTTCCCGATTCGCCTGCCGCCGGGCGTCGTGGCGCCGCCTGCGCATTAGCATACCCTCCTCTCTGCCCGCACCTTTTGCTTCGCTCCGCCAGAGGCGCTGATGCGCTCTCCGGCGGACGTCGTTTGTTGGCGGTGTTACAACGGCAGTGGGCCCTCACCACTTCAAGAGCGCTTACAAGTCATCAGTTCAACAAGCGAAAATATGGTGCGAACAATGACTCCTTCCCACTTATTTTTTTTCATGTTTTACGTAAGTTTTCTTTATTTTTTTGTAACGTAATTTATCAATGTCAGTTGCTACCTTAGCTTTATTTTACATAGAGAACGATGCATTTTCTTTAATTACGCTAAAAGCGGAAATTTATCAATTGAAATTATTCTATTTAATGATAGGAGTTATATTTCGTAAAGTAAAAAGACCTTATTTTTTCCACACGTATGATCCTAGAACTTAACGTGCCATTTAAAAGAGTGATATGACTGAAAAACGAAAACTATGAAAAATTTGAACTTAAATAAGATGGAGAAATGAAAAGCGGAGAAAGCGAAAAAGTTTTGTTCACCATTTCACATGCAGAAATATAGGCCCCGCTTCACAAAGATCTGAAGCTATCGCGATGTCTCTCAAGCCACCGTTTCACCTTTAAATACATATCAAGATAAAACATTTGGAGGTACAGCACATTCAGAGACGTCGCTGGACACTACCCCTGCGTATACGGCGAAAGGTATCGATCTCATCTCGTAATCTGCATCTCGTACTTCATCTGCTCTAAGAACGGAATAATTACTACAGCAATCTGAGTGCAATAAGTGGCATATGCTCACAACGGGCAACCTGGCCGTGCGTAGCTTTCGATTTCGTTGTAGTACGAAACAGATCTCTAAACACCTGGAGCAGCAATTTGAGCTCTACGCCAACATTGCCACTGCCTCTGCAGTCACTCTGACTGGAAGGTCCTAGGGCTCCAGTGCCTCCAGTGCCATTTTCGAAACTATCATTATTGCTAGGTCGAATTCAACCGGTGACTGGGACAGAATTCTAGCGGCCAGCTCTTCAACGATTCTGGTCGGTAGGGAGCCGTGGTTTCTCTGATTAATACCAGACATATACTGGAGCAATGCCCTAACAAATGGACCATTCGCTGCGCGAGATTTTTCATTCCACTTTCTTGTCCCATCATCCCCGCTTACAAAAACACACACACACTTACTACTTTTTTATAAATGTCAGAGACTAATTGGTGACCAAGGGCTTGTAGCGGCAGGGGCGGTGCATCTTTGGTGGAGATATGTGGAGAGGGATACTTTCCAGCCGACATGTAGGTCGTCGCCGAACTTCACCTTCCAGTAGGAAATATCTCACCGTTTACTCCTAGGTTAAAACATTCACCACACCAACGGGACTAATCACCAAACCCGAAAACATAAATTCATCAATCTACAAGCCTGACGGAAGCGAGACAAAGCATTACAAATTGACTTTTTTCCAGGCACGCCTTCGGACCCAGTGTCTGCCTAAGGCGTGGCGATGGCTCGTGCTCGGCGCCTGCCTGCCCGGCTGCGAGGCGAGCGCCGCCGCTGTGTCGCGCGCGCGTTAGGAGCAGAAGCACGAGGATCTTCGCGGCCCACTTGGTCGCTGCTTCGCCGCCCGACGACGAATCCTAACGTCTCGTAAATTGATTCCTGAATTTTAACGATCTCGTAAATTGATTCCTGTTATTACGGGCGGCGATGGTGTAACGGTTAGCGTACTGGACTGTTGTACCGAAGTTGGCGGGTTCAAACCCGATCGAAGCCGTGGATTTTTAAGGGCGAAAAAATCCTTCGTACGCCTTCCTTCGGAGGGGAAGTAAAGCCCGCTGTCCCATGTTCGTAGATTTACTTGCATGTAAAAGATCCTCAAGCCTAAATGAGCCTCTGAGCTAAATTCAAATCGCCTGTTTCTCGCCCAAGAAATACCTCCTTTCTCTCCCTCCTAGTTGGTGAAAGGAGCGTAGCGAAATTTGCGTGGTCAGACGGAAGAGCGAGCCTGATGGCCCAAGTCTCGCCACGTAAAATAAGGCAAATTCAATTCAATTACCGGTTTGCGTGCACGCTCGTCGTACTGCCGGCGGCGGCGAAAATAAAGGCGAGCCGGTCCGCGAAGAGAGTGCTTTCGCGACTGTGAGGTGATTTTCCGTCGTGACGTTCGAATAAACGAACAGGCAATATTTCATGCAAGAGCAATGATCTCTAAACGAATCGACACACTTGGTGGAGAACAAGTCTTTCTAGGTTGAAAGAAAGGCCTTATTTGGGTGATAGCATCAATGATATCACACCAGCATAATGTTAAATAATTAATGTTCTTTATTTATCCTCTTCGTTTGCCTAAAATCAAACTTTACAAAACTATGATATTAGTTTCTCAGTAAGAATGGTTAAGAGACAATGTTCTAATAACTGACAACCTTCTGTGAATTACGCATCGAAAAGTAAGATTTCCTTGCACCTGACTTTTCCTTAATAGGCCACGTATTTTGAAATGCTAATACGCGTATTTTAGAGTAATGATTTTATAATCGTATGAGCAGGTAGCGAATAAAGAAAGTACTTCCACCTCCTTCTACTTGCGAGGTTCCTTCTGTGGTGGTGCGCACTGAACACGTCACCAATCGAACTCCTCTGCCCACTATGTGATATGTTTGGATCGGACATCATAGGCAAACAGATTAATTATACATTAATTTGTGCAATACTTATTTTAACTAGAAAAGGCAAAAGACTGTTTTGATAATTGCATTAGTATTTTTCCTAAATTTAAGATAAAATGAATCGAAGTACAATTTTGGGCACAAATTAACACCAAAATTCAGATATTTCAGATAATACACCAATATAGTAATCTTTGTCGTTTCGGCGTGGCTTTGCTATATATTGCCACTTTCTATGATTCTTCGATTTTTTCTGTCCGTATCAAGTTCTATCATTTGAGTGTCCCGTTGAAGTGTTCATTGTAGAATCAGATTCATTAATTCACCGTGAGCGTTCGTGAAACATTTACATTTTCTGAAAGTAAAAAATTCATATAATTCAGTAAATGTAAAATTGTTGTTTAAATTGCAGATTTAACATTTTTAACCCTTTTAAGAATTTTTACTGATTTCTGCGAAACATGTATACAAAATAACAATTACCGTATTCAACGATCCATAAAAGGCTTTATTTTCACACATGTCTATGTAAAGAGGGAGTCATACACACCAGTTATCAATTTCTGAACACTTCTTTCATCATTTGACAGGTACTGAAACAGATAAATGTGAAAATTATTTTTGTAAAAGCGATGGGTAAATTGTATCATGTTAGGGAATGATGGTCTTTAGTTGGGTGTTATTAAGAACCACACTGTACGTTGCAACTTTTGGTTCAAGTTGAATTACAATGTTTTGAGTCAATACATTTCTCATCTACTTTAAATTATCATACATTATTAGTTTAGCGAAGTAAATTACAAGGAGATGAATTTTGTAATTTTCTGCCGCAAAAGTATAGCCAAAAAAGAGGTGCGCCAGCAAGTCCGGCCCTGAAGCCCAGGGCTGATCCAACGCAAAGAATAGTGAGCAGACTGTTCGTGGTGGTCTGTTGAAGAAACCTGACTACTTCTCGTCACTAGTCACTAGTTTCGCTCTCGTCACTATACTAGAGCCGATCGAGCACAAGCTCTTACACTGTCCCTTCCTTCAAGTTGACACAAGACGCTGCAGTTACTATCTGGACCAGAGCACGACAAATGGACCACCCATTTGAGCACTTCTGCTCTAGTGTGTGCGCATTGTGTAGTGGGTGAGCAACGTTGAAAGTTATTTGGCTTCATAAGTAATAAATAACGACGGTATAAAAACAATGTATGTTTGGTTAATTTTAATCTAAGTATACAAAGATGATTAAGGGATGTTTCACTATCCCTTGCACCGTACAGATATACAACTTATCGAAGATATTTATTTTCAATGTCTGAAAGTAGTTTTAAAGTTGACTCTGAGACCTGTCGCATGGCATCTGCTCTTCCATCCGGCGATCGCCACGGGACTCCTCGCCAATGCGCGAGAGGAGGGGGACAGCGGCAATGGGCGGCGGCGCGGCGCAATGGATTCCAAAAACGCGGGCTAAACACGCCGCGCGGCGCGGAGCGGCGCAGCGCGGGCGATGTCACGCGTGCGGCTTCAATGGAGATGTAGCGTGTCACATCGCGGACTCCGACGCGTGCGCGGTCGCTGATGTGACGTTTCCGAAATGCGCGACCGGGCGGGGGGCGGGCGGGCGGGCTAGGCAAACGGGTAGACGGGGACGGAATGGACAGAGCGGAATGGGGATGGGTAGTCCTGATGGATGGGATGGGGGAAGGGTGGGGCAGGCTAGACGGCCGGGGTGCGATGAGCTCGGAGGGCATGGGTTGGCAGTCAAGAGAGGAGAGGGGAGGGGAGCTAGGTATGGACTGGGAAGGCTGATCTGACGGGGCATGAGTAACGTCGGATGGATAAGACGAGCATGGTGGGATGGGTATGGATGGGTGGTAGGTAGGGGGCAGAACGGGTTAGAGGAGGTTGGTGCAGCGGGAGGGTTGGGAGAAACTCGCCGTGTCGGCCTGGGCAAGCCGGCCTGGGCAACTATGGTGAGCAAAGGGGGTCGTCAAAAGTCGCTGGGGCTTGTTGTGAAGGCTGAGTGAGAAGCGAGGAGTTCGGGCAGATAGCAACGAGAGAGCGGGAGCGAGTATTCTAGTGTGGACCGCTTGGGAGGGGGGCATCTTGGCGGATGGGGTGAGGTGGAGATGGGTGGTGTGTATAGAATGGATCTGGATGAGGAATAGAATGAAGTAAGGAGGGACTGGGAGGGTGAGGTGAACTGGGGTAGGACAAAAAATGTGTTTGTTGAGGTAGGAGAGGTGGCTTGAGGTGGGATGGAACGGATGAGGGAGGGATGGGGTTGGTTGGGGATGAGGAGAAATGTGCTGGGGCGGTGAGTGGCGAGATGGGTAGTAGGTGAGTAACGGGAGACGCAAGTTTATGAGAAGAGAGAGAAAATTAAAAAGCGAAAAAGATGTAGGGGGAAAGAGACACGGAAAATAGAGGGGGAAAGCGAGAGAAGAGAGGGAAATAGAGGGGGAAAGAGAGAGAAGAGAGGGGAAAATTAGAAAAGAGAGAGAAAACAGAAAAGAGAGAAGAAAATAGTGAGAGAGAGAAATGGGGCAAAAGGGAAGGAAAGAGAAAGAGAGGGAAAAAGAAAGAAAGATGGAAAGGGAACAAGGTAGAGAGAGAAGAATAGCGAAACGAGAGAGAGGGAAACGAGAGACAGGGAAACGAGAGACAGGGAAACGAGACAGAAGGATAAAGGACAGCAGGAAGAAGAGAGACAGAGAGTGGGGGAAAAGAGAGGTAGTGGAGGAAAAAGAGATTAAGGGGGAAAGGAAAAATAGAGTGAATGGGAAGCAAAAGAGAGACTGAGAGTGAAGGGAAAAAGAGGTGGAAAGAAAAAAGCGGAAGAGATAGAGAGGGAAAAGAAAGGCAGTGAGGGGAAAGGCAGAGTGGAGGGAAAGAGAGAGAGAGAGAGGGAAAAAGATTAAAAAATGATGAAAATAATTTCAGAAATACTACAAAAAATGCCAAAAACCGCACATGTTTTGATGCAGTTCCGCTCGTTGGGCGGTAATCCCATCTCTCTTCTCTCTCTCTCTCTCTCTCTCTCTCTCTCTCTCTCTCTCTCTCTCTCTCCCCTCTCATTTCCAGCACTCCCTGCCTTTTTCTCCTATCTCTTTCCCATCACTCTGTGTCTCTTTCCCCGTTCCCTCCCGAGAGAGAGAGAACAGTTTTCAAGACCAAAAACCGAAATTCCGCCTAAATTGGCAACCCCACTACAGTATTCAAAGTTTCTTCTTTGCTTAAGAGAAATTATAAAACTATAAACTATTTTATCATGCTATTGTATTGAGAGTTACACATTCATATTTGCAAATTGCTAAAACACACGTAGCTATCACTTGAAGAGGAGGAGGAGGAGGAAGAAGAAGAAGAAGAAGAAGAAGAATCAGGAGGAGGAGGAAGAAGATAAGAAATTACGTAAGGCAAACTAAGTCGGAAATTTAACTTGAGTTGTGAAAACGAAATAAATCGATTATTAATTTCTATATTGCAATATAGCAGTCACTAATGGCATATCCGTAGAGTAATATTTCCTGTTAAATAATGAAATCAATTTAAGCGTATTTTATACACGCAAATTAATATTAATTATCAGTATCGTCTCTCTCTCTCTCTCTCTCTCTCTCTCTCTCTCTCTCTTTATCTATCTATCTATCTATATATCTCTCTCTTTCTCTCTCTCTCGCATTCCCTCACCAACGAACGTGTTTGAGTTATTTGCCTAACAATTATCGTACTTCAGAGCGTTCCACATTTCCTACCCATACCCTGTATGTTTTCCCTCGGTCGCGAATTAACACGTAGTATGCATCGGACGCATTTCACTGCAAGGGTATCTTAACGAAGTTCCACTGGCCGCTCTTCCTGCGCCAAATGCAATTGGCGTCAGAATTGAACAAAATTAGCTGGCACTTCGCGTCAAAACGCAAACAGATTTCCACTTGTCCACGGAATAATAAATTAGCACTCGACGCGGCGCTAGAAATTGTCGCTCGGTAATAAGGCAAAAATTCCGCGCAGTAAACAACGCACGGTACGGATGCCAACGCGCTTGGTTACCGACAGAGAGCAGCACTGGTACAGATGCAATGAGCGCATGGAAAGCTGGAGGAATAACGTGATGGACTTATCCAATTCATCCTCCACATCATAATCTCTGTTATTATAATTATTGTTTGGAACGGTTTCTCAGAGGACGGATGGGAGGAAACTTCTAATGTATATTCGTCTTTTGGATTGGTTGGTGGTGAGTGATTCCGGACATATCATCCACCATTACTACTATGACTACTACTACTGCTTATAGCATTGGTCCCGTATGTGTAGTGGATATTTTCACCCTTCTATACGTTGCAATGATATCCCGAATGCAAGATCCAGCGCCGACCTATCGTTGGCTAGCGGGTTTCTCAATCAGGCATCTCCCACCGCCCGAGCTGGGAGAAGCTTTAAGTTCCCTACCGAACTCCCGGCTTGTGTAGTAATGTAGTGCATGTGAGTATAAATGTGTATAGGGAGTGAGGATAGGACAAGGAAGAGGAAGGAAATATCGCGCTCGTTCCATTTGTAGAACCTTTTCTCCAGACAGCAACTGAATACGACCTAGCTGATAAGCTATTGTCGAAAATCTTGCTACTGTTGGGACTCGAACCTGGCACCTCCCAGTGAGTGACATCAGTTGAGCCACTTGGATGTAATTACGAAATGAAATACAGTTGATTCTGATTATGGTTTTCGCTTAGAGTAAATGGTACGCCAGAGGTCCTTTCGCAAGAAGGGAAAATCACTTGGTTATGGTTTTCCTTCAGAGTAGGAGATCCTTTCTTGTAAGCTTTAGATCATTCAGCTTTCGGACATGCGCAGAATGCTAAAAGTTGGATTATTTGCATTTGTGCTAAATGTGAGTCGATGTTAAAATGTTCAAATCACTATGAATGCAACAAGGTCTAAAAAAATATGTTGTGCGAACAGAAGACAATTGCAAGCAATAACATTGTGGGCAATAACATGGTATCCCACATCAGTCTGGTTGTGCGGCAACAGCAATGTTACGTCTATAATAAATAGACAAAAAGTTAATTTTGTTTAAAACTTTTAAGAACCACTTGGCTTAATTATCTTGAGGCACTATTCCAAGACGAAAACTTTTGATGAACCAGATATTTCTAAGGCACTTTTCATAAGTATTTTCATTTGTAAATTGTGGGTTGTCATGTAATTGCCCAAAATCCTTCAATTAACTGATTTGTATCTTTGAATTAAAATAAAAAGAGTCAGTAAGAGTGTTAAAAAAATATTGCATGCCACACACATGCCTTAGCATGAGTGATTCTATTTCGTTCGTAGGATTGCGCCACTCGGGCTCTCGGCATCGAGTCGCAACCTTCCCTAATTGCAAAATAAAATGCTACTTTTACCACTCATATCAAATATGTATTGCGAATTAATACTGCTACTTTGTTGGTGTTAATCACCAGGTGAAAACATTCAATTAGGTAATGTAAAATAAATTCATGATTAATTTAACATATCAAATTAGATACACAGTTAAGTTGGCCTTAAAATACTATAATTTAAAAATCCTTTGAAGCATTGAAATTAACATCGGGGGTTTTATTCTTAAAAAGGCACACTGTGGCGACGCGACAGGTGACAGATGGCGCCGCTGTCGCGTAGAAAGCAGCCAGTTCGTTTTTGGGCCAGGAATTTTTCAGAATACCGCCCAGACTCGTTTATCTCTTTGAGTATGTTGAATTACATCAGATTAATCCAGACGTTTCCGCACACTCTCGAGTAGTCATTTTCAACCTCAGCCCATCGGATATCCCAGTATTTTACATTCTCAATATTATTAAAATATATCATTTTCATTTTCTCTCCATAATAAACTCACAACTTCAGGTTTTATTACAACTGTTCACCAACACAGTAAATACAGGTTTAATTTTATATTAACTAAAATTATGTTTGCAAACTGAAACTAGACACTGATATTTTAAACCTAATCTGATAATAAATTACAAAGCGAATTAATATAGCAAATTATTACTTTTCCTCTAAATGTGGCTCGTGAACTATTGGTGCCAAGAGGACGTGTTTCACCGTATCAAAGGAAATCGTGATTGCAGTTGTTAGCCCATTGTGTGAGGAATGAGCGGAATCGGTGTTGCAAAAGGATTGTCTTTGTCCCATTGTTTCATAATATAGTTTCTGCGAATTGTTAAGCACATAAACAAACTGTACTATTGGGGATTTAAAGAAAAGAATTGCAGTTAATCCATTCCTGAACAATTACTACTGAATACGAATGATTCAAATAATTGCATTTCTATTGAACACGTTATTTTCGCATAAGCATGAAAGAAATATTACAAAACGTTTTTGTTGTCCCATAATCCCACCGATAATGAAATTATTATTCTGTTTCTAGCCGCAAATGACGACGTATAATGGTATGATAAGAATGATGAATATTTTGAAATTAAAATCTGTATTATTCTTTCCCACATCTTTCTTAGAGTTTTTTAATTAATTTGTACAGAAGAAATTGTATGAAATGTATTTGTATGAAAAAGACTTAACGAAGAACAAGCTGAACCCTTACGTTTACACTGCACAAAAGAAAGTGAAGAAACATCACAACAGAAAAATATTACATAGGCATTAAACAGACAATCGAAAACTCCCAAAATGTGGTTCCCTGTTGATCAGTACTAGTTCTCCAAAACTAATGAAATAAAGGCTTAAAAATTCTGGAACAATAGAAACAGTATTTAGTATGAGAACAATGTTAAATATGTTTCTGAAAATGTGTCGGTTTTGTAGTCTCAAACTCCCTATTTTCTCTTCGTTACTAACTGAATGATACTAGCGTATCCTTGGCTCACATATTTTTCACATGCTTATTCATGTTAATGACGAAATGTCGACTATACCACAGAAAACCAAAACAGTCTAAACCACTACTGGCTTCTTTTCAAACCAAAACAACCCTCTACTGTAATACTGTAATACCAGTTGATAAGAACTTACAACATAACTAGTCAGTACTACCTATTATTTGAAAACAAAACAAAACTAGAAAGTTCATATTTTTTGTAAACAACAAAAAGCTTAGTTTTAAAAGTATAGAGTCACTACGACATGTAAATCCATAGGGTTAACCTCGCCTTCTATGCAGTTCCCTTCCCACCTTAGAACTGTAAATCTGAGTTATAAATTGAAAACTGCATAGATATAATTTGTCCTTGTGCAACAAAAATTTCTCAGAAATCATATATTGAATGAATAAATACAAATTGTGTAACGTTTCTAAGAATCCGCGTAAAATAACGCAGCAAAATGACATGCACTTTCGATATGTAATTCTGTCCATACAACAATATTTTTCAAACAGAGAACCAAATGGCTAGAATTAGAAAACATCAACTGTATATAGCTTTCATATTTGGTAATATAAAAGAGAAGATAATTTATAAACACTATTTCCATTGACATTACACTGAATTTGATTGAAAAAAACAGGTTTGTATCTCTAACCTCAAACGTTGGTAGATGGTTCAAAATGGTAAGAAACATTCCTCTGATAAGCAGAAACAAGTTAAATCTATATTTTAAATATTTTATAAAATATGACTTCATTTTAAAGTGTACATTTATTTCCGTTTGAAGACACATTTTTCCACGTAGCTCAATGCTGAACAGAATGTGCTGTGGTTTATGCCCTAAACCAATAGAGTGTGTGTGTGTGTGTGTGTGTGTGCGTGCGCGTGTGTGTGTGTGTGCGTGCGTGTGTGCGTGCGTGTGTGTGTGCGTGCGTGTGTGTGTGTGTGTGTGGTGTGTGTGCGTAGATATTTAACGAGCAAAAATTACTTTTCAATATTATGTTACTTTATTATCATTAAGAAAATAAATTATTGTTACTAACATTACGAATTGGGATTTTAATAGTAATTCCTTGATACTACGATGTTATTTCAAAACTATACTATATCGTATTTTGAAACTTAATCTTTATCTTTCTCTTTATTGAGAGACCTGAATTGGCAGACCAAACTTCGTCTATTTCCAGTATTTGAAAAACATTACTGCACTGACTTACGGATTTGAAAATTTCAGCAAAATGAAGATATCGAAACAGTTCTCCAAAATAACATGTAAACCCTTGGAAAATGCAGATGATCAATTACAAAAGGGAGGACGCGGCAATGTCTTGGAATGAGCTGTGTTGGTGATAGATAGATAGTTAAAGATGGAGAGAGCCGACAAGAGATGTACAAGTTAAATGATTGTCTAATTGTTCATAGGTAATTTTAAATAAATGGATAGTAAATATTATTATTACTATTATTATTAGCGTATATGCCGTTACTGACCACGCTACACGATTAACGTGTGTAATTCTCCCAGGATCAGCTTTTCAGCTGTATCCTTGGATTACAACAAGGTTGTTACGCCTTGAAGTGTGTGAATTATGAGATGATAGGTTGATGATGAGGGGTGAAGGGACAATCACAAATACGACCATGTCTACGCAGGACTCGAACCTGCAGCCTCCTCGGCACAGACGACGGCTGCCGCAACCATCTGCGCCACGGGGCCGACATTTTATTATTAAAGGGTATTTTTTATTTTGCATAAACTCGTCCAACCAGACGTCGCTCCCAACCTCGCCTTCTGAGCTAGCTGCGTCAAGAAGCCCCATCAGCTATTCGCCATCTGAGAGTATTTTCCAACCGTCCTAACTTTGCCATATCACTCGCCCCCGAACGGAACGTTGTCGCCCTCCCGGCTGCGTAGGGTTAGCATATGTACCTCCGAAACCCACGTTCGGGGGTCTAGTTCTAGATGAGGGGCATATGAGGGGCATATGATAGAAGGGTGCCAAATCCTCAATAATTTTGCCCACCAATTGATATTTATGTATCTAGCACAGAAAGCGAGTCTTTGGCATACCAATGAAATGTTGACGGATAAAGCGACGAAGAAGCAGATTTCGGACATTTGGAATGAGTACGCCAAAGGCACTTTTGAAGTGGTTTCGTACATTATTTTTTGATACTGATTTTTGGAAAATTAAAAATATTTTCTCTCAAAATCCTTTTCGATTTCTGAAGTGCAGTCATCATGATTAACATTGTCTCAACTTTTTGTTTACCTTGCCGTATTTAATGATCTTATATGATTCTGTACGGTTTGCATATAAATAAATCTACTTTTCCTTACAAGCATCGCAATGTGACATTTCCTAATCAACAGACAGTGAAGCTAAGTGTTGCAGTCTCTACTTCAGTACCGAGGAATTTTCAAAGTTATTCTTATCGTTATTTCTTCAATCAACATCAACCGAACCCGGAGCAGTACCCTAACAAATGGTCCACGGTTCGGCGCTATCTTTCCTTCCTCTTCCTTGTATCCTCTCTCTTACTTAAGCACACTTACATGCACTACCACATATAACGGGAGAGCAATCGGGTGATTAGAGCTAAGCGCGGCTGGAGTGGTGCCCCGCTAGTGGGAGATACCTGGTTGGAGAAAACCCCACTATTCGATGTGAAGATCGGTGATGGCCCTTACCGAGTGGGAGATCAGTCACATCCCGTCGAAAACACATGCACTACAGTTGCGGGAATAATTACCTTCTGCTCCTGCTTCCTCTATCTGCAAAGTCCTTTTTTTCTCATTATCCCATACCACACGCTTGTTTTGTCTCCTCCGTTGACGTATTTTTTGTCTTCTTTTATCATTTAGTCGTGTATCGCATAATGCCAGTCCATTACGTCTTACTTCCTTTCATACTTTTATCGTAGCCACATAATCTCAACACACATCGTCGTGTCTTTAGTTTTCTGAGGTTTATATCATTGACTTCTCTCAACTCGTCTTTAATTCGAACAATATATCTCTTACCAGAATATTTGAATTAAGATAAAATGTTGTAAAACCGAAACAAACGAATACTATGATGCAAACGTTTTATTATAACAATGATATCCAATGAAAAAGACATAGCTATTTACCAAATTATGCAGAGATGATGTGGGATTATACAGTGAAGGATACAACTTTAAACAGTTATTGTTTCCAAAACCCGATAGTTTTGAATTAAGTGCAAGTTTTTTAAGGACAAAATGTGTTGTATAAAAATAATGGAGCTATGAAAATGATCAGCGTAATGTATTCCCTTCTGCCTCTCTTCCTCTGTCTTCCAAGATTCATATTCTCTCGTTTGGCCTTCCTCGTTTCTCTACGATTCATATTCTCACGAGTTTTTCTCCTGCGAATTCCAATTCACTGCTCACCGACAACAACCTGTCTTGTTTTGTCTCGCCCTTTGGAACTCGTCTCTCACGACTGTTCCGTTCCTTGACCCCGTCCGCCTCTGCCCTGTGACCTTTCCGCTACTCGGACTTTCGCTTACAGCCCTCTTTTCTGCGCTGTCGCCCCACCCCCCACGCACTGCCTTTACTTCAACGCCACCGCTACCTTTAGAGACATCGACAGCGCCATAATTACCACCACTACCACCAGAACGAGTGCCGCCACCACCACAACCACAACCACCGGCCCAGCCAGTCGCAGTCACAGACGTCGCCACTGCTACAGCTATCGCCATCGCCACCGTCACACACTTCGTCACCGCCAACGTCACCGCCAACGTCACCGCCAACGTCACCGCCAACGTCACCGCCAACGTCACCGTTCACCGCCAACGTCACCGGTCACCGCAACGTCACCGTCCCGCCAACGTCACGCTCCCGCCAACGTCACCGGTCACCGCCAACGTCACCGTCAACCACCGCCCCGGTCACCGTCACGCGTCACCGGTACCGTCACCGCCAACGTCACGCCAACGTCACCGCCAACGTCACCGCACGTCAACCGCCAACGTCAACCGCCAACGGTCACGTCCAACACGTCACCGCCCAACTCACCGCCAACAGTCACGCCAACGTCACCGCAAACGTCAACCGCCAACGTCACCAGCCAACGTCACCGCCAACGTCACCACACCGCACGTACCAGCCAACGTCCGCCAACGTCACCAGCACAGATCACCGCCAACGTCACCTGCAACGTCACCGCAAACGTCACCGCCAACGTCACCGCAACGTCACCGCCAACGTCACCGCCAACGTCACCGCCAACGTCAAACCGCCAACGTCACCTGCAACGTCAGCCGCCAAACGGTCAACCGCCAACGGTCACCGCCCAACGTCACCCGCCAACGTCACCGCCAAACGTCAGCGCCAACGTACCGCCAACTGTCACCCGCCAACGTCACCGCCAACGTCACCGTGCCAACGTCACCGCCACGTACAACCGCCAAGCGTCACCCGCCAACGTCACCGCCAACGTCACCGTGCCAACGTCACCGCCTCAATGACTGGCTAGCTCACTCAGCCACCGTTATAAGTCAATCGGCCACAACCCTTCTCATCCACCACCCCAGAGCCACATACACAAGCCAAAGCCAATAGCCTTCGGGCCACCTCCCTTCCTTGTCCGGCCGTCTTACAGCCCGCTGAGCCACCGCCAAATTACAGCACCACCGCCGCATTACCTGCCGCCGGCGCCGCAGATGTAGTGTTTGCTCTGCAGCGGAGAGGCGCCCGGCGCAGCGACCCGCTCCAGCGAGCCGTTTTGCAATATGTTATGGACCACGAGAGGAGCGCGGGTAGCGGCGCGGCGAAGCGTTTCCGGCGACGCAAACTTGCGAACTCCGGCTTCCCAATATTCTGCTCGCCGCCTCCGCCGCCGCCTCCACCGCCGTCTCGTGCCTCGCGAAAAACAACTGGCCGCGCGCGCCCGCGTCGGTCAGTGGTGCATACGGAAGCAGGGCCCGCGGCAGTGAAGGCTGCAGGGTGAGGGACTTGTTGGTTGTTCACCGCCAGCGGACGGTGAATTGCTCAAGCAGGTAGGGGCGCAGTCTGCCCACGAGACAGTGCGGGAGGGGAAGGGTCTGGGCACTGAGGCGAGGTAAGAGGAGTAAGATCGCAGTAAGCTTCCAGAAGTGGAAAGGGGTCGAGAATAGCAGGAGGAACAATCGATGATTCCGAGCAACGGAGGGTGGGTGATTGTAAGCCAGGAGGAGAACTGGAAGGGAAAAGAGATAAAAGGTAAGAACGGAAACGGAAATGAAACACTAAAATAAGGGCGAGAGTGAGTCAAAATCTGAAGATTAGGACGAACGTGATTTGAGCAAATGAGTAATTGCAGAGATGGTTAAATATAGTTGTGGCGAATAAAAGAGCAGTTGTTGTGGCTGCAGTAATCTGATTCTCAGAGAAACAGTAAAAAAATACTACTGGCATGGGTAAAATTCCACTGGTGCTAGAAGGAATTTTTTTTGAAAAAAAATTACGGCAAGAATAATTACTGGCGCGAATACAGGCACAGAAAAACGCTGGAAAGAGCGGTGATTTATTGTTTTGAGTGACTAACGAAATACGAAAGCTCTTGGTCCACTACGTAGTATGGAACGCCATCAAATCGAAGGTAGGTGTTTCTGCCTCCGGAATTGGTGACATCACCAACGTTGCGGTAGGGTTATTGCCAGACATCACTAGCGCCATCTTACGGAGAAGCAGCGTGACCAGCGCATCGTTTTGGGACATTGAAAATGGAGATAGGCGACGTTGATTCAATTGCGGCGGTGGAGCCGAGGAGACGGGCTGCGGAAGAGCCTCTCCCAAGTAAATCAACCCGCCCTCGGGGCTTTGCGAGCATCGGCGGCCGCCCGCCGCGCTTCGCAGACCAACTCGCCACTTTCCCTGCCCCTCCGCCGACCTTACCACCATCTCAAACTGCCACAGGACAAACCCACCCGCTCTGACCCAGATTTTGCTTTTCACTCGTAACCCCTTCCCTGCCCGCCCACCGGCGCGCGCTCCAGGGCCAACACTCCGCCATGGCCTAAACCGACCGTCATCCCTCACTCCATACCATTACTGCCCACCCCCGCCCCCACCGGCCGTCCCTCGATTGCTTTCAATAGTTCAAGCAGCGTTCTTGCCCGTCCCCGTTCTCGTTCTGGGCCCCACGCAGACGCCGTTCACCCGTAACCTATCCCGCCTCACCCGCCGACTTCCTCGACATTGCTTTCACTTCGACGTTCAGCACTTTCCTGCCCGTCCGTTCTCGCCCAGGGTTCTACGCCCTACACGCCCTCCTCCGCCTGCTCTCCATACCTAACCTCGCCTGCCACGTTCTATCCAGCCACGATCCACGTTGCCCCACCGTCGCCTCATCTTGCCGCACGTCCCGTCCGTCCCGTCCGGTCGTCCCGTCGCGTCACGTCCCGTCCCGTCCCCGTCCCTCCGTCCCGTCCCGTCCGCCGTCCCGTCTCCGTCCCGTCCCGTCCCTCGTCTTTTGGTATTTCTCGTTCAGCCGCGTACCCGCCTCTTTCGGACGCAGCCTTTCCGCAAGCCCGCAGACCAGCGGCCACGCACATCGACGCGCGCCGGTTCGCTGGGAGCGGACATGTGTTGGGCGCGAAGGGCGAGGCGTGGCGGGGAGGGGCGTGGTGGGGTGGGACGGATGAGCTTTTAGCAGTGGGCGGCCCTCGACGAACGACCTCGCCCGCCCTGGAGGCGCTCGCGTCTTCCGCTGCGGATCGAAGCGGCGAGACGCGGCGCGCCGGCTATTGCTCCTCCCCGGGATTCTCCGGACTCTGCATCCAGATGAGGAGACGAAAGCGATGCTTCCTGCTATATTTACGAAGATAAACTCCTATAAGAAGAATAAACTTCAATATTAGTAATACCACGTCTAGCCAATTACAACAAACGCAACGCGAAGGTATATCATACAATATGACTGTGCCGTAATAAAAAGTAGTGACATGAAAGCAATGAAAGCGTAGGCTTCCGCGGACGGAGTCAGAAGCAGCTTAGCAATCCGGGAGACGCCGTGTCCTACCGTGTCCGTGTCCTGTGACCTCCCTCAGAGCGAAATGCGGCTGAAACGTTGACACCTGTACCAAGGGCCTCACATTTTCCCGACAGCCTAGCAGCTACATGAAAGCTGTATCTTCACGTGACACTTGACACACATGTGACACACATAAATACTACTTATTTAAATGGATAGCCCAAAATGCTTCGAACGTTCCTCTCATTTTCTTACAAAATAATATGCATTTAAAATACAACCACTTTTTACAATTGCGTAATTCAAATAGTTTTATATGCATTTGTTTTTTCTGTCATGGAGAGTTTCCACGATAGTATTACTGGAGAGATGGCCCACTCTTTCTAACTTTAAGTACTGATTTTCAATTGTTAAAATAACTCAATTAACTTAAACATAATATAAATCTGGGAATAGTATTAAATTAAATATCACAGTAAGCGATTATTTTGGTGCCAGCTGTTTGTTGTATTGTTGGTTTCACTGCCCCCGTAGACCCATTCTCGCTTTAAAAGAGTTGCGAAAAATCTGTTACAGCCACGGCTCCCTAGGGCGAAAGCAGTTGCGACCACGCAGCACTTATCTCTAAAACAGAAAACAAATTGTCTTTTAGAGAGAAGACTGCGCCTCGCTGAGAGCGCTGCGGGCTGAAACGGTCTCCCGCTGCCGAGTTTCTGCTCGCCGCTGCGAGATGTGACATTTCACTGCGGTTCTCTGAGATACAATCCAGGTGCAGGCGAGATATTCGGCGCTGGTTAGCTTTTTGCTCCTCTGCGAATTTCGCGTTGGTTAGATACGACAAAGGTTATAAATGGGTGAGATAGTGAAAGTTCCTCTCACTATCATTTTGTGTTGCGAAGGGAAAGTTTTACCACGACTGTAATCTTAGTGCGTATCATACATTGTTACAAGAATATTATTTCTATTTCTGGCTGCAGTGACATCAGTTGATGCCCTGAGCCACCTCTCCAGGTTCGCAATTCATAAAATCATTGGCTGCGCATCCTCCGCATGTCCGTTGGCCGTCATATATTCGCTCTTACGCACTGTCCTTCCATTCTGAACGTGTCTTGAAATAATTAACTTGGCCAGAAATAAAGTCAAAAATCAGCAAGTGATCCCACTGCTGTAAATCAGCACTCACAGGATCAGATTTACAGTGTGACCAACTGCAACATCACTCAAAGGCGCGGCAACGGTTGCTTGCATTTTTGCAACGGAAGTCTCTCAATGATGCACGGCATCTTCCCAGCCACCGCCGGCGGAGCGACAGGAGGAACAATGATTTAATTGTAATCGCCTCCGCCGCAACCTGCGATGAATGATTGGCGGTGGAATCGCGGGTTGGTCGCGTCAATCCATCTTCGTTACGCGCGTTCCGATGCGACATTTAGAGGTTTCCGCCGCGGTGACAGATGTTCTTGGCCACCGCATCGCCATATATTGCGGCCGTAAAAATTATCGCGCTTTTTGGGAGCGTATTTATTACGCGCGGTGAGTTTTGCAGTAAATTTTATTTAAAATGGTTCTCGTATATCTCTCGAGACCGGGGGGACGGGACGGGACGGGACTCGCTGCGAATTTTAAATGTCATAATAGCGACGAGGCGGCCAGGCTGGGAATTCCTGTGGACTTACGATGTGGAGTTTCCTTGACAACGTTTGGGATGCAGCGGTGTTGTGTTGAATGACGAATAAGACATTGATGATGATGATGATGATGAAAATAATACTAGTAATATTGACTACCATAAAATGAATGATGATAAATAATAGACTTACGATAAGGGAGTCTAATAATGGAAAGCAACCTTGAATAACCTTCATGAAATGAGAGGAATTTATTCCTTTATATTATTAAATAAAACGAAATTATCAATTATGTGATAACATTATCTATAACTGTTATAATATAATATAATTCAAATACATATTGTTTACAGAGTCGATATAAGCAATTTCAGAAAATTTAAAACTCAGTATCTGGATTAAATCAACTAACTATAGATAAGAGAAGCTCCTGCAGGCGTTTTCGCACTGAAATTAAACAACGCAAACTACGCTATCACTGACCAAATCTGGTTACATTTCAAGATATCTAGCTATGCTTCTGCACTTTTTTATTACACAATCACTGAAAGCCGTTACACCGTATGTTCCTGTTTAATTCAATTTTTGAGTTATTATTATTAGTATTATATTATTACTATTATATCATTACTATTATATTATTATTATTACTATAATTTAATTATTTCACTATATTATTATATTATTATTACAACAGAACCTCGATCGTTTGAAACATACAAACCCAAAATTTCGGACAATACGAACAAAATTCGGGATAGAGGAAAACCTAAACAAAATAAATAAAACGCATATTTGTAGGTAAAGAAGGGATTTTACAATTACAGTAGAACTGAACAACAAATTACTAAAACACAAGTTGTGGAAATTTTAACGTTTAATGCACTGGTAACTACAGTGTGTTTATTATGTTTATGTAGGAATAATTATCACTCAGAGGAAGTTGCAAAATCGGTACTTGTTTGCTGTATGGAACTGAATTTGCTTGATGATGTGATATAGTGATGCGATCGCTACGCCACATTGTCATTTTCTCAAGTCGCATGTAACATTGCATTGTGCTTGGTAATCCTAGAGATGTATTAGTGTGCGAAAGGTACATTTTTTTTCGGAGAATCCGAATATTTCTGAATCCGAACACACTAAACCCTCAATTAGTTCTACTGTATTATTATTATTATTATTATTATTAGTATTTATATAATATTTGCATTTTAACATGCAAATTTTACCCACTAGTTTACGCGAACGTCTTAGTACAAGCTCACGCTTTGATGGAAGCTACTAATGCTCCCATTAAGTACGTCATTCCAGCAAAAATCACGAACAGAAGTGGGAGATAATTTCAACTTAATCGTGAGAAGGAGATACCATATGTCGCAAAATAGTTTCTTAATCGTTCAACAAAAGAACTCAAACATATTTTGAAAGGATGCCACTAATACAAAACTCACAATATTCGACAATGTTCACAGGCCGAAATGCGATCCACAATTCCATGACGTAGTAAATGAGTCCACGAAATGTTTGGTTGTATAAAACTCCTGGTACCCTCATATTACCTCATATTAGTTATTGTTTAATGAAGTATAGGAATTTTTTGCTTATTTCCTGTTTCCAATCTTCAAGATGAAAACTATATCAGGATTTATAGTGCTGCGTGTCATACAATTCATTTGCGTTCATGTGTCCCAGATATCTGGATGTACGTAATTTAAAATCATGAAAACTGAAATGATCACGCTCTTACTATACCGTGAGAAACGTTTGCGGCTTTAAATGCTTTAACACGTAAATGAATTTGTAATAGTATCAAATTCGTAATAGTAAAAAACAATAGAACACAATACAAATACTAAATATTTAACTAATTTGATTTAAGTGTCATGATTTATATTTCAATTTGGCTGCTTCAAAAAGTGAATATATTCAACGTATCGTTCTTGATCTCTACCCACCGACTCTCTCAACAAAATCTCAAGTTTATCGATTGATTGATTGTTAGTGATTCCGGTCGTGTCAACGGCTGTCATTGGATCCGTAAGTGCAGTGCATGTTTCTCCTCGGGAAGTGGCGGTGAGATTCCCCTCCTAGATGCCGAGTTCTGGCTCCGTCCTACCGTCGGCTAGCGCAGTTTTCCTTAACAAGGTTGTTGGATAAAGCGAAGTTATCCATCTTCCCTCCGCTTAGCTTTGACGCCGGCAAAGTCTAACTTCTTCCCGACAAAACACTTTGGTCTTTAGCCGTTCCGGCGGACGGGCAGAAGTTGAGGGTGGTTACACTTGGAGAGAGACAGTATAGGCACGCCAGTTTGCTCTATAGTTTCAATCCGTGGTCATTTATGTTATCCAGTTGCGAGCGCCACCGAGTGGTGTCAAATACTACAGACAAAGCGATATAGCAAGTGTGGTGATATATTTTTCTAACGTCACTCCATACAAATTGTATATTTGGAGTGTTTCATAATAAACGTGCCCGTGGTACATGACATTGCATAACTGAAAGGAGATCTTCCATTTTGTGGAGTATTTCGATTAAAACAGCTGAGTCCTGGCCACGTGAGCAGTGTGAAAAACGTGCTTGGTGCAGGCGGTGATAATAAGTGAGCGAGCGTAATCATTCTAGTCTTCGCCATGTTCAATTTGGGCAGACATTTTGCGCATTCTCAGTATGCAGACTGCAATTACTAAGCTGTGAGTAGCAGTTCTCAACTGTTGGTTGTACATAAGGAGTGTAAAATGTTCCACTTGTTATTGCGTCACGCATTACATCCAAAGCAGCTGGCATCCCCCAGAGAGATTTTTATTATGTGTTTTTTTCAAAAGTGTAAACATTTGATATTTTATGTGTAACAATATGTCATATAATTTTTCATTTATAATGTGTTATATTACCAAGTCAAAACCGTTCTTTCATATGCTAAATACTTTAATAAATCCTACTATTCATATGTTCAAACAAATGTAAATGCATCTTCATTATTATTAAATTTGTGCTACTCATTTGGATTGATTTAGTGCTCGGGTCCATCGGGGAGATAAAGATTACTACCCAAAAACATAATATTTTATTCACGGTTCAGTAGCTGGCGAGTAGTCATTCTTATCACATATCTCCCCACCAGCGGGGCACGTCCCCGCCGAGAGAAACTCTAAACACCGACCAATTCCCCGACATGTGTGGCAGTCTAGTGCTTGTTAGTGGTAGTGTAAGTATGGGGTGAGGATAGAACAATGAAGAGAAAGGAAAGATCGCGCCTGGTCCCTGGCCCGTTTATAAGAATACTGCTCTGACATTCGTCTGGTATTGATCGTAAAAGCCACGGAAAACTACCGATCAGAGCAGCTGGCCGCTAGACAGCGACTGAACTCGACCTACCTGAGAAGCTAGTGTCAAAAATCCTGCCACCGCCGGGACTCGAACCTAGGACCTGACGGTCAGACGCACTGTAGTGACATCAGTTGATGCCCTAAGACATCTCTCCCACTCAAGTAAATCGATACGGGATGCATCTCGAGATACACGCAGGCGTTACTGCAGTGCTAACTTTGTGATGCCTCTGTAAGCCACATTCATTGAGACAAAGCAGCGATTTTTAGCTCCCTGGAACGCTCGATGAGTACGAACTATTCAGACTGCAAATCAATTATTTAATTATAATTTTCTACTTAAAGGATACTGAGCTAAACTTACATTCTGAAAAATGTAAATTACCATGGATGGTGAAAATCAGTTGCTAAACTAATACTACTTAATTAAATAAAATGTAAAATCTTACATACGGTTTACCCCATTTTATTTTGGACATTTTGATTAGCTTGTACTGTGAACACCACTAAATCATATTCAAATTACAACATGAACTCGAATTTAAACATTTCATCATAGAATATCCAAATACGCTACAATTTGATCGAGTAGTGGAAATGAATAATTGTCAGTTGATCCAAAATGCACCTCATTCGATCTACGAACACGGCAATCAAACTCTGGCTTATACAGACCGTAGTGAACAAAAAATTCAAATCTCAACATCATGTACACGTAAGTAAATTATAGTACAGAATATCACAAGTTCAGAATGCTACTTAAGGGACACAACAGTGCCTACAATTACAACATTGCAGAGACCTAGAATGCATCTTTTTTCACTCATTCGCGATTAATCTGTCAAAAAAACAGATGCATGCGGGTTGTATGAAAACACTAAGCCCACGTATTTTATATTATCAAGTTTTATGTATCAAATTTTTCATGTAAAGAGAAATAGTTTAAATATACGAGACCACCGTACTTCGAAGAGGAATACGTCGTTTGATTAAAACAATAATCGTTACACACCAAAAGTACGTAAAAATAGTGTGTTTCGCATAATGAATGCTATGTCGTCTGGTGTTGAGAGATAAAGCAGAAGCCATGCACTTGTTATGTATACACAATTTATCTACGAGAAACATGTACAAAAACTTTGTACTCCGAAAACGCTACACATCCGATGCACCTGGTCCCTACCGTAGAGTCTAAGCACTCCACTCCCGTGACTGTCGTCATACGTGATCCACTCACATTCCGTCTCCCGAAGCTCCGGTCCCCACCCCCTGCAGAAGCGAACGGTCCGCTCCAGCCTCTACGGAATATCTTGTGCATTCACCCTAAATCTCCTACAAGTCCCACTGAAGCTTTCAGAGTCAGCCCTTAAATACCGGAGGATCACGTGTTCCACTCTTTGTTGTTGCGTGCTTGTGCGCGGCGTATCACGAGACCTCCGCGCCTGTTGCGAACTATCACGTGACCCGTGTTTCTGTGTCTCGTCTGCTCGCTCGCCGCATTGCTCGTCCGTGTACCTGCTACTTCCGGTGCCTGTTGTTTTCCAGAAAATGTCTTTTGCAGTCTGCACACCGCAAACGGAGGTGCGTGATTCTAACCGCTTCCTGGACGTTGTAACGGTAGTTGACAGCGTGAAACTATTAATTAGGGTCATGTCTGCAGACCACTGTCAATCCGAGCAGTTTAAAATAAACGCTTACTTATCCATTGATAATGGGGAAACAAGAATTTTATACATATAATAACAATAACTATGCATAAAGCATATTAAAACCAGTCTGGTCCATACGACATACTGTTATGAAGAATCGCTCAAAACGCTAAAACCAAAATATCAACGAAAAATATATTATAGTACTTTTAGAAGTTGTATTTTTAATACACGTTTAAAGGAAGGCAGGTAAAAAATTGAAATTGCAAACTTTCTAAAGGCTATTGTTTCTAAAATTAGCTTATACAAGAGTGCACAAAATACAAAAGTGTATTTCACAGTTTTAACTCATATCGAATATCATAAGTTATTTTTTTCCAGACGATAAAACTTTAGACTCTCGAAAATGTCAGAAGTCTTATCAGCGCTGATGCTGATGAGTTTCATGATAATAGTTGGTGGTGCTAAACAATATTTCAAAGTTTTCCCCTCTATCCTATTAATTGAACAGTAAGGCAAACAAAATGTTTTAAATGTAAACACCAAAATGATCCATCAAAAATAAAATGACCTTAAGCGTCAAATTTTTGTTTAAAATTGAGTAGAGTTTTTTAATCTTAATGCACATATTGTTATACTGACTGTTACAAATTAAAACCATTTAATGCAACAGAAACGAAGTTAGATTGCATTAAGTTTGTTATTTGTGCTCTTTTTGCCTTTGTACTGAATAGTAGCGTTGTAATTCTAATTTAAAATGAATTTATTACCATATAAATGAGTTTAAACCGTCCCTTTTGATGTGTTTCAGTTCAGGTAATTTTTCATTCTAAATTATTGAACCCCAAATGTTAATAGATCGTCAAACGTTAATAGTGGCCCCTGTATTATGATCGCAGTTACATAAAGTTAAGCAGCTAAATAACGAGATTGCTAAATTAAAGGCGCAGCAAAACGAGAAAATGTCGCTCCAGGTTTATATATTAATCTAATCAGTACATTCATTTCATGTATCACTCGCTACATATGAATGGATGAAAACCAGAACGGTGTAAGACACATTTTATAAATTCTGTAAAAAACATATTTATTTTATAATATATTTCAGTGACAATGTATTTTTGTGGTTTAATTGATGCAACAAAGCACCACGACTTTACAGTAATATTGACTTCTCTGAATTTCTCTGAATTTATAAAATGTCATTTATACCGTTCTGGTTTTCATCCATTTATATCATATGTAATTAACTCGTGTAAAAAATACATATTAATATTAAGTATAAGGGTCACTATCACCTTAAAGGAATTACACAAGCCTCCATAAATATTTTAGCTCAAGATACGTATTTCAATTTTTGATCGTGAGGCTTATTTTTAGCCAATTTAACTACCACATATCCTTAAACATTCTAAGAATGATTAACAATAAAAAAATGAATGCAAGCATAAAGTGATTTCTTTACAAAAATTGAATTACATTTAATATTCCATCTTCTCATGATTGCAGCCAAACTGAAACAATGATTCCAGCATTCACTATTTAGCTACACTGAGTGTTCCTACATTCCAAAGAGTTATAATTGAAAGGCACAATACACGTCGTGAAGCAAGCAATTTAAACAAATGCAATGAAGTGAATAGTTAGACATTAGCAGGAAGAGAGTGTCTATCAGAGGACACCTATCTGGGCTAGATCGCAGGTCCAAATTATGCATGAGGTATTGACGTTTTCATGTTTCTCGTTAGAGTAGCGTATGAGGCATATCTACAACAATATGTATTTCATAACAATAATTTATAACTTTTTAACTGCCTCATATTCGAACACCAGTTCTCCATATTTTTATAGCATTTCGTGGATATGACATTCCAATGAGAGAATGAAAGGAAAGGAGAAATAAAAGATATGAAAGGGGAAAAAACAGCTTCAATTGGAAAGATCTACGACACATTACACAACCATACTTCAGTAATGTACTATCGAAGGAACACCAAATGCATTATATTCACCAGAGGTCGGGCGATGGAGGGCAAGGAGGGAAAGGAGGGTCGGGCAGAGAAAGAAATGGTAAAGAACGAACCGGGAAGATAACAAGGCGCGCCGAAGTAATTATTTTGTGTTTCCGGATACGTGAAGTGCTACAGTCACTATACTCGTAAGTGTAGATAATGGTTTTATAACTGAAGGTGGCGGTGAACTGCAGATCCGTGGTTGGTACGATTGACGCCGACCTACACGTCGGTTTGCGTGGTTTTCTCCAAACAGGCTTCTCCCATCATCGGGGCACCAAACCAGCCGGGAGACGCTCTAAGCTTCCGATTTGTGTTCCGACGTGAGGTAGAATACTACATGTATGTTAGGACTCACTCAATTACTCAGCTATTTTATTTCTTAACTCAACTGCACACTCTTCCGCATCTGTCGAGTTGGGTACCTCTCATACATGTTTAACTAGTTCTCTGGCCACCCACAGGTGTCGCCATTTTCTGGCCGCGTCTCAACTTTAATTAATTTACTTGTCACTCACTACAAGCTCTGCCATAGGTAACGCTAGCTTGAGAACAATGCCACATTCAAACGCTTCCGATCCGGACGCATGGACGCCCAGCCTTGAGTCTCCCCTCAAAACACTGTGCACGTTAAAAAAAACTTTAGTTCGGTGGCGTCCATATCACCGAGCTGTACAGGTGACGTCCTGCTGCTCAGTACATACATTTTCTTAATTAGCCTCATGGTGCAATGAGTAATTGCATTGCGCATAACTCCTGGAGTTATCATCTGGTTCTCCAATTTGTACTTCAAGCTGAACACGTGTCACCACGTGCATGTAAGTTCTAATACATTTCTTAACCAACTGTTCCTTCATGAATCAGTGAGCTACACGTCACATATACGTTACTTCACAATCGAAAGTTCTCAATTAATAGATTATTTTATGTAAGTTATCATTTCCACATTAACAAAACGTATTACAACTCATCAGTTGTGTTAACACGCTTAGTGAACCACGTGTTGCATATACATTGCACAGTGGACTCTAATTTATCATGTATTGAGTTCATGACAACATGAACTGTGAACCTATACCCGGGGTGAACTCACGTGCAACCTAATCCAACACACGTGCCAACAACAATTTCTTCTTCCGCTAAGTCAGTCACGGTAAATCCAAGCTGTTGGTTGATACAGTATCCCATGCAACCGTAGCTATATTCTTCTCCAGGCAGATCATCACACGTGGCTTGTGCGTGTACACTCTACGTGTCTTCACAAAAGGTGCCCTCCACCATGGGCACTCTGCAAGTCTAAGCTGCAACAGTCCGTGATTCTGTTCATGTTTTATATATTTTATTAAAGCACTACTGTATCAAACCCAATTGCAAACTTTCACTTATATTATTTGCTATAACAGTTTTCAATTAATTGCCTCTTCATTGTGATGTTTCAATGTTAACAGCAACTAAAACAATTCGCAACTTTGAATTCCTACTGCAATGCCTTAATGCCAACATTAGTGTAATTATTATTGAAATTAATTGTATAATTTTCATCTTAATTTTATCTCTTTTCCCTTCAATTACTACATCCATTCTGAATTCCCTCAAGGTACTAGTGACTCCCTCAGTCGACATTTACAGGGAACGCGTCCACGCCGCATTAAACGCTGTGGTCCCCCGAAATGTTATCAATGCTATGAAAGTAAAGGTGGACGAGGCTGTTTGCTAGCTCATCTAAGCCATCTACAGACCACGTGCCTCCTCAGTCAGCCTCCAACAGTGTAAGTGTAAATGAAATAAAGGACAATATAGAAGGGAATAGAACAGACAGGATAGGACAATATAGATGAAGGAAAGATTTCGCGCACTCCTTGATCCGTTTGTTAGGATACTGCAACTGCGTTCGCCTGGTGTAATAGGACAAACCACGGAAACTACCGATCAGAGCAGCCGGCCACTAGAATTCTCCTTCACACAGCGGCTGAAGTCGGACCCACTATCTAGCGTGTGTTGAAAAACCTGCCACCGTCTGGTCTGGAACTTTATGACCTCCCGGTCATATGCTCTCAGTGACATCAATTGATGCGATATCACCCCAGTGAGGCAGGACGCAGTGAGGCGAGACGGCGCGGGGAAGGGAGGCGTGATTCTGCGAATAGCTCACAGCCCACCCGCAATGCGCCGCCCCGCAATATTCATACGCCGGGAGCCCGGCGTGGCGGGGTGGGGCGGGGCGTCGGTGCGTCGACAGGTGTTCCCGTGCGCGCCTGAAATCATAATGGAGCCCGGACGCCGCCGCCTGCGCGCTCGCCGATCGCTCGGCCTCCTGCGTCGCCGGAAGCGCGTGCGATTTGCGACCTCTCGATGAGAGTTTCAGGAGGCCGTTGTTTATTCTCTCCGAGGATTTGCCCGGCGCACCTGGACTCGAGGGGCACAAAGAGTTGGGAGCTGTTGCGAAGCTACAATCGGATTAGAAGCGAGAAAGGATTTTTTTACAGTAAATCCTTTAATTGGAATATTGATTTTTTTGGATGTTTATTTTCAAATACATAAGTGAGTGTGTATCATCCCAAGTTAATCTGCAAACAATGATAAAAAACCTTAAGATAATTTGTTTTTGTGATTTTCAATTTCTTTTTGAACAAAAAAACATTATCTCTTGTCACGAGTTCGTATACGATTTCCCTCTTTTCTAACAACTCGCAACATAAGTTTTCTTTAGCTACAGAATCTCTATCCTCCCTTTATTGTACATTGTTTAATGATGAATAAAAGTACCAACGAAGTGACGTTAGAACACTTGAAAACCTGACATTTTCGTTTCCGAGTAATAGAAAACATACTTGCATCGGTAAACCAAAGGCAGATTTGATTTTTTATCATTGCAGAAAAAGTGGCAACCCATTCCCACCTCACTACTTCAGTTATTAAAGGTGAGCTCAACAAAGTGAACGCATAATGAGGCTACGTTAATGAGCAGAAGCTAAATAAGGGGCCATCTTAGTTTTTGCTCAATTCATGAATAAAACTATGAAAATTCTTATCTAAATGGGTGTCATTTAATCCCGTTGTCCGCACAAAAAGTATTTAAATGAAGTTACAAAAATAATATAATGAAATAAATAAATATTCGTGAAATATGAATCAAGGAGATCACAAATTCATTAAAACCCAGGCAGCATGTTGGAAACAAATTTTCCGAAACGGTGTGAACGGAAATGAAAGTTTGATGTCGCTGTCGCCGTGGCTCTGAAACCGCGCAGGTGGCGCCGAGGCGATGTCCGCCCTTGTGGGGGGGGGCAGGGGGCTGTTTGGAGAGCAGATGCGGCGCCAGGTGGGTGCTGCCGGTGGACGGGCGCAGCGCAAACGGAGCGCGGCGTGGCGGCGCGTGGCTGCAGAAAGGGGAGGAAATGCGAGCGGGAGCGACGCGGCCACACACAGGGCGGGGCGTTCGGGTGCGCAGCCCGGTCACCGCGCTGCTGGGGGATTTGCCATTTGGCGGCGCGGCGTCCGAGCGCCATCTTCCAGGAATCTGCGGCGGCCAGGGCCGGGGGAAGAGGTGGGTGGAGAGAGCAAGCCTTAATGTGGAGGTGAGGAAAATGTAGTGTTTGGAAGCGACTAGATAGTACGTACAGGAAGAGGAGCTGGGAAGAAAGAGGAAGGATAGAGAGAGAGAGAGAGGATAAATAGAGGAAGGCGAGAAGAAGGGGAAGGTGGAGAGAGGAGGGATAATGGCGGAGGAAGAGGGATAAGGCGGAGAGAAAGAGGGATAACAGGCGGACAGAAAGAAGGGATAAAGGAGGAGAGAAAGGAGGATAAGGAGGAGAGAAGAGGGGATAAGGAAGGAAGAGAAGAAGGGATAAGGGGAGAGAAGAGGAATAAGGAGCAGAGAAGAGGAATACAGGAGCAGAGAAGAGGGAATAAGGAAGCAGAGAAGAGAATAAGGAGGCCAGAGAAGAGGAATAAGGAGCAGAGAAGAAGGAGGAGGAGCAGAGAAGAGGCAGGAAGGAGCAGAGAAGAGGAGGACGGAGCAGAGAAGAGGAGGACGGAGCAGAGAAGAGGAGGAGGACAGAGGAAGAGAGAGAAAGGAGCAGAGAAGAGGCGGAAAGTGAGCAGAGAGGGGGGGGGGGGGGGGGGGGGGGGGGGGGGGGGGGGGGGGGGGGGGGGGGGGGGGGGGGGGGGGGGGAGAGGAGGAAGGAGAGTGAAAAAGAGGGGGAGCGAGGAGGTAGAGAAGAGGGGGGAGGAGGAGAGAAGAGGGGGAGGTGGAGAGAAGAGGGGGGAAAAGGAGGGAAGAGGGGGAGAAAGGGTGAGGAGGGGGAAGAGGAGAGAGAAGAGATGTAAAGCGGAGGCCAAGAAGAGAGCGCAAGAGAGGTGGAAGGAAGATGAAGGGGCTACAAGGATACGGGAAGAAAACCCAAATCATGATGGGACCAATGGCGTTCGGCAGAGTAGTTTTGGAGAAGTGGCATTAAATGATGACTGTAGTGCGGTAGTGCGAGGAAGGCTGTGAGTACAGAAGGAACGCGGAAGAGACGTCGCAAATGAGCTAATTTCTCATACTTCAGAGAGGCAGCTTCGGCGTCGAGGGCGACGCACAGGGAGTGATGGAGAGATTGATGGAAGAGGGAGAGAAGTAGTTGTGGAACGGCGGTGGAACAGTTAATCAGTTCCACGTTTCTGAGAGGTAAGGAGACATGTGCAGGGAAGGAAAGGAGATTTACGGGACTGAAGGAGTAGGCGCTGGTTCGGGCGGGCGACGAAGTTGTGCTATGGCATTTCGAGGTGTGACTGGTTGGTCCAGAGCGAGTCGAGTAAGGACTGGTTACATAGAGTGGAGTGAAATAGACTGGAGCGAAGTGAAGGCAACTGAGGTGACGTGGGGTGAACTGAGGTGACGTGGGGTGAACTGAGGTGACGTGAGGTGAACTGAGGTGAAGTGAAAAGAGAGAGATCGTATACGATTTCCCTCTTCTAACAACATCGCAACATAAGTTTTCTTTAGCTACAGAATCTCTATCCTCCTTTATTGTACATTGTTTAATGATTGAATAAAAGTAAACCAACGAAGTGACGTTAAGAACCACTTGAAACCTGACATTTTCGTTTTCCGAGTAAATAGAAAACGTACTTGCCACCGGTAAAACCTAAAGGGCCAGAATTTGAATTTTTTAAAATCATTGCAGAAAAAGTGGGCAACCCATTCCCACCTCACTACTTCCCAGTTTTAATTAAAGGTGAAAGGCTCACAAAGTGAACGCATAATGAGGCTTACGCTTAATGAGGCCGCAAGAAGCTAAATAGGGGCCATCCTTAAGTTTTTTGCTCCATTCATGAAATAAAAACTATGAAAATTCCTTATCTAAATGGGTGTCCATTTTAATCCCGTTGTCCGCAAAAAAAAGTATTAAATGAAGTTACCAAAAATAATATAATGAAAAATAAATAAATATCGTGAAATAAAATGAAATCCAAGGTGAATCAACAAATTCATTAAAACCCAGGCAAGCATGTTGGACAACAAATTTTTCGCGAAACCGGTGTGAACGGAAATGAAAGTTTGAATGTCGCTTGTCGCCGTGGCTTTCTGGAAACCCGCGCAGGTGGCGCCGAAGGCGATGTCCGCCCTTGGGGGAGGGGGAAGGGGCTTGTTTTGGCAGAGGCAAGATGCGGCGCCAGGGTGGGTGCTGCCGGTGGACGGGCGGCAGCGCAACGGAGCCGCGCGTGGGCGCGTGGCTGCAGAAAGGGGAAGGAAATGCGAAGCGGGAGCCGACGCCGGGCCACACACAGGGCGGCGTTCCCGGGTGCGCAGCGCCGGTCACCGCGCCTGCTGGGGATTTGGCCATTTGGCGGCGCGGCGTCCGAGGGCCCCCATCTTCCAGATCTGCGGCGCCAGGGCCGGGGGACGAGTGGGGTGGAGAGGCAAGCCTTAATGTGGAGGTGAGGAAATGTAGTGTTTTGGAGGCGACTAGATAGTACGTAACAGGAAAGAGGAGGCTGGGAAGAAAGAAGAGGATAGAGAGAGAGAGAGAGAGGATAAAATAGAGGAAAGGCCGAGAAGAAGGGGGAAGGTGGAGAGAGGAGGGATAATGGCGGAGGAAGAGGGATAAGGCGGAGAGAAAGAGGGATAACAGGCGGACAGAAAGAAGGGATAAAGGAGGAGAGAAAGGAGGATAAGGAGGAGAGAAGAGGGGATAAGGAAGGAAGAGAAGAAGGGATAAGGGGAGAGAAGAGGAATAAGGAGCAGAGAAGAGGAATACAGGAGCAGAGAAGAGGGAATAAGGAAGCAGAGAAGAGAATAAGGAGGCCAGAGAAGAGGAATAAGGAGCAGAGAAGAAGGAGGAGGAGCAGAGAAGAGGCAGGAAGGAGCAGAGAAGAGGAGGACGGAGCAGAGAAGAGGAGGACGGAGCAGAGAAGAGGAGGAGGACAGAGGAAGAGAGAGAAAGGAGCAGAGAAGAGGCGGAAAGTGAGCAGAGAGGGGGGGGGGGGGGGGGGGGGGGGGGGGGGGGGGGGGGGGGGGGGGGGGGGGGGGGGGGGGGGGGGGAGAGGAGGAAGGAGAGTGAAAAAGAGGGGGAGCGAGGAGGTAGAGAAGAGGGGGGAGGAGGAGAGAAGAGGGGGAGGTGGAGAGAAGAGGGGAGGGTGGAAGAGAAGAAGGGGGAAAAGAGGGAAGAAGGGGGAGAAAAGGGTGAAGGAAGGGGGAAGAGGAGAGAGAAGAGATGTAAACGCGGAGGCCAAGAAGAGAGCGCAAGAGCAGGTGGAAGGAAGATGAAGGGGCCTACAAGGATACCGCGAAGAGAAACCCAATCATGATGGGAACCAATGGGGTTTCGGCAGAAGTGTTTTGGATGAAGTGGCATTAAATGAATGATGGTAGTGCGGTAAGTGCGAGGAAGGCTGTGAGTACAGAAGGAACGCGGAAGAGTCGTCGCAAATGACCTAATTTCTCATACTTCAGAGAGGTGCAGCTTGGCGCGAGGGCGACGCACAGGGAGTGATGGAGAGATTCGAGGAAGATGGGGGGGGGAGACAAGAAGTAAGTTGTGGAACGGCGGTGAAACAGTAATCAGTTCCACGTTTCTGAGAGGTAAAGGCAGACATGTGCAGGGAGGAAAAGGAGATTTACGGGACTG
>BOPP01000096.1:2103438-2123264 GCA_017312745.1 Gryllus bimaculatus | reverse complement strand
GACTGAAGGAGTAGGCGCGGGTTCGGGCGGGCGACGAAGTTGTGCTATGGCATTTCGAGGTATGACTGGTTGGTCCAGAGCGAGTCGAGTAAGGACTGGTTACATATAGTGGAGTGAAATAGAGTGGAGCGAAGTGAAGGCAACTGAGGTGAAGTGGGTTGAACTGAGGTGACGTGGGGTGAACTGAGGTGACGTGGGGTGAACTGAGGTGACGTGGGGTGAACTGAGGTGACGTGGGGTGAACTGAGGTGAAGTGGGGTGGAGTGGAATAAAGTAGAGAGAAGTTGGGTTGCGGACAGGACCGGGTCCGCGCACGTGAGTGGGGCGTGGCGGAGCGTGGTAGGATGAGACGGAAGGGGACGAAGCGGGCCTCTTCGAGGGTGGGGTCGATGGCTCGGGGGCGTATTGGGTCGTAGGCGCGGCGGGGGCGGGGCCGCGCTGGGTGGAGCGAACTGCGGGGATGGGCCGTCATCTCCGGCGCCGCTGCCTGGCGGCTGCTGGGCCGTCGCTGTTATTTCGCCGGCGCCCTGACCGGAATTCGCCGCGCGGGAGGAAGTCGCCTCATCCAACATTTACCGCCTTCGATTTTCCAGCTGCGCGTAAAGCCCCGGGTTGAGGGCAGCGGGCGGAGCCACCACCCGGCAGCGGAGCGGCGCGTAAGGCGATTCCAAGGAGAGGGAAGGGAGCGCAAGTGAAATGAAAAACAGAGAGGCCGTGTAGTGCGCAATGTGGTAACAAAGAAATGAGACAAGAGTCTAAAAATAGTTCATCTGTAAGAACGGCATTCTGTATTACGCGTAAAATAATGGACAAGGAAAAATGTTATCATAAATTCATTGACTCATAGTATGGGAAACAGAATTGGGTAGAAGGTGTATTCAGTGAAATCGAGGACAGTTGGAAGAGAATTACGAAGAATGGAAAATTAATTGTAAAAGTATTTTGTTATACACAGGTATATGATTGGAATGAATTGCACGTAAAAGATGATGTAGTGAAGGCAGTCCATGAACAGTAGTTATTTCTGAAAACGAAGTGTAGAAATAATGGCTTAGAGGAACGGATCAGTTCAATCCTGGATTTTGGTAAAGTGTGGCTTATCTTATTACTACAGGCCTTGTTCCAATTTACGAAGGACTTAGTGAAGTAACAAGATGAGATACAACTCTACCAAAAGCGAGATATTAACTTTAACGAATGCCGGGTGGCTTCGTGTGGCTGGTGTGGCTTATATTGTGAATCATCCAAGCCTTTCAATTCTGATAACTCGCATGATATTATGAGAATTGTGATATGTTAGTGTCATCTACGTCCTTGTCACACTTTTTAAACTAGCATACTTCGTGATAGTCAAACCATCAACCTTCCAGTTCACGCGAAACTGTTACCAGCGCAGTAGTCAGCTACGTCGGTCGGCAATTCAAATGAAATAAGACCAGAAGTGATGAACAACCCTCTAAAAGAGACATAACAGGACGCTTGTCATCCAAAAAATACCTCTCGTACGGATCACATGAAAAAAAGGACAATACAAAAAGCTCTTACAACCTGATGTATGAAAATCTGAAGGACGAGATGCATGTGTGGAAACACGAACAATTAAAGAACGCATTTTAGGCTGTTAGACTGGGAGGGAAATAAAAATACGAGCAGCAACGAAGAGTGAAAATTGCGTGGGGGCGGGGGACGGAGACTGCGGATGATGGAATGGGACAGGGGGAAGAGGGGGCGGGGCCGGCGTCGCTGCACGCGCATGCGCGTAATTCGGCTATCAGCCGCCGGAAGTGAGCGCTCTGGCGTGCGGAAATTGTCGCCACGGTCGCAAGAGCCTGCGCCCCCTACCCTCCCTAGTCCCCGGACCCACATTTGCTGGTCCGCGACTGCTCTCCTTCACTCAGCTCCCAGCCCTTTCATTCCAGTCGACGTACCTCTGCAGCAGCTGACTCTCTTAAACCAGGATGTCAGCTATGGTCCGTAAAATTCAAGGGTCCACGGTTTTATCAATATTGAGGCAAGGCAAAATACCTAAAGGGATTTTTGGTAGTTAGAATCAAACACTTCAATGTCAAATAGCTCGCAAAATATAAGTAATTGTGCAATGAAGTAAATTAATATGAGTCGTTGAGAACGTTAAGTATCAGAAAATTCAAATATTAATATGATAATATTAATAAAATTTGGACAATTTAGGATACGTTTAAAAAAAATAGCAAAGAAATATTATGAGTCATTTCCTTCTAACTCATATCATCCCAAATATCTATATTGCATTAACTTCATTTTCCATTGAACTTTATGTCTTCATAATTCTCACAACAGCTCTAAGAATGAGTTAAAGAAGACTTAAATATGAGTTTAAAGGAAGTATTATTTGTAAAGAGTGTTTGAAAATATGGTGAAGAAGACTCAAAAATTAATCTTCTAAAATCTAGTTATAGACTAAACTAAAAGAGATTCTCAAAGATTGATCCTTTCTGAAGTTAATAAGGGCAAAGAACGTGGAAAGAAAATAAAATGAGACAAAAGAGCAACTAACAAACGTTTTTCGTATATGATACGAATACAAAGAGAGCTAAAAAGAGAAAAGGCGGTGAAATTTATTCATTGGACACTAGAACCAGCCGCTATCTGCGATGAACGTTCGTAGTAATCACAAAATAAATCATTGATGAAAGTTGCACTATTTTAGTTTCTCATTAACGAATTTATTGTTATATAAATATTGTGGTTGTTTCAGAAAGATATTATCATGTTATCGTTCATAAATGAATTTCACCTGATGTTGCATGACGGTCATATTGTTCTATATGCCTGAGCAGCCAACATCAAGTGCGTAGCCCTACACTCTGAGCGGATCTTACGACCATCCCATTCAGCATATACTCGATTACATCCTGGTAATCTGCAAGATCTATTATGACGAAGTGCAACGCGTTAATCACCAGTGAGCAAACTAGCGCACCCATCATACCGCCAAGTACTCTGGCATCAATCGCCCACGCGCCTTGCATCGACTTCGCCCACCCGTATTGCCCACCCGTATCGCGCCGCCCTTTCGTTTGCTAATCTTGCACCATTTATGAAGCAGGATCAAAAATTATAAATTCATACACACACATTTTGAATTGTTACTTTTAAATTTCATTGCATCGTTTTCTTCTTGTCTGCTGCTTTGATGTAGCTTATTGGCAGTAAAAAACACCTTGTGATTGAAGTTCAGTACTATCCTGTTTAATCCAAAACAATGACAAAAAGTCAAAACACTGTTCTAGCGAAGGGGGAATGATTATGTGTATGTAATATTCAGAACCGTTTGTAATCCCATTAAGGGAGACGAAACAAGTCACACAAAGTCCGCCATAAAACAGCGCCGGCACTCATCGAGCAGCACACATAAGCATCTCGGAACAGCGACTGCGACTACCCTTTTGTGTTCAACAATTGAGCTTTATCTACTTAATCTGTTACTGTCATTGCAAGCAAAAAGCATGGCGCAGACGAGCCACGCCGTTGGTAATGCAGTTGGTCGAAGATACGTTACTTGCGCTGTATCCAACATTGGCGTTCAAAATGAAGTGGTGATCGAACCAAGAGTAACATTATGTACTAGTGAACAGAATGCAAGAGCGCTCTAAGAAAATTTCATTTGACCAAAGGGTCCGGTTCATTTCATTTGACCAACGGTAACAGCGCTACGAACTTTATTTCGTTTCCAAAAACTGCTTCTGGTTGGAATGCACAGACGCTTTAGAATTGGCACTTGATATTCATACAATTATTTAGAGATACAACGAAGGAAACGTTATTACAAATGATAATATTGTATAAAAAGGTTAAACACTAAGTACGAAATTTAAGGACACGGTTAAATAAACAGCAACACAGAACACAGATCGTGAATCCACCAACTGTCAGTTAATAGTTAGCACGTGAGAAAAAAATTGGTAGATCACAAGGTCACGCTCAGGTTGTCTAATCTGGATTTGCTCCACTGAGCTCAGAAATATGCGGTTCGTGATTCACTCTGTCGCAATAATCTCCATTTAAATAAGAAAAACTATCATGTGAATTACGAAGAAGGAAATATGAAAGAATGAAAGAGTCAGAAACGGAAAAACGAACACAATTCATTGATCGTATATTAAAATGATCGATCGTCAAGGACATTTTGTTAAATGTAGGATGACCTGTTAAGAATAAAAATATATTTAAATTATTCATCAATCACTGCACGAATGAAATTTGGTAACAAATTGTACTCGCCTCAGGCCAGTGTCATGAAATTAATCACTCTACATTTTTATTGCGCGCAACTTTTCCATATTTCCTACGAGCAATATTAGTTGCTACTCGGCGACATAAAATTGTTAATTGCATGTATTCGTCTTGCAGCTCGTGCATGTAATCACTGCGTGGATCCTGTACCAGAGTGAGGTTCAGATCAGTGGCGGCTTAAAGAGGACGGAGTATTGCTACACCCAGCATTGTTGAAAATAATAATTTCATTTTGGAGTATTTAAAGGGGAATTCAGTGGTTTTTGTAACTTAAAGTAATATTTTCCAACTTTTCCAAACATATTTCCAACATCTTTTTCAATTTTTGTATTTTTATTTGAGGAATAAGTGACTGTCAGTATTTTAGATCAGCCACCAGAGAATCAGAATTGATCATAAACAACGATGGATTAGATGACATAAAAACACGTTTATAATTCAATTGAAAATACTGCTAAAGACGTTGTATACTTATTTCAACATCTCCCCAGTAGACAACAAAATGAAATAAACTTCAACATGTTTAAACTACTACATCATATGTGTTATTGACATGGTTACCTTTATGTTTATAAAACTATCTAACAGTTACAATCAACCACGAAAAAACAACGTCTCCCTCCAAAGTCAATGTCAACTACGTAGATCCGCCTGTGAGTGGTCGGTGACGATGCCGTGCTGTGCTCAGTGTTTGCTGTTCCCCAGCCCTAGACAGCCCTCGTGTCTCCTGGGGCAAGAAGCCGCCGCCACCGCTTCGCTGCCCGTTGCATTATCTCTCCCTCGCATCCCCACCATCCCCCCTCGCAAAAACATAAGACGCACATTCCCTGCACCTCCCTTCCTCACTCCTCCGACAGCTCTCGCCCCACCCCGCTCTCGCCCCAACCCCGCTCTCGCCCACCACGCTTCTCAGAGCCACCCGCTCTCGCCCGCACCCCGCCCGCCCCACCCCGCTCTCGGCTCCACCTCGCTCATCGCTTCCACCCGCTCTCACCCCACCCCGCTCTCGCCCCCACCGTCACCGCCGCTCTCGCCCCCCGTCCACCCGCTCTGCGCCCCCGCCGTCAACCCGCTCTACGCCCGCCCCTCGTCACCAACCGCTCTCGCCCCCCCGTCACCACCCGCTCTCGCCCCCGCCGTCACCCCGCGCTCTCGCCCCCCCGTCACCGCTCTCGCCCCCGTCCGTCACCGCCCGCTCATCGCCCCCGCCGTCCACCCCGCTCTCGCCCCCCCGTCACCCGCCCGCTCTCGCCCCCCGTCACCGCGCCGCTCTCGCCACCCACGTCACCCCGCTCTCGGCCCCCGTCCCCCCGCTCTCGTGTCCCTCTTGCTTGCCGTCTTCAACCACTCTGCGCCTCCAACCGCTCAGACCTGCCCTTCCCTGCGCTGCCCCGCCCACTCCACCCACGCCAGCCCCCTTCCCTCCTGCAATTAAGCGGCGCCGCCGTTTTTAAGCCAATCGCCGCCCGCCTCCGTCCGCGACCGCCGCTAAATAATTGCCTATTAAGGGCGTAACAGCGTTCCATTAGTTTCTCAAATATTCCGCAAACACTTGCGTCGCGCAGCCCGTTCCCCCGCTGGACACGCCGGACTAATAATCCGTCCGCCATTATCGATTTTAAAATTGCTTCATTGGGCCATGCGAAACAATTTCCGACTCACGGAGGCGCCCAATGCAGGAGGGGCGAGGAGAAGGGGGAGAACACGAGCTTACGTGACGCACTTCGGCGCACATGCGATTCTTGTAGCGAAATGCTTCTCGGCTGCTAAACACAATCGCGCGGTCGTGAAGTTTTGAAGCGTGCTAACTATCAATACACGTGATATAAGCGTCGTTGTTTGACGATTTAATCCAGTTTCGGCTTTGCTGTGGCTCGAGAAGATGAATAAGCAATGAAAGTTCTATTATAGGTTTTTCCTTTGTTGAAGTGGAGGTGAAAAATAATGAAGCAGTATTTCGCCAATGTATTTTATCCAAATGTAACACATACGGTATTAGGAGAAGAGACCATGCAGTAAATTCTGATGATCTCTATTGAAAGAAAACTTGTGGTCTCAAGACGAAGATGACATCGATTTTTTCCAGCAAGAATCTTCTTTCTGTATACATGAATCCCTGAATCCATCCTATAAATAGTGGACATAGGCTGTTTCTCGCACCTCTAGAACCATATAATTATTGGTTTTGAAAATATATTTTTTTACCCAATGAATTACGAAACATATATTTACTGATTTGATATTTATGTACAAAATACAGTATTTTAAAATTATTAACTTAATGCAATATTTGTATTCATTTTTTTTAATTTTTATAATATGTTATTCTGTATCCATTAGGAGGAAAATATAAGGCCACATAAGTGGATATGTCAGTACGCCAGTATGTTGGTCACGCGACACAAGCGTATGTTTGTTTCGCATAATTTAACTATTACAGAATATTATGATTGCCTAAACGCGAAACTTAACATACACAACAGTTCACAGTACTCAAGGTCATTCATAAGAAGTAAATATTCGTTCGTAATAAAACCATAATTTTCATCAATTGTTTCCTCTAAAGAAAAATAATTTTAATTTTTTATTCCACACAACAGGCGAACCAGCGAACACATTGATGCCTCCATTTCGCGCGTGGTTTTGATGTTCCACGAGAAGAGTTTCGTTGCATGTGATCGCGGGTTGTCACGTGTTTCTCTAGTCGGTGTGAATGTGGGGATCGGTTGAAAATACAATATGCGTAGATTAAAAATACTGTCAGAGGCGATTAATATGCATAGGTAAATAATGGCGTTCAGAGTTGGATCGATTGGAAAAAGAGTGAGAGCAAAAATTACCATGTTATAACGTTCTATAACGCGGGTAAAACATTTTTCAAGCACTCGGTTGAAATATGTGCCTATTTTTTAATGCATTATAAGAAGTATAATTCAGTTCTAAATTATTGAAGACATCAATCTACTGTACATGAATATTAAATATCGCGAATATAGTCTTTGCCTGCTCAAGATGTTGCTTACCTCAACAAAAAAATTGAAGAACTTCCTAAAGAAGAACAAGTAGCATGCGCTCACCTGAAACAAATAAAAGGAATATTTTTAGTTTACAAAACGTGAAAATTTTCTAAAGAATGTTTAATGTAGCAAACATTTATGTTATATTTTAGTAGTACTCTCAACTATTTTATCCAACAAATTAGTCAGTGCTGTTAGCTGTACATTACAATAATTGGGAGTATTTATGTGGTGTTTATGAAGAAATGTTAAGAAGGAAAAGGAATGTGAAAATGGTGACATGGAATTCCAAATTCATGGTTAATAGAGTTGAACGAAAAGGACAGTTCAAATTTGGTTGAAGATATGTCATCGTTATACTCTATTTCCGTTTTCTAATATCACTCATTAAGTTATTAAAGATTTTCAATCAGAATTTTAATTTCATTGTTTCACCATTAACATTGTTGTTACGGTTGTGAAGAGAAAATATTTCCAGAAAAATAAGGAACTCACTAGCAGAAATACTATGATTAATGTTTTTATTCTGAACAAAGTAAATTTACAGCCTATTTCATATTGAAATAATTAGTAAGTTTGATAAAATTAGAGTTAACAATGACATTAATTTGGATGAAAGTATGGTTCAGCTTATGTGAGAGAAAGAAATGGAAAATAGTAATGGAACGCTAGCTGGAACAAACTCGCCCTATTACATTATTACATTATTACTAAAAATTTCATTTACTGTAAACCTCTTCCAGAAGCTCTGAGAGGTAACTCCGGTAGCCCATCGCAAACAACTGTTCTCTCACTTCCAATGAAAATATCTCTACTCACGCGGCGCACGGAGTTCCACAACAAAAGAAATATTGTTTAATCAATAACAAAATCAATAATTGCTACAAATTAGTGATATATGGGTAAGAAAAACTATAACATTTAGCATAAAAACTTTATTTAGTGTTAGTTATATAGTATATTTTAATTTTGGAATGTTTTAATGAATTGTATGTTGTTAATAAATAAATGTCGATTATATTGATAATAATATTAATAATAATAATAATAATAATAATAATAATAATAATAATAAATTTAACGAAAATTTGTGTTTTGTAATCGATATATAGCAACTTCTAATACTGTACTAAAAGTATATAAGAAGTATATAAACATCAAACAAAAAACGGAAACCACATGTATTTACAATGCGGCTTCTTGAAAACCAATAAATTAGTTTTTTTATTGATTCGATATACCTTGAAATTTCCTCCGATACGGAGCTCGGTATCACGCGTCTTCATGTAGGGTACTTGGAGTAGACAGCAAGCAGTAATGGAGGGAGAAAATACTGATTTTTTTGAAAATATTTTTTTTTCATAAAAATTGTAATAAATTGACAGAATAAAAAAAATTTGTGAAAGTAGCAAAATACGTAAAATATGTTATATAGTACTAAATATGTAAAAATGTGTATCGAAAACATATTGGATATTGCTTTAGAACGGCGACGATTCACCGAGATTACAAATTTGAGAACGGTAAGTAGAATGATAAAAAATATGTAATTACACAAAAATCCGGTTTCTACGGATGAGCCCTAAGCCAGCAAAGAACGTAAATTTCGTCACCAAATCGAAGGATCGGGAAGGCAACTGTGCGTGTCGGGCGGCGAGCGCAGCGGGATCCCGCGGCGACGCATCCGGCCCTCGGAACTCCGCGACGACTTGGCGAATACCTCCAAGATTAATCCAAACATCGACTTAAAACTTCCGCGCCTCGCCGGATTCCCAGGCGCCACCGCAGCTCCTCCTTCGCCCCCCCCCCCACGATTTGCCGCAAATTGAGGTTTTCGCTACGGCTCGTTGCGAGCGCAACTCCGCAAATGCAACTCGGAATTTCTGCAGCGTTGTAAGAGAAGAAAAATTCGTTTCGCATCCGAGTTATACGCGTACTGGGAGCGGCTAAAGGAAAACCAGCAACTCGCTCCGAAGACCAGTTTTTTTCATCCAGTGGAAAGGATGGACGATGAAACCTCCGCGTGACGCGTCCAACTGTGTTCAGAGGTCTCGTGCTACTGGTTCGGTGTCTCTGGAAACTAGAGCGTCCTGGTGTGGATTTTGTTCGTTTATTGTTTGCGGCTCATGGACTGTCTCACACAAGGTTTTGAGAACCATTCAAGGTATACTTCTGTTTTTATTATTTTCCTTAGAATTGCTAACAATTGAGCATGTTTCAGCCTTAGAGAAGTTACTAAGGTGCGCTGTTCTTTTAAGTAACCAATGGGACTACAACTGCACAAAATTAAGGTGCACAGTGTTTCCAACCAGTAAAACGATTTTCTCCACGCCGAATTTCTAACTCAAGTCCTCCGGGTCAGTACACAAAACACTTCACCGCTACACCATACAGTGGCTCGAGAACGCACGCTTTTCCGTCGCTGAAAAACAAAGTCCATTATTTTTAACCTAAGCGATTTTCAAAAATTCCTAGAGTTCAACTAAAAGATCTGAGTCACGTTTTTAGCGTCTTTGCTCTATGTGTGGAAAAATTTAAGAAATCATGTGGAGCCGTTTTTGAGACAATGTTTTACTTTTTCGCCTTGATAAGTTAGAAGAGTAAGGATTTTAATGTGCGCCGAAAACTGCAATTTTTCGACAGAAAAACTCTTATTGCCGGCCCGTAATAAGGATATTAAAATAGTTGAAAAGTGGAGAAAAATACTTGAAATGACGGGAAAAGGGAAAAAATGACGTATTAGTCGAAGTAGGTCAAAAATTTAAAACAAATGTCAAAAATGGATCATTTGCTTTTGTCATAGCATAAAATGAATGTCTTTACTAAAAAGCATTGTTTTAAACTGAAAAGGGGAAAAAAACATTTCATTCAAATCTGCCCACAAGTTATGTATGAATGTGCTGCGTTATGGTACATGAACTTTTTGATATTGTTGTTATGCAATTAACTGTCGTCTTTACGAATATTCTATACGATGAGTAATTTATTGCAGCATTCGTGAAGCCTCATTTGTTGCGTTTTGAGTAGCCCGCGTTCTGCGTTTTGGAAAATCGTTTACGTGGTTGTTCTCAACGATTACGCTTTGCAAGCCACTAGTAAACATTAAAATGGTAATTTTGCATAACTATCATTCTTGTGTATATGTTCGTATCTAGCGGTAGAAAGTAGTCCGACTAAAGCACTACCACCCACATTTTTCTCATTTAGAATTTAAAATAATTGACTTTTTAAATTTGTCGAATATATCTCCTAGTTCATTTCTCACACTATAGTAAATCAAGGACACCTACGTTTGAGCCATCTCTAGCGCGTACCGCAGTTAACATGAATTTCCACTCACCACGTCCATAAATGGATCCTGTTATCGCTCTACTACATGGCTTTCAGCAAGTATGAATTCATTTGGAAACTCTCAACGCTGAACATTTTAATATTGTGAAACTCACCTTAAATTAAAGTAAATAAATGACGCGATATATAACAAAAATGTCGCGGATCCATTGCGTCAAGCGCTAATGGATGCATGGACACATTCTTCAAAATAAAGCGCCTAGCTGCGATACACGCACAGGCGCAATTACCCTATTCACGCGGAAACTATGTGACTTGTTAATTTTGGCACACAGCGCGGCGCGATGGCAAACTATATAAAATCCAAAACGTGTCGCGCATTCCACGCGTTTTGCATACGGGAGTAATCGCATCCCAATGGTGGAGGATCGACTCTCCCCAATCGCCGCAGCCCACCCCCGCGCCCACCTCCCCGCAACCGCTTCCGCCCTCCTCACCGCATCCTGCAACCCTTTCCCCTTGCACCTTCCATCACTCTTCACCACATTTTCCCCCCAACTCCTCCCACCTCTCTCCTGGAAGCGCTTCCTCCTCCCCCCCGCACCCAGCAGCCATTCTCGCCACCGCATCGCTCCCCCTTTCCGCATGCAATACCATGCAAGCTCTCCCCCCACACCCCCACACGGAAACCCTTCCCACATACCTCTTCTCCACATAACTTCCAATGCACTGCTCTTACACCATCCCCCGCTCCATCCCAGCATATCGTTCCACCATATCCCCACATGCATGCAGCCTTCCCTGCACCTTACGACCGATTCCCAACAACCTTCCTGCGCCCCTCCCAACCCTTCCGCAACGTACTCTCCACGCATCGCCCCACCCTCCACCGCCAACGCTCCCGGATTCCCAATGTCCGCTCCGCTCCCCCGGTACCCTGCCCGCACCACACTGAGTAGAATAACCGCCGCTCTTCACAACGCTTCCTGCACCGTTGCCCCGAACCCATCACCACATCGCTCCCCGCTGCCCACATCTGTTCGCACCACACCCCTCCCCGTACTTCTGCCCTCACTCGTCCCCGCGCCGCTCCCGCACCCAACCGACTGGCAACGACTGTTGACGTGAGCCATCGCAGCCTCCGGGCACTTGGCGTCAGCAGCGCCGACCGCGGCGCCCGCGCGCACCTGCACCCTCCGCAGGGCGGCACAGCGTCTGTTTGCTCAACAGCGCCTGGCGATTGGCTCCCAAATGCTCATCCGACGGAGGGGGGGGGGCGAGCTCCCTACGAATGAACACATCCTCCTTAATAACAAACCAAACTCTAACCGCACGAAATGCAACCAATATGTCTGAATAAATGGAGATAGGGATATGAGGCTTGGACCTAATTGCTTTCCACAACGCTTTCAACTTAATATCCCTTTACAGGGAAATTATGAGAACAAATATAGGAATATTGGTATAAGGCCACTTCTGTTCGTCTCCGTGATAATCGTTTTATGAAAACAATCAAAAACGTATTCCTTCCGTGCAAAGAACGCTTAGATTTGTATTAAATTCTGTATTTTATGTAGCAATCAAATTTGTTCAATTCACTCGTAAATAAAAGCTTATTGTACTCTGCTGTAAAATAAATCAATATTTTTCAGAAAATATGTTTACAAAACGGATTTATTCCAAAAACATTAAATTAAAAGAGGTTACCGCCCTGAACACATTTCTCTTTCAATCCCGCCGCGCTTAACGCACCCGTATCTCAAAATTCGCAAACAGAACAGGCGGCGATCGAATGGCCTTGTTCCGAAATTCAATTAACCCTTCGTCGCTCCCCCTCCACTCCGGCGCTGCGTGATTTAGTTGGCCCTCGCCCTTGCCCTCGTCCCGGCGCGGCGTCGCGACGCTTGCCGTGCGCACTCAGCGTCACCTGGCGTCGCGGCGCAGTCCCGCACGCGCCACGCCCGCGCGGCGGAGAGTGAGCTATGAAGGCAATTTGCAGCTTCCCAGGCAGCGTCCAGGCCTCCGTCATCGTCGTTAGACGCCAAGTGCCTACAGCGAAGAGAGACAGAATTTTATTTTAGCCGGCTGCGAGTAAGTGTCACTTTATGCAGGAGATTGAGTGGGATAGAAAAGGTAAATCGCACCGTGAGGAGGAGGCCGTGGTTCCCATCGATACTTGTTGAGATGTTTGGGTATATGCCAGACATTAGGATAATTAACGTGTGTGTGTGCGTGCGTGTGTGTGTGTGTGTGTGTGTATGTATGCGCGTGCGTGCGTGCGCGCGCGCGCGCTTGCAAGCGTGTGTACATGCATGCAAGTATGTATGTAGAGGTGAGAGTTGCCATTGCGTAAATGTAGGATGTCAGTGCAGGGTAATGTTTTTAATTTTTTTTTCGTAAAATACCGTTACATTTTTGGGGAAGAACCACTTTATCTAGAAACTAATCCAACAGTATGTGAATTTCAAGCCCAAACTCACGAATGTTAAAGGGCAAGAAAAGTGACATGAATGATGAGGAAGAGATGAAAGAGAAAGTAGGAAGAGAAGGAGAATGATTAGAAAAAGAAGATGTTTTTGATGATAAGGAGGAAGAGGAAAATTGATGAAGTGGAGGTGAAGGAGAATGAAAAGGGAAGGAAAGGTATCTCGCGCACGTGATTAATTAATATTTCATTACAACGTGAGCAGGGTTTCCTACAAACTGCAAAAATTTGGGCACTTTCATCTTCTTCTCACCACCTTCACGGCCCCGATGCCGAAAAGAAGCCCACTTATAATCCGGGACGTCACCCGCAAACCCAGCGACCGGTCACGCGCGTCGGCGGTGGCGGTGGCGCGACGACCGCAGCGGCCGACCGCGAGCGAAAGCCGCGCCCGCGTCCGCGCTTCGGCGCCCATCAGCGCGCTAATAGGACGCGAGCCGAAAGCCGTGTAGCGCCGGCGGCGGCGGGGAGGGTGGGCAGGAGTGGACGGGGACGGCGGCGGCGGGGGCGCGCTGAGCGACAGGGCAGTACCCGCGAGATCGGGAGGAAACACGTCGCCGCTAGTTAGGAACAGCATCAGAGGGCGAAATGGCAAAAAAATCAATCTATCGAAAAATCGTTTAGTGACCATTTGCATATTTGCTGCTATTTGCTACATTTTCAATGAAGATAATTGGTTTTTATGATTCTTTCTCTGATTGGTTTCTAAGATAAAGTTTCAACATATTGGAGAAATAAATTTGGTGAAAAACTTCAAGAAAGTATTATCTACAATTATTTTACGAGTATTGTTTACTCTGCAATTCTCGTATAAGAAAAATATATTTATACAATATAAATGCAGGAAATATTCTTCATGTCTTCCGGGCTGTATATACAGGAAAGACAATTTGTATGTTACATGGTGCATGAATGTAAAGAATTTTATAATGATGCCTTTTAAACCTCAAGCGTATCTTTTTCTTTCAATTTTCTCAACCTTTTCAGCAATAATTACCGAAGATTGTCTAACTGGCACATTGAAAATATTATGAAAAAACCTACGTGAGGAGTCTAAACTAAAAGACGTAAAAATCTGAGTTACAATTACTCATTCAAAAAACAGTGGTGGATTCAAATACTTAAGATCTTTTTCTTCGAAGTTAACCATCTGTTGCTTTCGTTATCGCATTATGGACCCATCACTCCCGCCAGTGAAAGAAAAAGGATCGGCTAATTAGCAGGCGCGAGTGCCACGAGCTGCGAGCTAATGGAGCGCCAAAAATACCCGCGAGACGATCCCGTCGCGTGACCCCCGCTGCGATTCCACTCCGCAGGCAGCGCAGCACTCGCGCGCGCATCGCACACCGGCGTCGAGGCAGCGGGGCGCGGGGGGGGGGGGGGCTGCGGCACGACAGGAAATGGCAGCACTGGGTAGCGTAGGGATCGCGTACTTTAGAACAGGACAGAACAGGCAGACCAGGCCAGGTACAGTACAGTACAGGATAAGACAGCACATGACACTACAGGACAGAACTCAACCGATCTTAACTGAAATTAACTGAAATAAAATGATTTGAACTGGATGAGGGTGGAAGGGAAGAGTGACCGGCTGGGAAGAGAGGACGGATAAGAGAAGTGGAGAACGGACCAGAGCCGTACAGTGCAGGGTACGTCTGGACAGGACTGGATTGCAAATGGCGTGGCAGACAAGACTGCACAGAAGGACAGGACAAAACTGCATAGAAAATTCTACGACATATCAGTAGTACGGGTCTGTACAGGAAATGGTAGGGCAGGACATGTCAAGACAGGACGGGACTGAAACGTAAAGGCCTGAATAGGACGATAGAAAAGTGTCGGGCTGGACAGGACTGGATAGAAACGAGCAAGGTCGGATAGGACAAGAGAAGACTAGACAAAAAAGAACAGGACAGTGCTCGATAGAAGTAGACTGGAATAGACGGAAAAGGGTAGGGCAAGAAAACAGAAGTGAAAAAGGAATGGCAGATCAGGACAGGACAAGTAAAAGACACAACATGTCTGTGAAGCGAAGGCAAGGGCAACAGAATGACAAAAAAAGCAGAATAGAACAGGAGCGCACAGTAAAGGCATGAAAGGAAAGGAAGGGTATTTTTGAGGCGATGCCGCTTTTTACTAGAGGGTCGGGGGGTAGAGAGAGCGTTGTGGACGTCACGGGCGAGGCAGTGCAATGGGAAGGGGCAAGGTGGGTTGGGGTTTCTGTACAGAATGGGAGGGAACTCTGTGAGACGAACCGATGGGTGGAGACGAGAGAGAAAGGGATAGGCGGCGTCGGCGGAGGTCGTTAGCCCAACTCCACACAGCCCGGCCACCCTCCCTCCCTGCCCACCCTCCCCTCCTGCCTTGTGGTTCTGCGCTTACCGGTCCCCAACCTGCTCGCGCCGGCCCCGCCACCTAAAAACCAGCTCATTGCCACTCGCTACATCTTTATTGATCCAATTAAGCCCCAATTCATATTTAACAGTTTAATTGTACCGTTGCCTTGGTTGGCGACGCGCGCGGCTGAGTCAAAGAAGATTTACCTCTCCAGCCCCGGGCCCTGCCGAGCACCGCGGTCAACAGCAACGCGCGCCCCGCCCAACGGCAAAAACGCGCCGCAGATGTCTTCCTCGCGCTTACTAATCGCGATCTCTACTTTTACTCTTGGCGATTTATTGTCGATTATTTCCTTTATCACCAATCTAGTCTCGTTTGCTCCATATAAACTTGCTGCTTTTTATAGTACATCTCCTTATCTACTCTTTTATCTCCAGAAGGTTAATTTGTTTCGAGTTTCTAATAAATTGTCGCCATAAATCCTATACTTTTTATATCCTATTCTTAAAGGCCTTTCTCACTTTCATTCGCGAAGACCAGATTTTGTTCCAAAAACGTGTACCCTTTTTGTCAGCGTGTGTCGTGTTGTGTTCTAATCTTCCCCAATCGTGGAAGTAATTGTTAAATCCGATTCCGGGTAACTCTGTGTACTATTTCGTCTTCCGCATGATGCGAGCTGATGAATGAGTACAGCTGTTGAGGGGAAAACACGTTAATCTGACCATGCAGGTCGGAGGACAGATATTCAGCTTTCCAAGTTGGGAGAGATCATTCTCCCACCCCTCCGCGAGCGGAGGAAGTATACCTGTCACACATATGGAAAATTGACCGTTGCTTTTCGTTGTTCTCTTCCTCTCTTTCATCTGCTTTTTTCGTCTCTTAACTTTATGTAAGGGCCGGCCTCAGAATTCACAAAAAAATTAAATCGGCGCCCCTCAGTAGACCAACACTCTCTCCGCGATGTCTACTGGACAAGGGATAAACCCTGCGCATGTGCGCCTGTGCGTGGGCGCAGTTGTTCTACTCTGACGTGGAGCGCGGTTGAATGATTGATTCCGGACACATCAACCACTGTGCGTCATTTCGACCCTGGTTTCTTTTTAGTTATAGCGAATGTTTTTATGCAATAACTGCGGTGTTCCTCTTCCAACTTCGCGCATTTCAGCACTTCTCGTGGTTTCTCAATCCCTGTCCATCTCTCATCTAACTAAGCCAACGTCTTGTACGTCATGGATACTCACCAGCGACCACACGCCACAAGAGCTTTCAATATACAATATATTTATAACAAAGAAATCAAAACAATATATATCACTTAATATCCTACTTACCACCTAGAGGAACTCTGATAGACTACACTATCCCGTTGATCCGCGGGAAGCGCATCCGAGAACACCGACTTGAAGATGTTTGATTGTAGATGGCAGTCGCCGAGTGCTACTTTATCTTGAGCGCGCACGAAAAGCTAGCTTCCCGTGACCGCGATGCCACGCTGGCACACGCAAGTCGGTTCTGTGGCGGACCCTCAACAGCTGGTCTTATGCCTCGAATCGCAGGAGCGAAAATCTTATCCGATTGAGAATCGGCATGAAAATCGTGGCACTCAAACCAACCTCTTCACCTCGGAGTCAGGCAGTTCACCACAGCATCTGCTCCCATCCGTGACCGCAGTCACCAAGGACCAAAGTCTCAAGGCCTTCATCAAACTAGTGACGTGCGCAGCCCACCGCGAGCTCTGGCTCGCTCATGCACGTCGTGCGCGCGAAGTGTGTTGGTGCACACGCACTGAGGTTCTCCGCACTGTCTCCATAACCCACCACTGGCGTTGTACAATCTCTGGTTATAAGGCGAGGCCCCTATGTGACCTACGTGCCGTCACGCTCTACCCGTCCTCGCTTGTTATGAACAGTGTAATAAGTTTCTGTCAGAAGCCCGGAGAACCCCAAAGCCTTCGGTGTCCCGGTTTCTCGCGTTCTCTGCCTTGTACGACTGAACAAACCCTTCTTTATCTGTGAGCGAGGCCAATCACTCTCACCAACGCGGTCCACCAAATAGGATCCATGAGCATCGCTGGCTTAAATACTACAGTCTTTCTTCCAGACCTACTTCCAAACATCATAACCCACACACACCATCTCTGCCATTTACATCTCAAATTAGTATATTGACTTTATCGTATTTTATGCATTAATTTATTTTGAATACAACATTAATTTGTTCATATTTCCACCAATAAGAAAGTTCTTCTCTGGATCTTTTCGCTTCGTATCACCCAGATCCATTGCCTCTTGCTGGAAGACCGTGCACTTGATAGGATATTCTCTTCCCTCACACGCGCTAGTCCTTGTAACCAGAGGCGCGTCGCATTCATTCATTGCTCCACAGCCATCACAGCATCCACGGTCGTCCGCAGCCACACTGTCGCCAACACCCACCCCACCGACGCCATTTAGTTGGCAACCTCACTCCTCGCGCCCACATCCGGACCGCACTCTCGCCTGAGCCGCCCCGCCGACCCGGCTGGTTTAGCTCTATGATAGATTGCTACTGACCTCGGCCACGACTCTGACCGGGAAGGTTCTTAGTTCCGGGCCAGGATTTATCGACAGTAAGCTTGTCAGCTATGTGAATTCAATTCTATACTAGACCAGCTAATTTCTGCTTGCGTTGTTTCCGATAGTCTCTTTTTCGATCAATGCCAAGCCGAAATGCTAGTGACTCAGCTCCATAACGAAACTCAACCACGGATCCGTGCGATGTATCCTTCCCCTTCCTTATCTTGCGTTTTACTCCTACCCGTAACCTTGCCACCACACCTACTACCACCATGCCCAAAGAGAATCATCCCGAGAAGATGCTCCGGTCATGCGGTTGCCCCCGTTGGGGAGATCCCTGGAAAGGCAATACTCACACCGCAAGCCGACCAGTCGTATCGCAGAGGCTTCCGTACCCGGCGGAACGCCTACCCTCCTGAAAAACACCGCCTATCGATATGCCATTAACAACCACTTCGCTATACCATATACCAGGTCAAAGGACCACAGTGGTGATGTGTCCGGAATCAATCACACATTCATCCCATCGCCGCACACGAGTAAGTCCACCGCGCCCGACCGACCACAGCGCCATGCGCAGCTTACCCACCTTCCTATTCTGTACCCTCTATGGGACCATCGCGGCAGCGGAGTGTAACGTTCTAACTGACGGGGCGCTCACGTTTTCATCGGTTTCTTATTAGAGGGTCCTCAAAAAGTTAAAAGAGGACTTGAAAACAAGAGCAGAAAGGAGGAAGGAAGAGAACAAACGCAACGCCAGCAGGCGCGATCTCATAGTGTAGAGCATGCTTCTCCTCTCTGGGAGAATGGAGACATCCTCTCCCAACTGGAAACGTTGATATCTGTCACCTTACTAACTGCCATGTGCTTACACATCGGTTTCCCCCAAATAGGTTCATCTCCCTGATCAGCGCCGGCATCAGTTTCCACCAAAGCCTGGATTACTACAAACATGTGGCTGTTATGCTGGTTGCATAGCGAAGAGAGAGAGAGAGAGAGAGAGAGAGTGTATGTAAAGACTGAAGTATCAGCGCGGCGAGAAAGAAAAGAAAACCTGCCCGCGCGTTTATCGTGACCACGTATTGTTAGGGTACTGCTTCGCGTATTCGCGTGGCGTACACTGATACGAAGAAACCACTGAAAACTACCGATCAGACGGCAACTCAACGACATCCCAGAAATCTCCTCCAGCCCACGCTTGAATTACGAACCTAGTCTAGCTCGTTTCCCACCTGCCGAAAATCCAACCACCGTCGAGACCCGAACCATACGACACCTCCCAGCTCGGCAACGTGCTGCCAAGAGCGACAGTTCGATGGCGCCTGAGTCACCCTCCCCGGTCCGCAGTGGGCAGGAAGGCCAAGAGCGGTGGAGGGCAACGACCTAGGAGCAGGGGCTTGCAGAAAGGCGAGCGAGCGTATTGGCGGGAGGAACTGCTCGGCGATGGGGCGGGAGCGCAGAGGGGCAGGGACGGGGGGCGCACGTCGACGAGCCGATAGCGGCGGGTGGAAATGTGCGCGCGGAAGGCGGTGGCGGAGAGAGGGGCTGGGGGACGGTGACCCACGCGCGGGGGGAGGAGGAACGGGCAGCGGGGGTGGCGGGCGAAAGCGATGGCCCACCACGGCAGAGAGGGGGCGGTGGCGCGAGGCGTAGTGGACGGTGGACGAGACCGGCGAGACGGAGCGAAGAGACAGGAACCGGGGCGACAGGCGGAAGCGGACGGAGCAGCAGGGGCGGGGACCGTGGGTGGGGGCGGAGGTGTAGTGAGGCGGAGCGGAACAGAACTAGGCAGTCAGCGCGTTAGCGAGCCAGGCAGGCGGGGAAGGAGGGCGGAGCGGCGGCAGGTGTCCGGGCAAGCGGAGGCGG